>JAESUZ010001838.1:1200000-1535000 GCA_017311185.1 Proteles cristata cristata
CAATCCTGGTGTTGTGGGATCAAGCCCTGTGTAGGGCTCTGCACTGAGCATTGAGCCTGCTTGAGATTCTCTCTCTCCCCCTCTGTCCCCCTTCTCCACTTGTGCTCTCTCTCTCAAAACAAACAAACAAGTTTCTCTTTAAAAATGCTGAGTTTTGGGGGCGCCTGGGTGGCTTAGTCGCTTAAGCGTCCGACTTTCGCTTAGGTCATGATCTCGCGGTTCGTGAGTTCTGGCCCCGCATCGGGCTCTGTGCTGACTGCCAGCTCAGAGCCTGGAGCCTGTTTCAGTCTGTGACTCCCTCTCTCTCTGATCCTCCCCTGCTCACGCTGTCTCTCTCTCTCTCCTAGAAATAAATAAAACATTAAAAAAACTTTTAAAAAATGCTGAGTTTTTTTAGAGATGATAATTACCTCTCCACATTTCTTTATAATAATCGCTACATACTTAGCACAGTGCAAAATACGTAGGTTGTGCCTAGGAAATATATATGTTTTTCCAGGAGATATTTTGTTTTTTTTAAAGATTTTATTTTATTTTTTTAAATATTTAGTTTTGAGAGAGAGAGCATGAGCAGGGGTGGGGCAGAGAGAGACAAAGACACAGAATCTGAAGCAGGCTCCAGGCTCTGAGTTGTCAGCACAGAGCCCGATGAGGGGCTCAAACTAAGGAACCATGAGATCATGACCTGAGCTGAAGTCAGACACTCAACTGACTGAGCCACCCAGACACCCCTAAAGATTTTATTATTAAGTAACCTCTACACCCAACGTGGGGCTCAAATTTACAGCCCCGAAACTGAGAGTCCCACTCTACTGACTAAGCCAGCCAGGCAGCCTCATGAAATATTTTAAAACTGATATGCTTGTCGTTTTAGACTCACATGATATCTGGCACAGCAGTAACTGCTTGGTAAAGTTTTGTTGAATGAATAAGTGAATAAATGAATGAATATTCTTTGTTAGTATATCCAGAGAGTTCAGACAGTGATTCTCATACTCTTGAGCAGGTAAGATATGGTCACCAAGCCTGATGCATGGATTCTTCTCATATCTGTCACTGTGCTGCTTGCTGCTATAAATGAAACAACCATACTCAATGGAAATATACATTTTGATTATAAATGGTTGTATTTCCGTTATTGATTAGTTCATTTTATGGATTTATGAAATTATGTAGGTAATTTTGATAAGTTCTTAGCACTTTTCCAATTTAATTTTTATTCTTATACTTAAATGTGAACTGATCAATAACGTGTAAGCAGTTTGATATTTTTCATGTATTCCATTCCTTCCTCTAAGTATAATAATCTTTTCTTTTAACTACCTAACACATTGACATTGAAAATTTGATGTGAAAGTTCAGGTAACTTCTTGGGGAAATGATACATGTGTCTAAATGTTTTCCATTCCTGCTTTGATCTGCAGGCTGCATGCTTCTATTGACTGCTGATGGGATACAAGTGACTTAGCTCATTACTCTTTCACTGAAAGTTATATAGCAATTAGAATCAAGAAACCACAAATGGACTTAGGTCCTACCATAAAGTTAAAAAAAAAGAAGTAAAAGTAATATTGGCTCACTAAAAATACTCAAATTATATGGAAGTATTTAAAAATTTTTTATGTTTATTTTTATTTTTTAAAATATTTTTATTTATTTCTAGGAGAGAGAGAGAGAGACAGCATGAGCAGGGGAGGGTCAGAGAGAGAGGGAGTCACAGACTGAAACAGGCTCCAGGCTCTGAGCTGGCAGTCAGCACAGAGCCCGACGCGGGGCTCGAACCCACGAACCGCGAGATCATGACCTAAGCGAAAGTCGGACGCTTAACCGACTAAGCCACCCAGGCACCCCTTTATGTTTATTTTTGAGAGACGGAGACAGAGTGTGAGTGGGAGTAGTGTAGAGAGAGGGAGAGACAGAATCCAAAGCAGGCTCCAGGCTATGAGCTGTCAGTACAGAGTCTGATGTGGGGCTTGGACTCACAAACTGCGAGATCATAACCTGAGCGGAAGTCTTCACCAACTGAGTCACCCAGGCGCCCCCTATGGAAGTATTTAAAGTAAAAAAAAAAAAAAAAAAAAAGCCCCCTCCTGATCATCCTTTTCCCATACTTCTAAGAAAACTCTTGCTAACAATGTGGCATTTTATTCTACTGCACACCCATATACACACACATTTTCTATAATTATATATATTCTTAAATTGTTGTAAAAAACATAACATAAAACTTACCATTTTAACTACTTTTAAGTGTACAGTTCAGAAGTATTAAGTATATTGTTATGCAACAGATCCCCAGGCATTTCCATCTTGTAAAACAGATACTCTGTATACCCATTAAACAGCTCATTTCTTCCTCTTGTAATTACCATTGTAATTACCATTCTACTTTTTGTTTCTACGAACTTGACTACTTCATACAGTTGCAAAACAAAAACAAAAATAGGATCAGTCTATATCTACTTTTAACTAACTTGCTTTTTAAACTTTGACTGTGTATGAAGACTTTTGATCCATGTCCCCATTTTTAAAAAAAGGTAGCATTTGGGGTGCCTGGCTGGCTCAGTCAGTTAAGTGTCTGACTTGATTTTGGCTCAAGTCATGATCTCACGTTTTATGAGTCCCAGCCCTGCCTCAGGCTGTGTGCTGGGATTCTCTGTCTCTGCTCTCTCCTCTTCCCTCCCTCTCTCCCTCTCTCTCTCAAAAATAAATATTTTTTAAAGTATAAGTTATTTGCTTTCAGTTCCTAAACCATTGATTTATATTTATAAAATACTACATTCTCATTACAAAATGTTTTGAAAGTACCAAAAAGGAGTAAGAACCAGAAAAACTTTACCTATGGTCTCCCCAACCTAGAAGCTACCATAATTGTTATTTTGGCGCATTTCCATTTGGTCTTTTTAAATCTAATTTTCTCTTTCCAGTCCCATTTAGATCATAGAACAAGTACAATTTTGTGTCCTGCCCTTTTCATTTAACATTGTATCATAGCACTTGGCTTTTCATCTAAAAATATTTGTATGCATAATGTTTAATAGCTGTAAAATATCCCATTATTTCTATTACCATAATTGGTTGGAAGCATTCCTTTTGTTGGGCTTTTAGATTGTTTCCAGAATTTTGCTATTATAAACAATTCTGGCACATCTTTGGGGAGATTTAACATTTTGCCTTACTTCATAAGGATGGACTCCCAGAAGTATTAACACTGGGTCAAAGAGTGAGATGATTTATAAGGCTTTTGATTCATATAACCAAATTGATTTCCAGAAAGGGCCAATTTATTTCCCAAAATGAAGTGAACATAAATGTCCATTTCATTGTACTCTGGCCAGCATGGGGAATGAAAATAAATTACAATACTTTCCTGTTTGTTTTTGGAGATGGCATTTCATCATTTCCAATATTTTAAAATAGAGAGGTTATTCTCTCCCCCTCCTCCATTTGTTCTTTTTATATTGGCACATGTATTTTATGTTTTGTCAAATTCCCTACATATAATCTAGTACATGGCGGAGAAAGCTAACAAACGTAGGATCTAGGATCCTTGAATGTAAATAATTTGTTGAAACATGAAGTAAGTAGCTGACTAATAGTGCTATATTAGGAGCAATGATGTTTGTGGCTGGAATAGAGTCCTCATGTATCAGATTGCAAACATTGTTAAATTACACTAATACCTCTCTACCACTATCTCTATAGAAAATAAATCTGAAATGGCACTATGAGGGACATTTTGCATAAACTCCTACAATAAAGAAGCTAGCAAAAGCAAGTTTTATTGTGAAGTAAAGAACAAGAGTTTTATTTAAATGGGTGAAACATTTCCATTTAATTTTAATGTCTCTAAATGATACATTTCCTACTGTTAATAGCAGTAATCCCCATGGAGAGTAACGTTCTTGTTAAAGTCATAATAGATCTCTGTTCACTCATTTAACAGCTTGAAGGTACACTTTTTAGATAGCAGAATGCTAATTTATCTTTGCTGCAGTATTTCTTCAATGACTGTTGAACAAGCAAGATCTTTGTTAGAGTAGCATTACATTATCATTTACAAATCGACAGTCATTTTACCAATTAACAACTTATCTTCATTATAAGTATAAATCCTAATTTTGGGCTATAGAAAGAACTACATGTCTTTATATGTCCACACTATGTTTCTCATTGAAAATGTATGTCAAAATGTTGTTCTGATATTTAGTAAAGTGTTGTAATATACTAATAGTCTAATTTATATTCCATAGCTAATAATCTAGCGAGAATCCAAGAACACATTTCTATCAAATTAAAATTTCATATATTATGTTACAAAAGTGGGCTAGCTGAACTGGGTCTTTATAATATACTAGTTTACATTCATTTCTCATTTTTCACTAAAGTCTTTTAATATATTTTATAGGTATTTTCCTAATTCAACAATTATTATTATTCATTTTGAAAGAGAATCCAAAGTGATAGATGTTAAGTGGCTTTCCAGGGTCATAGAGCTGAGAGAGAGAGAGAGAGAGAGATATTAAGATTGCTGACTCAGCCCTTATCCATTAGACCAAACTGTTAGTATATAATGATGTATAACAGTTGTTAACCTTTTGGGGCCTCTGGAAAAAACACATGTGCATATGAAAGGGGGCGTGTTCTAAATCAATACACAGCTAAACCAAGATTTGATTGAGGAAGAGCTCATTAAACGAAAAGCATTGATAACCACAGTATTTTTCATTGACTTATCTCAGCATACTTGGAAAGTATTATGATAAATAAGCGCTACAATTTCCTTTTCCATATCAAAATGCAAGAATGAATATATTTATTTAAAAATTTTTTTAATGTTTATTAATTTTTTTTGAGAGAGAGATAGAGAGAGATAGAGAGAGAGAGAGAGCGTGAGCAGGGTAGGGGCAGAGAGAAAGGGAGACATAGAATCCAAAGCAGGCTTCAGGCTCTGTGCTGACAGCTCAGAGCCCAACACGGGGCTTGAACCCATGAACCGTGAGATCATGACCTGAGCCGAAGTCAGATACCCAACCGACTGAGCCACCCAGGCACCCCAAGAATGAATGTATTAAAAAAAAAACCCAATTCCATAATTATATTACTACTACATTACGTTACTCTCACTCGTGAATAAAGTACACTGATGTTTGCGGATTTTCCAGCTTTGCTCACATCCATGATTTTATTTAAATAATAAAAAAATTTTAAATGTTTACTTATTTTTAAGAGAGAGAGAGCACAAGTAGGGGAGGGGTAGAGAAAGATGGAAACACAGAATCTGAAGCAGTCTCCAGGCTCTGAGCTGTCAGCAAAGAGCCTGACACAGGGTTCAAACCCATGAACTGTGAGATCATGACCTGAGCCAAAGTTGGACACTTAACCGACTGAGCCACTCAGGTGCCCCTCACATCCATGATTTTTTAAAGCAGTTGCAATGATAGGCATAGAAGTTACTGTTTTCAAAATTTGATTTTGCATTGAGGTTTAGGAGATTTCCTAAGGGCCCATAAAAATAGAAAATTCATGAATTCACAAACAAATCTAGACATTCTAATATCTGTTGCATACTGAAACTATTTTGCAATATAGCCTATTTTATTAAACTTAAAACAATAATTTTAAAATGTTTTTTTTTTTTTTAATTTTTGAGAGAGAGAGAATGAGAGGGGGAGGGGCAGAGAGGAGACACAGAATCTGAAGCAGGCTCCAGGCTCTGAGCTGTCAGCAAAGAGCCTAATGTGGGGCTTGAGCTTGTGAACTGTGAGATCAGGACCTGAGCTGAAGTCGGATGCTTGATTGACTGAGTCCCTCAGGGACCCCTTGTTAAACTCTTTTGACTTCGTACTGATAACCTGCTGGAATCATGTAATTAATGCTTTAGGTATAGTTGTGAGAGGAGAAAAGCAATATAGAAATTCTCAATGATGATTCAGAATAGAGTCAAGCATGAACAGGCCACTTAGGGCAGAAATGGCAGTGGGGAGAAGGAAGAAGACTAATCAAACTGAGATATTTGAAATGGTCATTATTGTGAGACTCTGGGTGGGTCTAGAGAGCAAGTCTAGGCTGGTAAATGAGGCTGAAGACATGACAGTAAAATTATACATGTCTTGAAATTCCCGTGTGGGGATATTGTTCTTCAATAGCCATGCAAGGCATAGGTGCAGAGAATCCAGGACCTTGTGGTATTTGAAAATTGACACGGTCAGGTGGGTATAACAAAACCCCGGGCCTCAGGATTTAGGATGTGCTGCAGGATCCTCTTCCTTGAGAGGGGCCTGACAAGAGGCCCTCTTACCAAAAATGAGATCAGGATGGGCATGGACCTATGGAATTAGGCCAAAGTACACATGACAAAAAACTGGGCCAGTCGGGCCACTCAAAAGAGGTAAATTGAATGTGGTTCTATAGTATTGAGTTAAAACTTATTAAATCATTATTGTCTAAGGTCAGGATTGACTGTAGAAACAAGGGTCAGAATTGAGCGCAAGAGTGGGCGAGTAGGGGAAGGGGATGAGGATGAGAGTGGAATATGGTTGAAGTCAGTTTGAACCATCTGGAAGGGTGAGAGGGTGGGAAACCAGCAGGTGTGGAGTGAGTGGATATGGCTGAAATGCACTGGATGTTTTTAATATTCCTTACAACTCAGAATGAGAAGTCAGAAAATTATTTCTTAATTTTGGGGATACTTGGGATAAAATTACCTGAGATTTTTTCCCATAAAGATGGACAGGATTGGGGCAAAATAATGTAATTATTATACCAGCAGTTGAAAGCTGCAGTTGCCATTTATTTTAACTTTTTTCATGAGAGAGAGATTGTATGATCAAGGGAGAGAAACAGAGAGAGAGAGAGAGAGAGAGAGAGAATCTTAAGCAGGTTCTACACTTAGCACAGAGCCTGACATGGGGCTCGATCCCACAATCCTCGGATCATGACCTGAGCTGAAATCAAGAGTTCCGCACTGTCACTATAGAGCCTGATGCGGGGCTTGAACCCACAAACCATGAGATCATGCCCTGAGCCAAAATCAAGAGTCAGATGCTCAGTAGACTGAGCCACTCAGGCACCCCTAAATGGCTTGTTTTAATGATCAAAATATTCATTTTTCCTGAAATAATCTCTTTCTTTCTAGATAAGTCCCTGAAGTCCCTTTTATTTAGTGGTTATTAAAATGATGTCCATGATTTGACTTTCCCCTTTTTTGTCTTCCATTCTTTTCTTTCCAGTTGATCTACAGCTGATGTGTTACATTAGTTTTCAAGTGTACAATATAATGAGTCAATATTTGTAAATTTTGCAAGATGGTCATCACAATGAATCTAGTTAACTTCCATTCCACACATAGTTAAGTTTTTTTAATTTTTATTGTGATAGGAACTCTTAAGATTTATGTTCTTAGCAACTTATACAATGAAGTATTATTAATTACAGTCGCCATGCTGTACATTACATGCCCAGGACTTATTTTTTGCCTTTCTTTCTTTGACTTGTTTTGTTTAGCCTGATGTCTTCAACGTGTGTCCATGTTGTCATAAATAGTAAGATTTTCTTCTTTTTTATAGATGACATTTTATGGCTAATATTCTGTATCTTCTTCATCTATATGTCTATTGATGGACACTTGGGCTGCTTCTATAATTTGGCTATTATAAATAATGCCACTATAAACATAAGGATGCATGTATCCTTCTGAATTAGTGCTTTTGTATTTTTTGGGTAAATACTCAATAGCACAATGATTAGATTGTAGGAGTTCTATATTTTACTTTTTGAGGAACCTCCATGCATTTTCTATAGTGGCTGTAGTAATTTGCATTCCCACCAATAGTGCACGGGGTTCCTTTCCCCCCACATCCTCACCAGCATTTGTTTCTTGTGTTTTTGATTTTAGCCATTCTGACTGGTGTGAGATGATATCTCATTGTAGTTTTGATTTGCATTTCCCTGATGATGAATGATAGTGTTTTTAATTTTTTGAGGAAACTTCATACTTTTTTCTCTGTTGACAGCATCAGTTTACACCCCCATCAACAGTGCAGAGAGGTTCCCTTTTCTCTCCACATCCTCACCAACACTTGTTATTTCTTATCTTTTTGATACTAGCCATTCTAACAAGTGTGAGGTGATATTTCATTGTGGTTGTGATTTGCATTTCTTAATGGTTAGTAATGCTGACCAGCTTTTCATCTACCTGTTGGTGAGTAGTGTGTCTTTTTTTGGAACGATGTCTAGTCAGCAGTGCCTGGGTGGCTCAGCTGATTAAGCACCCAACTCTTGATTTCCACTAGGGGCTCAGCTGATTAAGCATCCAACTCTTGATTTCCACTTGGGTCATGATCTCATGCTTCCTGAGGTCAAGCCCCGCATCAGGCACTTCACTGACCACACAGAGCCTGCTTGGAATTCTCTCTCCCTCTCTCTCTGCCCCTCCCCTGCCCTCCTCTCTCAAAATAAATAAATAAACTTAAAATGGTCTATTCAGATCCTCTGCCTGTTTTTATTTATTTATTTTTATTTTTAAAATGTTTTATTTATTTTTGAGACAGAGGAAGAGCATGAGCGGGGGAGGAGCAGAGAGAGGGGGAGACACAGAATCCGAAGCAGGCTCCAGGCTCTGAGCTGTCAGCACAGAGCCCGACACAGGGCTCAAACCTACGAACCATGAGATCATGACCTGAGCCAAAGTCTGAGGCTTAACCGGCTGAGCCACCCAGGCGCCCCCTTCTGCCTGCTTTTAATTGGATTGTTTGTTTCTCTGCTATTGAGTTGTAAGAGTTCCTTATATATTTTGGATATTAATCCCTTATCTGGTATATGGTGTATAAATCCCTTCTCCCATTCATTAGATTTCCTTTTCATTTTGTTGATGGTTTTATTTAGTTCGATGTGGCCCCACTTGTTTATTTTTCTTTTTGTTGCCTTTACTTTTGGTGTCATACCCAAAAAATCATTTCCAAGACCAGTGTTAAGGAGCTTGCTACCTATGTTTTCTTCTAGTTTTATGGTTTCAAGTCTTACATTAAAATCTTTAATCCATTTTGGGGTAATTTTGTGTCTGGTATTGACCTCCATTTTTATTTGGTTGACCTAAACCTTAACTGTTGAGATTATTACTTTTCTGACTAGGCAGAGGAATTTCTTAAGAATTTTAAATGTATTGGAAAAAAAAAAAGAATTTTAAATGTATTGACCATGTAATTTATTGTCCAAACTAGGATATTTGTGAGAGTGAAAGGAGGTGCTATTGATAATTAAGCTTGAACAATAGATAATAGCTTGGGCTGTCCCAAGCAAACTAAGATATATGGTCACTATATATCACTAGTGTGAGAACATAATTCTCCCTGTTTCTCTAAATTTCTACATGTCTTACGAACATTGCCATTGCCAGCCTTTTGTTCAGGGTTATTTTTTTCAAGAATGTTGGCGGGGCGCCTGGGAGGCTCAGCCAGTTGAGCGACTGACTTTGGCTCAGGTCACGATCTCATGGTTTGTGAATTTGAGCCCTGCATCGGGTTCTGTGCTGACAGCTTGGAGCCTGGAGATTGCTTTGGATTCTGTGTCTCCCCCTCTCTCTGCCCCTCCTCCGCTGTCATTCTCTCTCTCTGTCTCTCTCTCAAAAATAAGTAAACATTAAAAAAAAAAAAAGAATGTTGTTATAGCAAACAGCCTTGAAAGAGGGTGTCTCTCTCTGGAGCAGAAAGAAAAGATTGAAATTTTCTTTTTCTTTTTTTAAAGTTTATTTATTTTGAGAGAGACAGAGACATGTGAGTGGGGGAGAGTCAGAGAGAAAGAGGTAAAGAGTGAGAATCCCAAGCAGGCTCCATGGTGCCAGCATAGAGCCCTACACGGGGCTCTAACTCATGAATCTGTGAGATCATGACCTGAGCAGAAACCAAGAGTCGGACGGTTAACCAACCAAGCCACCAGATGCCCCAAGATTGACATTTTCTAAGCCTAGAGTTCCTCTTCTTTAACACAACCCACTGTATGTGTGCAGGTGTCCCCTGGTCCTTTCTGTGTCACCCTTGTGGGAATTGAGTCTTGGAGAACTGGCACAAGAAAACGATCCTCTTCCTATTGCTATGCCATAGGTAATAAATTGTCCTTTATCTCTAATCCAGGAGTCTTGTGTCTTCTGCTAACATTCATGAAATTGTGGCATGCCGACTTGTTTGTTTGCAAATAGGGTAAGTCTTAAACCCTTTACATTTATTTCCATCTGATACAATTATAAACAGTATACAAACATGTTCCTACTCCTCCTTCTCCTATTATTATGAATTCAGCTGAAATATCATTCTGTGCATTTAAGAATTTCTCTCTCAAAGAATATTCTAAGACATCAACATGAGCAAAAGCAAAGATAGGCATTACTAGATCTGGTCTCATTGATTTTAAGATAGACTGTTTTAATCAAGAGATTATATATGTAATTATTATAATTAATAAATTATTAAAAGTAAATTACAACTTTATCTCAATGCGTCATGTAATTGTTTATTTCTATTATAAGTTGATTTCTTAAAACTATGTAGCATATGATTTCTTAAAACTATGTAGCATATTTTGAACTCAGAATGTGTATGGATAGAATTCTTTTTCCTAGCATAATGATCCATACTTACATACAAAGGAGTATGTAAGTTTGTTTTTCTGGTATAATAATGAGATTGGATGTTATTATTTTTATAATAGTTTTATTGAGATATAATTCACATAGCATGCAAGTCACCCATTGAAAATGTAAAGTCCATTGTTTTTTAGTCTAGGAAGCATGTAACTTTGTGTAACGAAAAGCATCTAATGAAACATGCCAAATTCCAAATTTCTCTTTCTTCTACTCCAACTTAGCTCATGTGCTTTTTTTTTTAAAACTTCTTGAACTTCCCTTAACCTTTTTAAAAGTATTTCAGGAGTGAGACACCCTTATAAGCTGTAGAATTTTAAGGTGGCAGATAATTGCAGAGAGATATACAATGCTCCCTAGTGATAACATTTAGCACTTAAGCAGTGCTTTAAGAAACATTAACCAATTGATTTGCACAGTGTCCCCTGTGAAGCAGTAAGTAGCATTATCTCTACTTTCACAGTAAGAAAATGTACAGACAGAAGCTAGTTGACTTTCCTGAGCTATTAAAGCTAGTGAGGTCTTAATACAAATGAAAACTCTCCTGTTTTCAAACTTCTGAAACTGGCTCCATTCATAATATTTCACCTGAGGATCCTTGGATAGGATATATTTCTTAGGCTGTTTGTCTTGCATAATTTTATATTATATATTTATTTTGCAAAGCATATTATTATAATTCCTTTATCAAAAAAGTAGAAGTCCTTTGGTTTGTGAAATACTTTGAATTAAATGGTCTTTCCTAGCAATCACAAGATTATTGTCCTAAGAAATAGACCTGTGTGACAAATTATTTTAGTTATAATAAAATGAGACAGGGTCAGATATTAGTTTGTTTTGTTTAAGGATCAGTAATTAATGTACTATTTTACTCATAACTGATTTTAATGTACTAAAATATTGGAACTTTCCATATCAAACTGTGCAAAGCTCATTTATTATCAGTTTGATTGCTAAATAAGTGATTTGGAATGGTCTGTTTTGTAGTGGTGATGAATTGTGCTCACCTATTCTGTCTCATTCTCCTTGCCTCCATGAGAGAGATGGCTTATTGGAACAAGATATGAAATTGTGACTAGAACAAGGCCCAAAGACCTTTTTAGGGAGTGAGCCCTTGACCTCAGCTCCTTCTAAAAACAAGCTGAGCTAAAGAGCTGTAGTACCTACTGCAGTATGGTACAACTTGGCAATTGCTTCTCAAAAGTCAATTGTCTCCCTGTGTCACTGGCTTAACAAATCTACTGAGTGTAGGCAATATGCTAGATACTGAACATAGGAGGTAAACATACTTCTGGTTCTTGAAAGAGCTAGGTGATTTTTGGTAGGTAGGACATAATTCCAAATTCCCTAATCGGGAACCGTAATGTAAGACTTCATATATTAACCACACTTTTGTGTAAAAGGTTTCAGTGCGAATCCATGGACAAAAATAGCCAAACTCTTCTCTATGAATGAGCTACCTTGTCAGTGTGTCACTGTTTCTTCCGTTAGTGAACTGTAACACGTATGTGCCAAAAAAGTGGTGCTTTTTGACAGAATAGGAGCTTGTCTAGTTTCCTGGCATTTTGTTTCCTCTTAAAATAGCATCACTAGCAGCTTTTCTCCTTGACCTGATTTGGGCACTTGATAAGGCATTTGGGTCAGTTGGATGTGAGTGGACAATTTCAATGAAAAAGCATATTAGTATGATTAACTTGGGAAAGAACAATGACAGTGGTCAAAAAATTTTCTTATTGAAGTGCTCTACAAGGAAGATTGAGGCTTGGAATAAATTCAAGGGTTAGATTTCTTTTTTTCCCTCAGTAAAAAACTGTTTTCTATGTAAGTTAAATCAGTATACATGTTACTAGAACGAGAATGGGAATTACAACCTTCCCTAAGAGATGCGCTTTATTTTTTTTAAGTTTATTTATTTATTTTGAGAGAGAGAGAGAGTGCGCCAGCAGGGTAGGGGCAGAGAGAGAGCGAGAAAATCCCAAGCAGGCTGTGTGCTGTCAGCACAAAGCCAGACATAGGGCTTGATCCCATGAACTGTGACCATGATCATGACATGAGCTGAAATCAGGAATCGGATGCCACCCCGGCACTCCAATTCATGTAGCTTTTAAACTACTGTTCAAAGTTTCTTTTTTTCCCCCAAAGTAATGTGTTCTTCTTATATAATATTTGGAAAATACAAAATAAAAAGGAAAAGTACTCATTAAACATTCACTCCCAAATAACCACAATTAGTATTAGCCCCAGTGTTCATGGGTTTTTAGAAAATGCATTATATATTTTATTTTTTAAAAAGTAACCTCTACCCCAATGTGAGACGTGAATTCATGACCCCCAGGTCAAGAGTTACATGCTCTACTATGGAGCCAGCCAGGTGTCCTTCAGGTTTTTCTTTTAATATCTTAAACATTTCTCATGTTATTAAAATAATTTTCATGATTTGGGGCGCCTGGGTGGCTTAGTCGGTTAAGCATCCAACTTTCGCTTAGGTCATGATCTCACGGTTCGTGGGTTCGAGCCCTGCGTTGGGCTCTGTGCTGACTGCCAGCTCAGAGCCTGGAGCCTGTTTCAGAGTCTGTCACTCCCTCTCTCTCTGACCCTCCCCTGCTCATGCTGTCTCTCTCTCTCTCCTAGAAATAAATAAAATATTAAAAAAATAATTTTCATGATTAAAAAATGGCATATTAATGTTTCATTGAATTTATGTGCAGTAATTTATTCAGACACTTAATTTTGTTGAATGTTGGGGCGCCTGGGTGGCTCAGTCAGTTTAGTGTCCTACTTCGACTCAGGTCATGATCTCGGGATTCATGGGTTCTAGCCCTGTGTTGGGCTCTGTACTGACAGCTTGGAGCCTGGAGCCTGTTTCAGATTCTGTGTCTCCCTCTTGCTCTGCCCCTTGCCTGGCTTACACTCTGTTTCTCTGTCCATCTCAAAAATAAATAAACATTAAAAAATTTTTAATTTTGTTGAATGTTTAAATTATTTCATGCTTTTTACTAATAAATAATATTTGAGCAGTGTTTTAATAATTATTTTATGTTAGTTTTTCCTTGGGACTGATAACTGGAAGTACAATTAGTGAATAGGATTAAATGAAAAAATTTAAGGCTCTTGATAAATATTACAAAATTGCTTTCCAAAGTGTATGTAACGCTTTAAAAAATGCATTTACATTTGTTATTAACTTGATGGCCTGGCAAACTCCCGTAGGCGGGACAGATATTGTTAGGCCCATTGGCTACATGAGGAAATTGAGGTACATAAAGTGTGAATGTCTCACTCAAGCTCATTCACTTGGTCATTAACTGAGTTTGAAGTAGGTGCTATGGGAAACACAAAGTGAATAAACTCAAAATTGAGTGGAAGAGTTAGTAATAGACACCGGTAACTATAAAGCAACAAGACCCAGAGGCAGCGGCAGAAGAGGTTAGAAAGGCGACACATGAGTGCCCACAGTGTGGGCTTGCACTTGACTCCGCAAGGCTGGAAATAATTTTTTCTTTTATTTTTTAATTAAAAAAATTTTTTTAAAAAACATTTATTTATTTTTGAGAGAGAGAGAGAGAGAGAGAGGGAGAGAGAGAGAAAAAGCAGGGGAGGAACAGAGAGAGAGGGAGACACAGAATCTGAAGCAGGCTCCAGGCTCTGAGCTGTCAGCACAGAGTCCCACACGGGGCTCAAACCCACAAACTGAGAGGTCATGACCTGAGTCAAAGTTGGACACCCAACCAACTGAGCCATCCAGGTGCCCCAGAACTTTCATGAGGCATGGTGTGGAGATAGAGTGGGAGACAGAAGGGCATTCTAGACAGGCTGAGGCCATGGCTAAGGAGAGAGATGGCAAGAGGTGATATTTGAAGAGTAATTTTTGGCTGAGTAAACAATGATTTTTGTGTTTTAAATATAACTTATTCTTTTCTTAGGGTCTCTTAGAAGGATATTGCTAAAAATATTATTTCATCCTATCCTGTTGTTTACCCTGTGGGCTTTTATCCTGTTGTTGGCATAAAGCATTCGTATGTGATGATACTTTATTTCTAAAAATTATGTATTATTGAAGTATAATTGGCATACAGTGCTATTTTAATTTCAAGTATACAGCATATCTTTTTCAGGTGTGCAACATGTTGATTTGACAATTCTGTACATCACTCAGGGCTCACCGCAATACGTGCCGTCAGCATCTGCCCCCATACGGTACCACTACAGTATTGCTGACATACTCCCTGGGCTGCAGCCTGCATCTCTGTGACATTTATTTCATAACTGGAAGTTCGTACCTCTTAATCTCCTTCTCCTGCCAACCTCCCCCCTGACAACTATGATTTTGTTCTCTGTATTTAAGGGTCCGTTTTTCATTTGTTTCTTTGTTCATTTGTTCTGTCTCCTAGATTCCACATGTAAGTGAAATCATGTGGTATTTGTCTTTCTTTGTCTGGCTTATTTTAGTTAGCATAACACCCTCTAGGTCCATCCATGTTGTTGCAGATGGCCAGATACTGTCCTTTTTTATGGCTGAGTAATATTCTATTGTGTATGTACACCACATCCCTTTTATTCATTCATCCATCAGTGGACACCTGAATTGTTTCCATATCTTGACTCTTATAAATAGTGCTGCAGTAAACTTAAAGGTGCATATTTTTCAAATTAGTGTTTTGTTTTCTTTGGATAAAGACCCAGTAGTGGAATTAGTGGATCATATGGCATTTCTATTTTTAATTTTTTGAGGACCCTTCATGCTGTTTTCCATAGCAGCTGTACCAATTTACATTCCCACCAACAGTGCATAAGGGTTCTCTTTTCTTTATATCCTTGCCAACACTTATTTCTTGTCCTTTTGATATTAGTCATTCTGACTGGTATGAGGTGATATCTCATTGTGGTTTTGATTTGCATGTCCCTGATGATTAATGATCCTGAGCACCTTTTTGTGTATCTGTTGGCCATCTGTATGTCTTCTTTGGAAAAAATGTCTATTCAGGTCCTTTGCCCATATTTAAGTTTTTCATTATTGTTTTTAGGTAATTTCTATGCCCAACTTGGGGCCCTGAGATCAAGAGTTGCATGCTCTACTAATTGAGACAGCTAGATGCCCTGCCCATTTTTAATTGGATTGTTTGTGATTTTTTTGGTTTTGAGTTCTTTTTAATATTTATTTATTTTTGAGAGAGAGAGAGACAGAGCATGAGCAGGGGAGAGAGAGGGAGACACAGAATCTGAAGCAGGCTCCAGGCTCCAAACTGTCAGCACAGAGCCCAATGTGGGGCCCGAACCCAGGAACTGTGAGATCATGACCTGAGCCAAAGTCGGATGCTTAACCGACTGAGCCACCCAGTCGGTTGTGTGAGTTCTTTATAAATTTTGGTATTAACCCCTTATTGGAGATTTCATTTGCAGATACATTCTCCCATTCACTAGCTTGCCTTTTCATTTTGTTGATGGTTTTCTTTGTTGTGCAAAAACTTTTTATTTTGATGTAGTCCCAAGAGTTTATTTTTGCTTTTGTTTTCCTTGCCTGAGGAGACATATCTATAAATACATCGCTAAGGCCAATGTCTGAGAGATTACAGCCTATACTTTCTTTTAGGAGTTTTATACTTTCATGGGTTAAAGACACATTTAGGTCTCTAGTCCATTTTGAGTTTATTGCTGTATATGGTGTGAGAAAGTGGCGCTGTTTCATTCTTTTGCGTGTAGCTGTCTAGTTCCTCCAGCACTATTGATTGAAAAAACAATCTTTCCTTCATTGTCTATTTTTGGCTCCTTTGTTGTAGAATAATTGATCATATAGGCATGGGCTTATTTCTGGGAGATGATATACTTTGCTTTAAAAATAAACATACCAGGATGGTTTCCATCATGTTGATTAACTGACACCTAAGCATCGTGCTAAATAAAGTACAGGGCAGTTTTGGCCAGTGGGTGACCAACTCCCGTGTTGTGAACCACTTAACTACTTTTCTTGAGGCACCTAAAAGGCAGACAGCCGCGAATATGGTGTGTGCTCCCAGCAGCTCATGGCCTAACAAGCGCTGTCAGGCAACAGTGCGTTTCAGCTGCTCGTTTTGCTGAAGGCAGATAATTTATGCTACATCCCGCAGCAGACATCAAGTACACAAAGCCAGAGAGTAATGTTCGTGGAACATGTTACAGATTCTTAAAGTGACAGAGTTTTAAATATTTAACTGATTTAATCAGGTTGCAATATTATCAGCTAATGTGAAAACCTGAATGACACGTAGGTAAAGGTAAATGGAAGAACTTTGTAAGAGTGAAGGAATACAGCGTATTTGACTTAAAACAGGGCAGTGTTTGGCACATAGTGGGCATTCAGAAATGTTTGCTGACTTAATAAATGAATGGGCGTATTTGTATTCTTTGATGTGCTTAGTACCCATTTAAAATTTTTACTTTTACTTATTTGTTAAAATTCCAGTTAGTTAGCATAGTGTTATATTAGTTTCTGCTGTACAATACACAAATTCTACACTTCCGTACATCACCCTGTGCTCCTCACAATGGCTTAATGTATTTTTTAAGATTTTGCTACTAGTGAATTTTACTGACCTGGCAAACTTTAAAAATACCCAGAGTTATTGTAAGGCTGATATGCCTAAAAGTGAGTGCCTTTTGCTTTGTTTTTGCTAGAATTTTTTGAGACATTTGCCTTATTGCTTTTATGGCTATGACTTAATTATAAAATACAGTAGAATACATAAATATGGTCAGAATATTATTCATAGCCTCAAAGACAATTCAGATTTTTCAGTTACCTCAGATAAATTTTCTGCTTAGTTTGAAACTACAATAATCAGAGGAGCGCCTGGGTGGCTCAGTCAGTTAAGTGTCCCACTCTTGATTTTGACTCAGGTCATGATCTCACGGTAGCGAGATGGAGCTCTGCATTGGACCTCTCTCTTCTTTTCTCTCTGCTCCTCTCCTGTTTGTTCTTTCTCTCTCTCTCTCTCTCTCAAAATGAATAAATAAATATTAAAAAAAACCTCACAATAATTAAAACCAGATCATATGGTAGACAGTCTTAAAGTATTCTGGGGCTGAGTCGGTTAGGCATCCCACTGTTGCTTTTGGCTCAGGTAATGATCTTGGGGTTTGTGGGATCCCACACTGGGTTGGGCTCCATGTTGACAGTGTGGAGCCTGCTTGAGATTC
The DNA here is from genome assembly GCA_017311185.1 of Proteles cristata cristata. NCBI lineage: Eukaryota > Metazoa > Chordata > Mammalia > Carnivora > Hyaenidae > Proteles > Proteles cristata. Next base: position 1,217,810 of record JAESUZ010001838.1, read on the forward strand.
TCAGTGTCCCTCTCTCTCTGCCCCTTGCTCATGTGTGTGTATGCATGCTTTCTCTCTTTCTCAAATTTAAATAAATAAACTTAAAAAAAAAGAATGACTAAAAAAAGTATTCTGATTGCCTGGGTAAATTACTTCTTAGGAAAGACTAATAAACTGTCTTAAAAGAGAAATTTATTTCTGATGAGAGCAAGATCTAATTTCCAATGGACAGTATATTTTGCTTTCTCTACTCAGAAGTGGACTTTATTTTTTATTATTATTTTAAAAATTTTAATGTTTATTTATTTTTGATAGAGATAGAGAGACAAAGTGTGAGCAGGGGAGGAGTGGAGAGATAGGGAGACACAGAATACAAAGCAGGCTCCAGGCTCTGAGCTGTCAGCACAGAGTCTGACGTGGGGCTCCACCTCACCAACCGTGAGATCATGATCTGAGCTGAAGTCCTACACTTAACCGACTGAGCCACCCAGGCGCCCCTCAGAGGTGGGCCTTAAATTTAATTAACAAAAAACACTTTTTTTTTTTTTTTGGCAGGGAAGAAAACCATAATCGTTATCGGTTATTAAGCGTTCCTCACAGGCCAGGGACTGTACTTGGAGGGCTGTCCTCAGACATGTGTGGTCTCATTTTATCCTCACTCCCACATTATTATTATTTTTTTTAGTTTAATCTTTATTTTATTCATCAGGTATTTAGTGAGCCCTTTCTTTCCCAGGAGATACTTGGGTATCATTGGTGAAAAAATATGGTCCCTGCCTTCATGGTTCTTTTTTTTTGTTTTTACAAATAGTTTATTGTCAAGTTGGTTTGCATATAACACCTTGTGCTCATCCCACAAGTGCCCTCCTCCTCACTCCCACATTATGAGGCAGACACTGTTATTCTTATTATCAGCCTCATTTTACAAGTGTGTAACAGAGGTATACAGTTTGTGTGACTTGTACATGGTCACAGAGCTAGGGAGGGGTGGGGCCAGGATCCAAATCCAGCTCTCACTCCAGGTGCTTAGTCAGTGGGATGTGCTGCCTTTCTATAAAGATGTTCAGCCTGTTATGTACAATGACTCAGGAAACAAACACTTGAACATTTTCTCAGTTGCTGGTAAGGATGCAAGGTCTGTTCTTAAGGTTGATGCGACAGGAAAGTTTTCACTTTCTTCTACCCTAACTTCCTGTTCTCTAAGCTTTAGGAACTGAGGTGAGCTAGTAAACTTGCCTTTTGAAACAGTGCTGTAATAGCCAACATTTATTGGCTGCTTACTGTGTGCCAGGCACTTTCTAACCACGGTATAAATATTATCTTATTTAATTATTGCAGCATCTTTTTTTTTTTTTTAAAGGGAACAGTTTCTAAAAGATGTTTATTTGTTTTTAGAGAGTGAGAGAGAGAAGAGAGAGAGCAAGCACAAGCGGGGGTGGGGCAGAGAGTGAGAGTGAGAGACTCTCAAGCAGGCTCTGTTCTGTCAGTGCAGAGTCTGATGTGGGGCTCGAACTCACCAACCGTGAGATCATGACCTGAGCCAAAATTAAGAGTTGGATGCTTAACCAACTGAGCCACCCAGGCGCCCCTCACTGCAGCATCCTAAAGAAGGTACTATAATTAGCTTTCATTTTATAGATCAGGAAACTGAAGCTTAGCAAACGTAAGCACCTTTGCTGCCAAAGTTAAGCAAATTACCAATGGTGAACAACTCAAAGTCACACAGGTTAAGTATAGAGGCAGAGGAGTGGAATTTGGACCTGGGTAGTTTGATCAACAATTGGCTTACTTAACTGCCTCTCTCTACTACTTTCCTAAATCCCAAGCTGCGGGCCCGTCTCTGGACAGGATCAGACACCACTTCCCCTCCCCTGTGAAGCATGCCTCCTGCTGACATTCCTGGATGCAAGTGAGAAGTCTGCAAGAGTCAGAGTCCCATAGAACATCACTCTGAACTATATCAAGCCTCCACATGCTGGAATGTTCTATATGGATTTTTTGTTTTCTCATGGCTAGAACATTGACATCCTTCACAATTCCCCTGAGGGAGGACAAACTTTTTTTCTGACATGTGAGCCTCTCTCTGATTGCAGACAGAGGGTGTGGTTTGCATCTGTCTCGGGCAGCTTGTCTCTCTCTTGTTCTCTCTCTCCTACCAGCTGAAATGCCCCAAGCACTTGCCTGCTTCTCTTGTTCTCCTACTATTTCCCACAGTTTTTTTTTTTTTTTTCCCTCAAAGGTAAAACATAGATCTTTCTGTTTCATGTTGCACCAGCTGTCTGGTTTGCCCCCCTTCACTCCTACCACCAATTGGAGCAAATGGAAAGGAACACATTTGCTAAAATGGGACTGACTCAGGCGGCCTACCCCTGCTGGCTCAGTAGGTGCTCTCTGCGAGGGAGACAGTGTGAGTTTTTGTAATCTTGCTACTCTCCCTGGGAGGTCTTTTAAGGGCTGGGGACCTTAGGGATGCTTTTTTATTAGGCCTCCCCCCCCCACCCCATTTGATCTTGCATTCCATTACTAAGTCAGATAACAACAATAACTAAAATCTACTATGGGACTTTACAGTTTACAAACTTCTTTTTTATTCAATCTCATTCAACCTTTACAACCAGCTGGTGGTTAAGTATTATTCACACATTGAGGGATAAGAAAACTGACTTAAAAAGATTAAGTTGTTTGCCCACTATCTTTTGCCAGGGAATCCCTGGTCCTTTCTATTATAATGATGTCACAGTAGCTTTTAAGTGGCACAGTCATCAAATTGAATAAAAGTCTGAGAGATGCTTCTTACCATGGAAAGGCTTTGTTGTGAAGAGCATTTTGGAATGTGGAGGTCAGCGCAGTGCCCAGGCCTTAGCAGGTGTTCAATAAATTGTTGAACTGAGCTAGTCAGACATTGCCATTAACTTGTAGTACTCAGTTTAGCCTCAGGCAACCCTTTAACTCCTTTGGCCTTTATTCCTTATCTGCCCCGATGTTCTCAGAGGGTTGTTGTGAGCATCAAATGAGATGAAGGTATAGTTTTGCAAAGCGATACAGAAATGTAAGGAACTAATTTGATGCAACTATTTTTAATCTCCATGTCTCTGGCAAACTCCTTACTCTCTGTTTCCCTTCTGAATATCTTTCTTCGGGATGATCTTGTCACAGAAACTCTGTGGGAGTATTTTAGTGACCGCAGTCTTCTTTTAAAAAGAAAGGAGGAAGGAAAGCATGGGGGGAAACAAAAAGAATAAGCCTTAGTATATGTGCTGCCGAAGTGAGCACAAAAAAGAATAAGCCTTAATGGGAAAGGTAAGTATCAGCCCAGGGAGACAGCACTTTTAGAGAAAGATAAACAGCAAGACATTTGAAGAGCAGGTAAAGTAGCCACCATTACACATGTCTTACTGTGAAGCCAGGTGCAGTTCTACATGTGTCGTGGGTATTAATTAATCCTCCCAGTGACCTTATAAAGGTAGATGCCATTCTCATCCTCTCTGTCCAGATGATGAAATAAGGAGTTAAATAATGTGCACAGACCGTACAGCCACGAAATGGTTAAGCAACGGTGGGGCCGGTCAGTTTTGCTGGGGGGCTCAGGCCATCACACTTCACCTTCTGCCTGTGGAATCCAGTTTGAAGGGGACAGCGCACTGGATGCCCTTTAGTAAATTGAGGCAAGCGCTTAAGGAGAGAGCATTCTAACTTGCTGTAATGTAATTCTTCTTCAAAAATACTTTTTTGCTTACTTTTATTTTTAGTTTTTTTTAAGATTTATTTATTTTGAGAGAGAGAGTATGTGAGCGCACATGTGTGAGTGGGGGAGGGGCAGAGAGAGAGGGAGAGAATTCCAAGGAGGCTCTGCGCTGTCAGTGGGGCTTGAACTCAGAAACTGAGATCATGAAATGAGCTGAAATCAAGAGTCGGTCGCTTAACCAGTTGAGCCATCCAGGCACCCCTCTTTCTGCTCACTTTTAAAACACAAATACAATGGGTGCCTGGGTGGGTCAGTTGGTTAAGTGTCCGACTTCGGCTCAGGTCATAATCTCATGGTTTGTGGGTTGGAGCCCCACATCAGGCTCTGTGCTGACAGCCAGTTCAGAGCCTGGAGTCTGCTTCTGATTCTGTGTCTCCCTCTCTCTCTGACCCTCCCCTGCTCACGCTGTCTCTCTCTCTCTCTCAGAAAGAAATAAAACAAAAAAAAACCCCACAGATACGAGTCAGTGAAGACATAAGATTAGTATTAGATAATATTTTGGAAGTCGTTTAGCCTGTTCTTCAATCAGAACCAATTGTAGCTTCTATCACTGATACTTTTCTAAGGTGCCAGTAGTCTTACGATGAGGCTTTCTTAGTATTTTCTTTCTTTCTTTTAGTTTCCTTGCACTGAATAAAGCTGCTATTTCTTTTTTAAAATTTTTTAATTTTTTGGTGGGGCATCTGGGTGGCTCAATCAGTTAAGCGTCTGACTTGGGGTCAGGTCATGATCTCAAGGTTTGTGAGTTTGAGCCCCATGGTGGGCACTGTGCTGACAGCTCGGAGCCTGGAGCCTGCTTCAGATTCTGTGTCTCCCTCTCTTTGCCCTTCCCCCACTCATATTCTGTCTCTCTCTCTCTCTGAAAAACAAATAAGCATTAAATTTTTAAAAAATTTTTCAATAGGCAATATAATATAGTTCAAAAATAAATGAAAAGATATAAGAAGGTATATCATGAAAATTGTCCTTCCCACTCTCCTGTCCTTCATCATGCCTAATTCCCACACACCTCAACTCCAGTAACCAGTGTTTAGTGTTCAGTGTATCTTTTCAGAGTTTCTTTATGAATGTAGAAACAATTGTGAATGATTTTTTTAAACTTTTTTAATGTAAAAGGTAATATTAATCTGTATCTTCCTTTTTTACTTAATAATATGTCTTGGAAATCTCTCTATGTCAGTATTTAGAGAACATCCTAATTTCCTTCCTTCTTATTTTTTTTTAACAATGCATACTAATTTATTTTATGTAGTACCATAATTCATTTGATGGACTTTTGAGTTGTTTGAGTCTTTTTAAAGCTACTGTTCTAAATTCTTTAGTGAGGGAATGTGGGGGTAGGGGGCGAAGGTAAAATGAGGACAAGAAAATCTAGAAATTTTCCGGATAGAAAGTTGTGACCTGGGAGGCAGAAATAAAACAGTTCTGGCTCTGCACTGTGACGAAGCACATCTGGAGTGCCAGAGGCTCGCATTTTGACTGCACCTGTCCTAGTTGGAGAAAGAAGGAAAACAATCAATTCTTGAGAGGCTTCAATACACCTGAGTTTGGTTTGCTGCATAGTGTCAGGGTGAGGACAGATTGACAGCTGGTGTATGAGCTGCCCAAAGGTAAACTCCTGTAATAAAGAAATTGATAGCATGATAGATAGAGGTGAGATAAGGACTATTATGCACAGGTAAAGTTCTTTCAACAGGCTGCTACCAATTCTCATATATAGCTTGCAATAGAAAAAAAAAATGATTCAACAGCTCTATTCTTAAACCTTTAAGTGAGCTCTGACACCTTATCAAAGAGCAAGAGAGAAGATTTATCTTTGTATCTTGGACATATGTCAAATGAAAAACCTCAGTAAAGGGTAAAGCATTTAAAATACAAATGACATATCTTAAACGTATACTCTTTAGCAGTTTATTAAAGGCTTATTGGAATGACAAGATCAAGAGGGAGTTTAATCATAAGCTTTCTAAGATTAATAATTATATATGCAGGGTATCATGTCATAGTTTTGAAGTGGGTCCATGGTTTTCCCTCTGTTAATAAATAAGGAATAGTTGCAAGCTGACATAACAGATTATCACTATACTTAAAAAAAATGAAATATACCTGAAATACGCAAATATATAATTTATATCAATGTTACACACTGTTTTATGGATTGATGGTGAAATGGAAGATATTTCTAATTTATTATTATTTCAAAGAAATATCATGATTTGCGTGGTTAAGGAAGAAAACTTAATATTACTACTGATGTTCACATGTAAACCTAAAGGTTGTTTTCTCTTTCTCTCCTGCCTTCCCTCCCAGTTCCTTCTTTCCTTCCTACTCCCTCCCTTTCTCCCTTTCTTCCTTCCTTCCTAACTTCTTTTCCTAGGTTCATTCTTTTTTTTTTAAAGAGCCAGATGAAAGAAGACAGAAATGTCAAATAATTGTTTTCATTTAAAAAAGTTTTTAGGGGCGCCTGGGTGGCTTAGTCGGTTAAGCGTCTGACTTTCGCTTAGGTCATGATCTCGCGGTTTGTGGGTTCGAGTCCCGCGTCGGGCTCTGTGCTGACTGCCAGCTCAGAGCCTGGAGCCTGTTTCAGTCTGTGACTCCTCTTCTGTGACCCTCCCCTGTCACGTTAGCCTCTCTCTCTCCTAGAAATAAATAAAAACATTAAAAATTAAAAAAAATTTTTTTTAATGTTTTTTTTTTTACTTCAGAGAGAGAGAGAGAGAGAGAGAGAGAGAAAGACAGAGACAGAGAGGGACAACGTGAGCAGGGGAGGGTCAGAGAGAGAGGAAGACACAGAATCTGAAGCAGACTCCAAGCTCTGAGCTAGCTGTCAGCACAGAGCCCGACATGGGGCTCGAACCCACGAACTGTAAGATCATGACCTGAGCCGAAGTCAGATGCCCAACCGACTGAGCCACCCAGGTGCCCCTGGTTCATTTTTATAAATATTTGTCCTGAGGATAATAATAAGGCAGGTACAAAAAAAGAAGCGTTAGTATGACTAAGCCATGCAATCATATTTCTGTAAAGTTTTCTGTAGTAACATTTTCAAGAGGTGCCTTCTATGGGTATAATTACTGTATTAGAAATAGCAAGATTCTTTAACATTTGGGGTTAATTAAATTATAAGGAACTTATCAAGACCCATGTTGTTACTTACTTTGGGGAACTTTTCTGAGGTTTACTGAGAAAACCATTTTTAAACTCTAAATAACTGTGAAATCCAAGTAATTCTGGAGGAAGAGCAAAGTGAGTAACTTGTTTTCCCCTTTGTGAAGATTGATAAGGTATAAAAATATAATTTAACCAAAGCAACTTTTTTCTCTTAAAAATTTGACCAATAACCTTGGAAAGTTTCACTTAAGGTTCAAATCAGTTTAATAACTTTACACTCTTGAAAAAATTTTTTTGAAGATTTAAAGGTGACAATTTCAGAAGAATAACCAAATATCTTGCTTATCCTTTGTGTGTGCATGTTAAGAAATATTAGTTTTATTTAACCAGTTTCACAGTTGAATATGTATTCTATAAAAACTTTACAGATTATACCGTTTATCATATACAGTTCAAACTACTGAACAAACAAGTAGGTCCCACAGATGCAAAACAATACTGCACTAACCAACCTAAGGTAAAGACAGATTGACACACTGAATGGCTCTCCATGTGGCCAGGAGGTAGTCGGGTCTAAGTATAAACTTCAAAACTGTACAGAAATAAGGTTTGGATTTTATTTCATTCTTCACACATTCAATATGATTGCAAGCTCAGAAGCCTAATAATAGGCATCTGTAATCGGGACTCAGTCCCCACTCCCAGGAGCAGTGTAAATGTCTATTTACCCGGGGCACTCTCGGGCATCACGCTGTACGCTGTGTATCACATGGATATGAGAGCAGCAACCAGGAACATTAAACATTGAATATAAGGGAGTTCTTTTTTTTTTTTTTAAAGAAGTTTCTGCATTTAATACTGTGCCAAAAGGATTTTAACTTCTTAAATAAAACCTAAGTAAGCCTAAAAATTACCATTTATAAACATGAAGATACTTTTTTGGGTATAATACATCAATTATATCTGTAAATCAAAAACTAAAACTGTAGGGGCACTTGGGTGGCTTGGTCGATTAAGCACCTGACTCTTGGTTTCAGCTCAGGTCATGATCTCATGGTTCATGGAGTTGAGCTCCAAGTTGGACTCTGAGCTGACATCATGGAGCCTGCTTGGGCTTCTCTCTCTCCCCTTCCCCCTGAGCTCTTTCTTTCTCTCTCCCAAAATAAGTAACTAATAAATGAAAGAAAACCAAAACTGTTTATAAAGTAGTAGTTCTTACCCAACAATAAGAATAATTTATGTAATTATTTTTCAAAAGGGTCAGAAAAACTATTTAAAATCCACTAACTTATAAATTAGATATTTATACTTAAGCTGTTTATTCAGAGATTCACTAATAATACAAAACAAGCTTTCTTCTAAGGAGACAGTGGTTTCTTCATGTTAACTGGGTAAGAACAGGATATATTTAAGAAGAAAGAATCAGTGGATTTTCCAGCATGAATCCTAAATTGCTTATTCTTTTTTTTTTTTTTTAGCTTAATTTAAGTAATCTCTACATTCAATGTGGGGCTCAAACTCATGACCTGGAGATTGAGAACCCCATGCTCTACTGACAGAGCCAACCAAGTGCCCCTAAGTTGCTTATTCTTGAACCAAAAATTTTGAATCCAGGATGGAATAAATCAAGTTATGTCTTCCTAAGCAGTCTGCATGGTGATTGACTTAATTACCCTCATCCATAGTCTACGAGTTCAGTTTTTCTGAAGGTGTAAAGCAGTTCTATTAGGATCACTTTGGGTCTTTAGGTTTGATTATTGTATTGTAGTCATGTTAAAAAAGTAAGGTCTCATTTTTCAGAGACACAAATTTAAGTATTAAAAAAATTGTTTTTAGTGTTTTATTTATTTGTGAGAGTGAGAGTATGAGTGGTAGAGGGACAGACAGAGGGGGGAATAGAAGATCGGAAGCAGGGTCTGTGCTGACAGTAGCAAGCCCGATGTGGGGCTTGAACTCACAAACTGAGATCATGACCTGAGCTGATGTCAGACATTCAACAAACTAAGCCACCCAGGGACCCCTACAAATGGAAGTATTCATGGATAAAATATTAAGATCTGGGTTTATCTTTAAAAATAAATTAGTGAGAAATAAGAAAATAAATTAGAAGATAAGTGGTGGGATATAGATGAAATAAGACTGATTTCTGTGTTGTTTATTGAAGCTGGGCAGCAGGGATGTAGGTAATCTTATACTATTCTAAGTTTATATGGTTTACAATTTCCACTGCAGACAGTTAAAACAATAATCTCTCTGGTCTTGTTAAAAATTCCGTTTCCCAAGGGCCTGGGTGGCTCAATCGATTCAGCATTTGACTCTTTGTTTCAGCTTAGCTCATGATCTTGAAGTTGGTGAGTTTGAGCCCCATGTAGGAGTCTTCAGTGACAGTGCAGAGGATGCTTGGATTTCTCTCCCTCTCTCTCTCACTGCCCCTCCCCCTGCTTGTGCACAAGTGTTCTCTTTCTCTCTCTCTCTCAAAATTAATAAGCATTAAGGAAAGGATTGTATGTAGAAAATAGAATTTATTTTTTAAAATGTAGATTCTTCACCCAAAATCTCCTGAGTCAGAGTCTCAGGGGTGAGACAATATAACTGGCATTTTATGTAGCTCACTTATGCTCTCTGAAGTTTGGGGACTGCTGATACAAGGTTATATTGTGCATCTGATTCAGTGTATTCATACCATCCGTGCATGCATTTCTTGCTTTCCACACGTCAGCCCATTGCAATTCACAGAATACAATCCCAAATGAAAGCAATTACTGTATTTGAATAAATCAGACTTTAAAATTTAGTTTCAAAAGATTTGTAAAGTGAAACAAAGTAAAACCAAAACCACATCTGTTTTGAACTATTTAGGCAAATAGGTTAGCTGTCTTTCACTTTCAGCCGAGAATGGATTATTTTTGTGAACATCTTAAATTCCTTCTCTTACCAGGGCATTCACATCCTGTTCCAGACATCTACTTGCTCTTTCCAGTAGTTTCCTTGCTTTTTCTCAAATGTACCATGTTACCTGGCACCTCCAAGACTTTACATACGGGGTTCTCTTCTAAGTATTCCTCAGTCCTCTCAGTTTCTATATGTTTACCCCACCCCATTGCCAAGCTTGTCTCCTACAGAGGAAACCTCAGTTGTATGTGTAAGGAGGATGAGGTGCTCTTCCTTTGTTCCACAGTCTTCTGTAATACTGTCATGCTTGACACACTGTCGCGGTGCTTTTGCACTTTGTCATGAGGCTGTAGTCCCCTGCCCCCTTCTCTGTCCTCCACCAGACTATGCATTTCTATGGTTAAGGATTGTGTTTTGCTTATGATTTGTATTGGCACTGCTGAGCGCTGTGCCGGGCGTGTGGGAAACACTGAATAAACACTGAGTAAATGTTTGGTGAACCTGAATGAGTGAAAAAATATCTTGGTACTGTTTTCTAATGCCAAAATGCCAAAGAGTCTTGGGAAGTATTAGAATTGTTCCTTTAGTAAGAAAACCTCTCTGGAAAGCACCTGTTGGTCATAAATACAGATCTTGAAAGAAAAGGTTCCCCAAAAGGAAACAAAGATTGCACCAAGAATTTTTCTCTTGGGTACAATAATGTTTACAATCACTGTGCTTAGCTTTTTTGCATATGTACTTCTTAATTTACCATAATTAAATTATAGCTCTTGACCCCCATTTTTTTGTGAAAAATTTCAAATATACAAAAGGGTCAAAAGAATTATATAGCATAACCGTATATCCACCACCTGGATTCCATAATAAAGCAGGGTGTTCAAAAAGTCCCAGTGAAGTCTTAAGCTTTAATAATCAGAAGTATAAATGCTAAAAACTTATAAAAATATCATGTAAATATTTATTTGATTTTATATTTAATTTTATGAATTTCAATATTTTAATTTTGTATTTTTTGTTTTGCACCTTCAGAAGCACTGAAAGAAAAAATTAAAATTAAAAGTTTATGAATCAAAATTTATAAAACTAAATAAGTCTAAAAATTTGAATAACTAAACTCCCAAATGATAAAAATTTGTAGCATTAAATTATTAAAGCTTGAAGAAAATTATTAAAGCTTTAAACTTCACTATGGACACTATCAACAGAGTGAAAAGACAACACATGGAATGGGGAGAAAATATTTGGAAACCATATATCTGCATATAGGATATATGAAGAATTCCTACCCCTCAACAACCACCACAACAAAAACCTGAAAAAATGGACTTGGATATTTCTCTGAAGAAGATATACAAATGGCTGCCAATAAGCTGATGAAGAAATGCTTAACGTCATTAATCATTAGGGAAATGCAAATCAAAACCACAGTGAGATCCCACTTCACACTTATTTAGATGGCTATTATAAGGACAAAAGGCAAAACCCCCCAAAATAACAAATGTTGATGAGGTTGTGTAAAAATTGGAACTGTTATACATTGCTGGTAGAAATATAAAATGGTGCAGCCACAGTGGACAACAGTGTGGCGCTTCCAAAAAAATTAAACACAGAATTTCCATATGATTCCGTAATTCCACTATTGGGTGTTTACCCAAAAGAAGTGAAAGCTGAGACTTAACTAGCTACTTGTATGCTTATGTTCATAGCGGTTATTCACAATAGCCAAAAGGTGGAAGCAACTCAAATCTCCACTGACAGATGAATGGATAAACAAAGAGCGATGGAATATTATTCAGCCTTAAAGAGGAAGGACATTCTGACATATGCTACACAACATTGATGAACTTTGGAAAGATTATGCTGACTGAAATAAGCCAGTCATATCACAAAAGAACAAATACTGTGTGATTCCACTTATTTGAGGTCCATATAATTGTCACTTCATAGAGACAGCAGCTAGAATGGTGGTTGCCAGGGGCTGGGTGGATTGGGTGAGCAAATGTTCATAATTGAGTAAAGCAAAATTGTGTGTTAAAATAGAAGGAAGGGAGGTGTGCTTCCCTGGCTCAGTCATGAGAGCATGAGACTCTTGATCTTAGGGTTGTAAATTTGAGCCCTACGTTGGGTAGAGATTACTTAAAAAATAGTAAAATAAAAGAAGGGGAAAGACTGAATTTTTAAAGCAAATTAAAAGGAAAACATATATTGCTTCCTCTCAAAGAAGACATTGCACCAGAAATGGAATTGTCAAATAACTGAGTCAGGCAACAGTTTGGTTTAATCTGTGACCATTTGCTATGGTGAAATGAATATAGAAAGAAAGTAATGGGGAAAAATTGCTGACTCTGATAAAATTTTCCTATATATTCCCATTATCTTATTCCCCCCCATCCCCTTTTTTACTTTCTTTTTTGTCAGTTTGAATGTATTCAGATATAAATAGCTTGTCCATGGATGCAAATAACATAGCACTTTCCCCAAAGGCAGAATTTGTGCATATGGAAATGCAGAGACACAAAAAAGAGCGGATTTAGCTCCCTAGTGTAAATTGCCATGACTACCATGGATGTGCTCCCTGGAATTAGGCACAGATAAGGTTGAGATTATTATGAAATCACTGGTTTTGGCCCTATTGAATTAACTTTATCTGAAAGGATCCAAAATTGAGTTTATCATTTAGCCTAATTGGAGAACAGTTACCAAAACCTCCATAAGACCTCACAGAAGTCGTCTTTGTTCAGTGTGCACTAACTGCTACAATAGTGATGAGCTGAAAGGAAAACAAAGTTGGGCATTTTAATGGATTTATAATGTTTGAGCTGTCTAAAACTTAAAGGTCCAAAGGCCAGAAGGAAAATCATGTATATAGATACTCTCAGTGTTGACGGCACCACAGAATAAACACTGCTCCAGAGGTCATTGTCACGTTCAGCTTTGGCTTCAAAACAAATTGATAGAACGTGATACACTCACTGTCTTCCTGCCTTAGGCAGCGACAGGAAATACAGATAGTTTATACTGTTTTGGGCCTCCACAAAGAAGAGAAAATACCAAAAGATTAATTGGTAGCTCGGCCTTAAGATTTGAATATTGCTCCTTTCCTGAGCTTTTTTTTTCTTTTACCAACCTCCCATCACTGAGTTAAAAAAAACAAAAACAAAAACAAAACAAGCTTTTATGGAGAAGGGATTAAAGAAAGGGAATTGGAGGAGAACTGTTTTATTTTTATTTATTTTTTAGGACTTCTTACATTTATTATTTTTGAGGGACAGAACGCAGTCGGGGGAGGAGCACAGAGAGAGGGAGACACAGAATCTGAAGCAGGCTTCAGGCTCTGGGCTGTCAGCACAGAGTTCGACCAAGGGCTTGAACCCACGAATAGGGAGATCATGACATGAGCTGAAGTTGGACGCTTAACCGGCTGAGTCACCCAGGTGCTCTGACTGAGAACTGTTTTAAAGAGTGGTGAGGGGAGAAGGGGAAATATGTTTTCTTGACAGTGAAAATCCATAGATAATGAATGTTTTTGAAATATTAGTTTCTAATATGTATTTGTAAACTCAGGTGTATTCCCAATGTGTTTCTCAATTGATCTGCCTCCTGCCTTGGGCATCGGACACACCACATGGCTTGGGGCATCATAGATCCAATAGGCTTCCATCTTGAATTAGGGTCAAGTCATTTTCTTGCCTCCTAGAGAAACCTTTGTGATTTCGATCACTTCTTTTTTCCCTGTGAATCAAAGCAAAAATTTTAACTAGAAATTCCTTTTTAAAAAATGTTTATTTATTTTTGAGAATGACAGAGACAGAATGCAAGTGGGGGAGGGGCAGAGGGAGATGGAGATGCAGAATCCGAAGCATGCTCCAGGCTCTAAGCTGTCAGCACAGAGCCCAGTGTGGGGTTCAAACTCACAAACCATGAGATCATGACCTGAGCTGAAGTTGGACGGTTAACAGACCGAGCCACCCAGGCGCCCTTCAAAATTCCTTTTAAGTGGTAAGGCTTCTTTAAAGTAAGAAGTATTGCTGTTAGTATAATATATATACTAATACACAAAATACATACCTACACACACACACATATATGTACTTTATAAAACATTCTCACTGTTTAAAAACAAAATCTGAAATACTGTGTCTCTTTAGATTTTATTTGGAATTACTAACTGTAGACCTCTTTCCTTTATGGGCTATGGTCCCTGAATATGCTGAGCCCTCCTTGGAGAGCACAGTGGAAAAGTCCCCTGAGTGTCACTGCTCCTGTTATTGATGTTGATGGCAGAGCCTTCTAATTCTAACCCCTGCTGAGTCTTTAGAAACCTGGTAGATTGTTAACATGGTTAGCAGGAGTTCATGAACTCTGCTCTGTATAAATGCAAAGTACTGAGAACTTTGATATGGAATTGGCATTAAAAGATTTCTCTTCATATTTTTTCAAAATGTTTTAACAGTTTATATTTTAAAAGGACAAATTTATAGAAGCTTGTTGGGTTTTAGTATTATAGTTTCTACTGTATAAATATTGCATTTCATACCTAATATGCTTAGAGAATTGTTATACAGCTCATTTTTTGGCAATATGCTTATAACCTGCCCCTCAGCCATTTAAAAATAAATAGCAAATGTTTTCCTATATGTTAATGGGGCAATTTAGAAATATTTAGTTATTTACATAAGGGAAACATACGGTAGCGATACAGTGAAAATCTGTCATTTGGAAATGATTTGACCCTATAGTCGTTAAAGGGTGTATTTATTACTCTCATAAAATTAAGGAAATATCTAAAGGAACAATCATTACATTAGATTTACAGTTAAGATACCCAGTTGTATGTGTTGTGGTTGCAAATCAAGTGCATTTTTCCAGAGGGTTTTTGAGTATAGAGGCTAGAAAAATTTCCTAGTGGCCACTTTAACTTTTCTCTGCTTGTCAGAAATGAACTCAGCTAAATAAAGAAGAGGGAGAAAGGGAGACAGAGGTGCATGAAGAGAGAGACAGAAAGACAATAGAGAAAGCAAAGCTAAAGTGAGTTGAGAAGCTGTTTTTTATTTCCAGTGCAACTTTCCTACTAACTAGATAGCATTTGCTTGTCAATTAGTTTATTCAAGTGCCTTTTAAATGTCTACTAAATACAGAGCACTGTGGGAAGGTTCTATTTAGCCCTCAACTTTGTAAACAAGGAATAAGGTCTCTCTATGTAGCGAAGATACACTGGATTATTAGAGAGGCCATCCATCCCTATTTTCCTCCCTCTCACTCTAGCTCTCCTACCTCTTTCTAGTTCCTCTTTTTTTATTTTATTTTATTTTATTATTATTATTATTTTAAATATTTTTATTTATTTCTAGGAGAGAGAGAGAGACAGCGTGAACAGGGGAGGGTCAGAGAGAGAGGGAGACACAGACTGTGAAACAGGCTCCAGGCTCTGAGCTGGCAGTCAGCACAGAGCCCGACGCGGGGCTCGAACCCACAAACCGCGAGATCATGACCTAAGCGAAAGTCGGACGCTTAACCGACTAAGCCACCCAGGCGCCCCTTTTTTTTTAATTTTTTAATGTGTATTTATTTTTGAGAGAGACTGTGTGAATGGGGGAGGGGCAGAGAGAGGGAGACACGGAATCCGAAGCAGGCTCCAGGCTCTGAGCTGTCCGCACAGAGCCTGCGATCCAGGGCTTGAACCCCCAAACTGCAAGATCATGACATGAGCCAAAATAGGACACTTAACCCACTAAACCACTCAGGTGCCTCTCTCAATTCCTCTTTTAAACTAAGGAAAATATTCTGATCTTATTCCAGCTATGGGCTGATGCATAGAAAAGACTCCATGGGCCTGCAGAGCTCTCTCTGGGAAAGAGGAACACTTTCTGGGGGGTCCTAGGGTAACTTTCTCGTGTGGAAAGCTGATACTCTTGATATCCATTAGCATTTATTGAGTGTTTACTGAACATTTGGGGACAGCAAAAAGAATAAGAGCTGATGCCTGTCTTTCGGAAGCTTACAATCTTGGTCTCATTTGTTTAGGGAGACAAATATGTAAACCAGTACTTACAGTGCATCTTGAAAAATACCCTGATAGAGAAGATCTTTGCAAATGGCATATCCAAAATATATAAAGAACTTATGCAACACCCCAGAAATAAATAATCCAATGAAAAGCGGCAGAAGAAAAGAATAGACGTTTCTTCAAAGAAGACATACAGATGGCCGACAGACACA
Source organism: Proteles cristata cristata (assembly GCA_017311185.1). Lineage (NCBI taxonomy): Eukaryota > Metazoa > Chordata > Mammalia > Carnivora > Hyaenidae > Proteles > Proteles cristata. Next base: position 1,233,756 of record JAESUZ010001838.1, read on the forward strand.
TGAAAAGATGCTCGATATCACACATCATCAGGGAAATGCAAATCAAAACAGTGAGCTATCATCTCACACCTGTCAGAATGACTAAGATCAAGAACACAAGAACAACAAGTTTTGGTGAGAATGTGGAGAAAAAGGAACCCCCATGCACTGTTGTCGGGAATGTAAACTGGTACAGTCTCTGTGGAAAACCGGATGGAGGGTCCTCTAAAAGTTAAAAATAGAACTACCATACAGTCCAAGAATTGCACCACAGGATATTTACCCCCCCAAATACAAAAACATTTATTCAGAAGGATACATGTACCCTTGTTTATTGAAGCATTATTTACAGTGGCCAAATTATGGAAGCAGCCCAAGTGTCTGTTGATACATTAATGGATAAAGAAGAAATGGTACATATGCACAATGGAAACTATTCAGCCATATAAAAGAGTGAGATCTTACCATTTGCAATGATATTGATGGAGCCTAGAGAGTATTATGCAAAGTGAAATAAGTCAGAGAAAGGGAAATACCATATGGTGTGGAATTTAAGAAACAAAACACATGAGTAGGGGGGAAAAAGAGAGAGAGAGACAGACCAAGAAACAGACTCTCAACTGTAGAGAATAAGCTGACAATTGTTGGGAGGTGGATGGAGGAATGGGTAAAATAGGCGATGGGGATTGAGAGTACAATTATGATGAGCACTGAGTAATGTACAGAATTGTTGAATCATTGTATCATACACCTGAAACTAATATCACACTGTATGTTTACTATACGGAAATTGAAATAACAAAAACTTAATTTAAAAAAGAAAGAAAAGTACCCTAATTAAAGGTCAAGTATGCTGTAGGTAGATGTATGTAATTTATTGGGCAATGAGCAAAAATGTTATAGAGTAATGACATTTATTATTATTATTATTTTTTAATGTTTTATTTATTTCTGAGAGAGAGAGAGAGAGTAGGGGAGGGTCAGAGAGAGAGGGAGACACAGAATCATGACCTGAGCTGAAGTCAGACGCTTAACTGACTGAGCCACCCAGGCACCCCAGAGTAATGACATTAGAGCTTCATCTTTAAAAATCTGGAGGAGCTCACCAGATAGGGAAAAGCATCATATGCAAGGACAGAACATGCAAAGGCAAAAAATTAAGGATCATGTATTTGGGGAGTGGCAAGCAGTTTGGTGTGGCTGAATTACATGTAGGGCTTGAAATAAGGGTTGTGTAATGCAGCGGGGAGAATTGCAAGATGTGGGGATGTTAAAGAAGACTGAAGCAAAGTATAAAGAAACTTGTTTGGATTTGGATTAAAACAATTTTTTAAAAATGTTTATTTATTTTTGAGAGAGAGAGACGGAGTGCAAGTGGTGGAGGGTCAGATAGAGAGGGAAACACAGAATCCGAAGCAGGCTCCAGGCTCTGAAGTGTCAGCACAGAGCCCAACGTGGGACTCAAACACACAGACCATGAGATCATGACCTTAGCTGAAGTTGGACGCTAAACTGACAGCCATCCAGGCACCCCTGGATTTGGATTTTTTTTTTTTTTTTTGAGAGTGAGTGAGAAGAAGGGTAGATGGGGAGAGAGAGAGAATCCCAAATAGGCTCCACACTCAGTGCAGAGCCCTACATGGGGCTCAATCTCATGACCGTGAGATCATGACCTGAGCCGAAATCAAGAGTTGGACACTGAACTGAATGAGCCACCCAGGTGCCCCTGGATTTGGATTTTTATTTCAGGAAGCAGAAAAGATCCATCAGAGGTTATTGAGGTTATTAAATGAGTGAGATTTACATTAACATTTTAAGAAAGATTACTTTGATACACGGTTGTCCAGAAAAGATACCAGAAACATAGAAATTAGTTAGAAGTCCTGGTAGAAGACGATGGGAGTTTAACACCGTGGCAGTACGATTGGAAGAATAGAGTAGACTGGAGAGAGATTCAGGAAGTAGAAAGAGCCCTTGGTGATAGATTGGCTTTGGGAGTCAAAGTAGAAGAAACATTAAGAATGACTTCAGAGCTGCTTTTACTTTGAGAACTGGTGGATACTGTGTGAACAGTGGCAAGAGATTTAGGAAACCTGGAGGTAACAACTTTGATTTTAGACATGATCGCCAGCCTGCCAACTATGGCCAGTGTGCCTTGTGGATTTTGGAAGAGAGAATTTTGGTTACAAGGTGTATGTTTGGGAGTTGTCATTATTTAAGAGGTAGGAAAAACCCTAGAAATAAATAAAATTGTTCAGCTAGAGCTTCTGGAGTGAGAGCTCCAGGGAGTGAACTCTGGAGACTAATCAGGGAGGGCACGGGGGGAGGAGGAACAGAATAGAGATGTATCCAGAACACTAGGGGACTGAGGAGCTCCAAACAGAATGGAGCAGTACTCAGTGTTGCCTGCTGTAGGCAAACTACCCAGAAGGGCCTTTCTCCAGTGTGCCCATTGAAGGGGTGCTCTTTTAGAAGCTAGGAAGAAAGAGAAACTCCTTCTTGAGATGTTTCCTTCTCTCCTCCTTCTTACTTGCTCTCTCCTATCCATTTACTCCTTTTTAAAAAAAAATCTTGCTTGGGGCGCCTGGGTGGCTCACTGGGTAGGCATCCAACTTTAGCTCAGGTCATGATCTCTCAGTTTGTGAGTTCGAGCCCCCTGTTGGACTCTGTGCTGACAGCTTAGAGACTGGAGCCTGCTTCTGACTCTGTCTCCCTCTCTGCCCCTCCCCTGCTTGTGCTTTCTCTCTCTCTCTCTCTCTGTCTCAAAAATGAATAAACATTAAATTAAAAAAAAATCATGGCTGCTTCCTGAAATGAATTTGGGGTTCCTTTCATGCATCCCCCACAAAGCAATTCACAGTGCTTGCATTGCTAGTTCAGAACCAACAAATGTGGAATTTGAGCTCTGATTCATTTTACTTTGAACACAGAATTTATTCTTCTCTGTGGTTGCAGTTCAAACTTACTATTCTGCTCTTGAAATTTGCTTTTAATGAAGCAGTCCCCCAGAGCTCAGGTCTTGCTCTTGCATAGGAGGGGACACAGGATTGCATCAGGGCTCAGGCTGTTCAGTATCTTGGGGTCTCTAACTGCTGTATCAATCTTGAGAGGGAATCCAAGTATAACATTCTCCGATTAAGAGGAGCCAGACATTCTTCTCTTCTATTCCCAGATTCCTTGAAACTTCCTGTTATGAAAATTGCTCTTCATCAGATCAGCAGGAAACTCAGTCTTTTGGGATTCAGACAGCCATAAAGGTTATCAGCCCTTGCAATTGAACATCCTTTCACTCCAGGGATTGGGAAATCTTTCCGTCTGTTGTCGCTGACCCATAGAAAATGAATAATGAAGTGAGGGGCCCAAAGTTCTAGCAGATGTGAAAGAAAGTTAGGAAGAAGACATATAGACTTCTTAACTTTAAATAAAAGAAGAAGGAAAAGAAAGGTGCTAATGTGTTTTTAAGCACCTACCATGAGGCAGACACCTGGTGTGTCTTTTATATTATCTTATTCCATGGTTACAGCAACTCTTTGAGGTAAGTAGCATTCTGTCCATTTTACAGATGAGGAAGCCAAAGTGGAGAGACGTTAGTTAAATTACCAGAACCACACAGCAAATACATGATGGGCCGAGATTCAAACTCTGACAAGCCCATCTTCTCACCAGCCAAAAAAGAGAGAAGGTGGCAAAAGGACTAAAAAGAAAGAAAGATCTAACAGTGGATAAGAAAGAAAAAGCAGTATATCTTGCCCTCTCCACGTGTGTTCCCTGCAGCTCCAATTGCAAGGTTTTCAATCTTTTCCTTCCTTCTTGTCAGCTGTCAGAATCTTCCCTTTTTGTTGTCCAAGATCCCCCCTCCACCGCCGAGTCTGTCTTGTGTCTTCTTTTACTGGCTCAGGCTGGAATTTACCTTTACCAACATCTCCTTATCCCTCTCTGAGGCTGCTGACTCAGAGGATTGCGCACACGTCTGGAAGAGAATTCCCCCAGGAAGAGGCAGGGCATGCATCTTACCACAGGGACACACATTCCTGCTGTTTGCACAGCTGTATTTGTTGCTCTTAATGGTAGAGAAGGGAGGCTCAAAAGACACTTGGTTTCAGAAAACTTTTCATGGTCTACCTAGAAGAAATTAAACGAAGGGCCAGAGGTTTCCCATTGCCTTTCTAGAGGCCAAGATTCTCTCGTCTTTGAATTCTCTCTTGTCAGTGAGGAAGCGTGATAGCCACTGCTATATAAATGTTACCATTTATGTTTGAGATTTGCCTGGAGGAAGTTGTTCCCTAAAGAAATTATTTTTTTTCCTCCCTAAAAAAATCTTTAAGTCCTCTTTCTAAATGGAGTGTTTGTGACTTTTCCTTGACCAGAACTGGGTCATTGTGTTCAGTGACCGCATCGCTCACCAATGCTGAACCGTCTTATTCCTCTGCCTCTCTGAACAATCTGAGTCTGTTTTTCCATTTGAAGCGACTGTTCGTGGAAATTCTGCCATGAAGGAAAATATTGTGAGTAACACACTTTGGGCCAAGTCCAAGCCTCAGATAACGAAGTCAGTAGTACTTATGCAAGAAGTAATTTGCCTCCTGATAGTAATAAATCTGATATTTGTATGTCATAAACATAAATGCCTAAATGCGTTCCAGGGTCTTGCTTGAAATTAGTAAAAACAGATTTTCTGATGCATCTGTAACTAACTTCGTGACTCTTTATAGAGCTATTTTTACTTAAATCCCAATTACTGGTGAGTATGCTTTGTTTAAGTACTAAAATAGGAAAGGGATATTTATTTGTCGTGAATGTAGGCCTCATCAGTATTTCCTTGTGTTGTTTGAGCATTTATGCCTGAGGGGGCAGAAGTGGGGATACCTTACCCTTGGGTAACTCAAGGGACAGGCTGAGTGAATAGTGAAAATATTGGAGTATGTAGTAAAGGGATGGCAATATTGCGTTGAGTAGACAATTCTTGGTATCCTCATGAAATGTTACTGCAGAGGTTCCTTTGAGGTAGGCCCCCTGTTTATGTGCTGTCTCCAAATTGAACAGATCCCAGATCACATTCTGTGAACTCTAAACCACATTAAAAATTATATTTGGGGCCAAAGTCCCTTCTTCTTTCTACAGAAATTACGATTTTGATCAAAACAATGCTGAAAAATATTACGTTCTCTTCCTACGTATGGTATATCTAGAAATGGTTTGTGACAGAAAGTCTTTTTATAGCTTTGCTTTCAGCATACATTTACGTTTTCGTGATACATTCTCCTCCATAAAAATGTAATGGCAACACACAGAAAATCAACACATTTTAAGCTTTCTCAGTATATTTAAACTGTCAACAATGTGCTGGCTGACATATAACGTTACTCTGCTTCCGCCTTTAATGGCTAGATTGTTTTCTAAAGACAGCCTAATGACACAAGGCTCCTAAATCCTGTCGGACCATGTGAACTAAGAATGACCTGAGTGGATAGGGATGCTTGACCATCTGTCATTGATAGCCATATTGATCTGGAGATGGTGGCTGAGGGCACTGTGTACTGAGGACATGGCAGTTTGCTGAGGAGATGATAAGCATCACTGATACCTTTGTGATGGGCTTGACTCCTCATTGTGTTCTCCCCAGCCGTGGAACCCTTACACAGTGAGTAACCTGGTTTTAAAAGTACTCTTCTAGGTCAAAAGGGTACATCAGTTCTCATACATTAGTCTCCTAGGTCACCCTTTAGCATGCCTCAGTAAAGTACAAAAAGGAGCTTCTTTTTAAGTTTTTATTTTGCAAAAGATAAAAGCATACTGGAATGTACCGTCTCCACCTAGACTTATAAATTTTTAGTAATTTGCCTTATTGTCTTTATCTTTTTATCTGTCTAAAGCATTTCAAATAAAGTCTCAGAGGGGCGCCTGGCTTGCTCAGTCAGTGGAGTGTGCAACTCTTGATCTCAGGGTTGTGGGTTTGAGCCCCATGTTGGAGGTAGAAATTACTTAAAAGTAAAATCTTTAAAAATATAAAGTTTCAGGTATCATGACAGTTCAACCCTATATACTTGAGTAAACACTTCCTAAAAATAAGGAAAATTTTCCACCTATCCACGGTATCAATATTATACCTAAGAAAATCAACACTAATTCCCAAATATCATCTAAAAACCTATCCATATTCAAACTTCTCCATTTGTCCCTCAAATACCCATAATGTTTTTTCAAAGTAGGATTCCTTCATGGTTAATGCATTACATCTGTTTCTTAAGTCAAAAGAACTCCTTTTTTAAAGTTCTAAAAGCATGGTGAAAGTGAAGATAGAAGTAGTGGTCTCAGATTCGACTATAGGTAGAAATAGATAATTAGTGTTTTTTCACACACACTCTACCTCTTAAGTCTAAAGCAATTTAGATTCTAGCTGGTGAAATTCTTATCAAGTTTAAATGTTGGAGTAAGGTTTTGTGACCACTCTTTCAGGACAGAATGAGTTTTCTTTTTGGGATAAGCCTCATTTTCAATCTGTGCATGGTGACAGGAAGTTACTCTTAAAAGTCTGCCTTTACATGGGTTTTTAAAAATCTGTTTTTGACAAATAAAAATTATAGGTATTTAAGGTCTATAATTTTGATATATGGGTGCATGGTGGAATGATTACTGTAATCAAACTAACATATCTATAGCCTCCCATAGTTACCTTTTTTTTTTTTATGAAAACACTGGAGATCTCTCTTAGCAAATTTCAAGTATACAATGCCCCTGCCAATTATAAGATGAATAATATCTGGAGACCTACTATACAGCATGATGACTACAGTTAATAATAATGCATTGTATACTTGAAATTTGCTAAGAGAGTAGATCTCAAGTGTCAGGGAAAATTGAATGGCCACATTGATGCAGTGCTAACATGAATGTGGAAAAAAGTCATGGTTGTGAGTGACAGAGCATCTCAATAGTAGTATTTAGTACTAAAGTTGATACATAATTTTATTTTAAGATTTTATTTCTGTAAGTAATCTCGATACCCAACCTGGGGCTCAAACTCAAAACTCCATCGACTGAGCCTGCTAGGCGTCCTGATACATAGTCAGTTTGGTCAGTGTGGTTTGGTTTTGCATGTAGTGGCAGTAGGTGCATTTGGATTAATAAGTAAGCAAGTGATAACAAGTATATTAGAATTAGGACAGGTAGTAATTAACACAAATGTGATGAAATGCATTTTCTGCATATGGGAATGACCTTTGTTTTTCATCTGTGGTCTTTCTGTGGTTTCATAAAGATGTTTCTCAGTAGATAATATTCAATACTGTTGTGTTATATAGTTAAAAAAGTCCGTGCTTATATAAGGAACATTCTGTAAATGTTAACTGTTGATGATATACAAGCCTCTTTTCACCTTTTGATATGATATCTAGATCTCAAAAGAAGGCAATAGGGTTGAAGAATGATATAATTTACAAGGGAAACAATAAAGGGGCCCAAGAAGATAATATAATTTTTAGTGGTTACAATTCACACTGAAATTCAAAAACATTTGCATTTATTGGGGTGCCTGGGGTTGCTCAGTTGGTTAAGTGTCTGAGTTTTGCTCAGGTCATGATCTCTGAGTGTGTGGGTTTGAGCCTGTGTTGGGCTCTGTGCTGACAGCTCAGAACCTGGAGTCCACTTTGGATTCTGTGTCTCTGTCCCTCTGCCCCTTTCCTGCTCATGCTGTACTCTCTCTCTCTTTCTCTTTCAAAATAATAAAACAAAAACAAAAAAATTTTCATGTATTAATACACTCTATTCATTGTATGTTTGTTAAGAATTTTTGATGTGCCAAGCTCTGTGTAGAGGCATCATATTAAAAACAAAAACAAAAACAAGAACACTTTAAGGAGTGCCTGAGTGGCTCTGTTGGTTAAGCATCTGACTCTTGATTTTGGCTCAATGAGATCCTGTCATGATCTCATTGGTTTATGAGTTCAAGCCCCGCATCGGGTTCTGCACTGGAAATTTGGAGCCTGTTTGGGATTTTCTCTCTCCCTCTCTCTGCCCCTTCCCTGTTTGCGCTCTCGTTCTCTCTCTCAGATATAAATAAACTTAAAAAATTTTTTATATGGAAAAATTTAAACACACATAAAAGTAGAGAGAATAGTATAATGGATTCCTGTGTATCCCTCTTTCAGCTTCACTAAATCGTAATATTTTGTCAATCTCCATTCACCTATTCTTTTCAATATTTGGGAGGGGTGGTGATGAAGCATTTTAAATCAAGTACCAGATATCATGGCATTCATATATAAATACTTCTTTACTTATGAATTAGACTGAAGTTTTATGAAGACTATGCAGTTTGGATTTCTAGAACATTTTGACTGGAGACAGATTAGTAATTTTAAAAGATTCAGACCTGGGGCACCTGGATGGCTCATTTGGTGGGGTGTACAACTCACTTGGTGAGGCTCATGGATGGGTTCACTGCACTGTCACACTTGCATGCAAAGCTTCTGAGGTTGCATTGCTCCTTGAATTCTAGTCCCTCATTTTAAAAAAGATTTTATTTTTAAGTAATCTCTACACCCAGTGTGGGGCTTGAACTCACAACCCTGAGATCAAGAGTCAATGCTCCACCGACTGAGCCAGCCAAACACCCCTCTAGTCCCTCATTTTATAATAGAATCCTATAATATAGTTTCAGGCAGAAAAGGACCCGAGAAAACATCTGGTCTCACCGACTCCCTTGCTTTAGAGACAGAATATGGAGGCCCAAGTTTCAGTGACTTGCAAGCCTACAGAGTTAAGACTGTACTCCAGGTGTTTTGATTTTCTACTTCACCATGTAGCCTCTCCATATAGTTTCGGTAAATGAGAAACTCATTTACTAAGGTAAATGAGATTATCCTCTGGGGCTTCGAATTTGTATGGGTTTTTCTAGACCAACACTTTAAGATGAGTAGAATGAACACTCCACCTGGCCTAATGTAAGGGACAGAACATTCCATCATTTCAAGTAATGATATTGTTCACTTGAAGTACTGATGTCTTTACTTTATAAATGTGTGTACAGTTTCAGACATTTTAGGGAGGCAGTCTGGCTTTACTTTAAAAATGGTTTGCACAATCTGTACTTTTGTGCAACATGACTTTTGCATGGACCAAGCAATGTGTAAGTGAATTTAGCTAGTCAGAATGGTGGGGCACACACACAAACCACACCACATACACACACACACACACACACACACGCATACACACAAAATGAAAGAGAGAGAGAGAACACAAGAGCAAGAGCAGGCAAGCTCTATAATACAGGGGTTAACTACTGGTAATCCTGGGTGCCTGGGAGAGTCAGGGAAGGCAGTGCCATGGACTTGACATTTGAGCTGAGTCTTAAAAGAAGTATTTTGCCAGAGATATGAGCAGGGGTGGGTGGGGGGAGAATATTCCAGGGAGAGGACACAGCATGTGCCAAGACATATTTTATTCAGAAAAGAGGGAATCCTTTGCCCCTAAGAGCATCAGTTGGTTTGGGGGTGCTTCTAAAGTTTGGATCTGTTCTAGATGGACTAGTGTATAGCTATCACTAAGACTCCCTTCCTCATCATGACAGCCTGCCCAGTGCTCTTTCCTACACTTCCTGCTTGGTTATTTAAAAGAGCAGATGGGGGCCTTGGGTTAACTCTCAGCTAACAAGCATCTTGACATTACTTCAACCCAGTGTCAGTTGGAATGTGTTCAAATCCATCTTCACTGTCTAGTCCCTTTGGACTCAATCTACCACAGTGTTTTTCATGTATTATGATGTAGGGCATGGAAGTAGTCTAGATAGAATTTTCTTAACAATTATGAAGAGTTCTAAAAAAAAAAAAAAAAAGAAGCCCAGTAACATCATTACACTTTTCAGTGTTGTCCTACAAGTTTTCATGTGGTGTAGTGGTTAAGAGCATTGGAGTCAGACTTTGGTTGGCAACCTGGTTATGTTATTTACTAGATTTATGACACTGTTTGGAATAGTTACTTAAAAGGTAAGAGTTTGTTTCTTCAAGTAAAGCATCCAGTTGAGCAACCAGCATTCATAAACCTCCCCTTCCTCACCTTTGTTTCCTCTTTCTTTCAGGCAGGTGGCTTTTCTGGACTATTCTTATTAGGGGCCAAGTGAGATACTGAAGGAAAAGAAAAATGGCACAATATGGTATTCATTTTCACATGGGCTGTTTTGTGAGTGTTTCTGAAGACATTTATGTCTTTTCTTATTTTCAGCTGAAATGTGAGCAGTTTGAGGGTAGGGACTGTTTTTTCTTCTGTTTGTTTTCTCTCTAGAGCAGTTAGGACTGACTGTACAAAGGAGTGGGCCATATAAGTATTTTTGATTAGCCAATATCCTGGACTTCCCAGGGCTTTCTGGATGTGACTCTGACCTTTGCTCTCCCACTGGAGCCATCCTGGTCCAGATTTAATCTATGGCATCAGCTGTCTTAGAATTCAACCATGTGTGAGTCTTGAGATGTTGGAGTATGACATTCAGATATTTGTGTGTGTCTGTATGCATTTTATATGCAATGTATATACATATACATGAATATACATATATATTATGCACGTATTATATGTGTATATATAATACGAAGTATGTTTAAGTGTATATGCATATATATATATATATATACACACACACACACACATATACTTAGAATTTTATGCATATACAGGATGAGTTCAGCATTGGTGTTAGGTTATGGAGAAAATGCTGAAATGTTTACCTTTTGCCTAAGCTACAGACACAATGCTTTGTGCCAATTAAAATGTCACTTCTGTGTTCAGTAAGATATCTCAAAAGTTCCACATTTATGTTTCTTACTCTAACATTCAGTACCCAAATCAAATATTTTCTGTGTTCAGTGACCCCCTTTACTTCTATAGGGCTTTGAAATTTACAAATCTTTTATTTTATTTTATTTTTTTATTTATTTTTTTCTTTTTTTTTTTTAATGTTTTATTTATTTCTAGTAGAGAGATAGAGATACAGAGTGAGCAGCGGAGGGTCAGAGAGAGAGAGGGAGTCACAGACTGAAACAGGCTCCAGGCTCTGAGCTGGCAGTCAGCACAGAGCCCGACGCGGGGCTCGAACCTACGAACCGCGAGATCATGACCTAAGCGAAAGTCGGACGCTTAACCGACTAAGCCACCCAGGCGCCCCAAAATTTACAAATCTTTTAAACATCCAGTATCTGGCATATGTACTAAATTCTTACTAATGAATCAACAAATGTGTTTCATTGACTCCTCAAAACTCCTCCTATAAGATGGGCAGAACACATATTAATATTAAATATAATTATTCCTATGTCACACATGAGAAAACTGAGAGCCATTGAGTTAAACCATCTTGTTCAGAGTCATACAACTAATAAATGGCCCAACCAGGACTCAGCTTCAATCTTCTGATTCCCAAATTGGCACACTTTCTACTACTCTCTCTGATCACAGGAAAGACATTTTAAAAAAACTACAATACTTAGGGAGAGATCATATTACTGCAATTAATTCTCCTCCTTGAACACCGGTAATTGGTGCTTCTAATTATGGCTTACTTGTATATCTCCTTCGTATTATAATCTTAAGACCCAATGTAGTCTTTACTGTGAAATATTTCAGGCCTTAAGAAATATTATAAGAATGGAACACAACTATTGATCAAATCCAATACCTACAAAGCAATACATTTGGTATGTATTAAATCTAATATCCAGATACATTGTATAATGTGGTCTTCTTAGCTAACACCTGTCTCTCATACTTCACTGAAATTACTAGTGAAACTATGACCATAAAATTGGTTTAGAACCAAAATTCAATAAAAGCAAAGTTAATTATGTGTTTGTAAGAGAATAAGCATACAGTTAGATCAATATGCAAATTGTGACCTTCAATGGTCTTTTCTGTCTTCTTTTAAGCCCTGAGTCTTGCAAAGATTAATTTACTACCTAGAACTTCATTTTATGAAGCCATGAGGACTTAGATTACTAGCTTTTTAATTGTTTACATATCAATGATATGTATGTATATCTGTGTCTTAGCCTTTATATCTTTGTGTGGGAGCCCTGTTCTAACAACAGAAACAGTGCATGAGGCAAATAAACGTGTTCAGTTTCATGTGAACAAAAGAGCAGGCCAATTTAGAAAATTAAGTTCACATCAACATTTTCTAGGCACCATTGTTTGACACCATAGTCTACTCTGTGTGAAGTACAAAGTTAAATAAGACATTTTCTGGTCCTTAAAGAGTTTGCAGTGTAGTGGAAAAAACAGCCATGTTCACAAATAACTAACATACAACTTAGTGTTTATTTTTAAATCGAGACACAAACAAAGGCAACAGAATGGAAAACAGATGGAGAGATTTATTCTATACTTGGGAAAGCTTCACTGAAGAAATGGCATTTGATCAGATCTTGTGTCGAGTTTTCACCGGAGGAAGTGGGAAGGCAGGGCTAGGCGGAAAGAAGAAGAGCAAAGGCACAAAGGACATGGTGCAAGCGTAACAGGACAGCAGCGAGTAGTACCCTCCATCACACTCTCCAAACAAGCGGCAAAACAGGGTCTGTCCCTGCACCTTCAAATCGGTTAGTTTGTACGACGGGTGGTACGTGTGTTCCTGAAAGTCATCCTTGTGTTGGGAACAGCGGGCCATAACTTACTTACACATGGAAGTAACCACAAACCATGTAACTGTCTCACTAAGCCCGATCTAAATGTATACCACCTTATCTTGGGTACCCTTGGATCTCAAAATGTTTGTGGCCACTTTAAGACACCTGCATGAGAGAGAAAGTGTGATGGAAGGAAAGTCGGAGGCAAAGAGACAGTGGTCTCACCATACTGAGGATAAATTTTGCAACTTTTACAAAAACATATGACTGTGTAAACATATTGCCAGAAGCTTAAGCTTCGTTAATGTTATGGTAAATTAACTTGCTCATGACCCTGATGCTAATTCCCTTTCTATAGTTCATGAAATGCTTTTTCCAGAAGTGCTCTTTAAACACCTGCTAATAGGTTAGAACCGATCTCCCAAGTGTTTCTGAAGATCTTAGAGCACACTTGTAAACAAAAGCATCTGAGCCTGTAGGTGATATGCAAGAATAAAGCAGGCTGTAACTCTTGGCTCTCTGTTTGCACTCAAGCTACTAAAAGGTTCAATTTGAACTAGTGTAGAGGACTACTTATTTATATTCTTTTTTAAAATATTTATTAATTTTGAGAGAGAGAGAGCGAGCCAGCAAGTGGGGGAGGGGCAGAGACAGAGGGAGACAGGGGATCCCAAGCGGGCTCTGTGCTGACAGCAGAGAGAGCCCGATATGAGGCTTGAACTCACGAACCATGACATCATGATCTGAGCTGAAGTTAGAGGCTTAACCGACTGAGCCACCCAGGTGGTCTGTTATTTATATTCTTATGAAGAATATGCTACGTATGAGAAAAGGGGTGGGGTGCTGTTTCTGTTGCATTTTGTTTGTTCTTAGATGGTTTTGAAAAGTTGAAATCACTTGTTTAATTCCCAGATAAGATTCTTTTTCTTGGCTCCCTTCCCCAGTTTTTCTTTATTATTTTGTTTTTAAACAAAGGAAAACTTACACTTTTTAGGTTAAGATTCTGAGGTCATTTTTCTTTCAATGCAATTTATGTAATATGGAATAAAGAACTTCTGTCTTTAAGTCTGTCAACTCACTGAGACCCTTTGTGTTGTGAAGAAATGTTGCATTTTGAAAGAAAGAAATTATTTTTGTGAACTTCCTGCTCACTGACCAGGACAGGCTTCCCACTAGTATCCGTCTAGTCCCCTTTGGCTTGCAGGGCTGTTCCCTACCCTTCTGTCTGTAGCCATCAAATGACTTATGCGAAGTCATCTGGGACAGTTACATTGAAAAGAAATGGAAAGAAATTCTTTAATTCCATAAACTTTGAGTGAACATTTATTTGCGGTAGGTGCTATAATTAGTTCCTGGAAATGCAAATATGAAGAAGACGGTCTTTGCCATTAGGAAACTTAGCATCTAATAAACAGGTAAACACAGTATTATAAGATAAACCCTATTGAAGAGAAAAGTGCAAAGCATGTAATAACTTTCCTTGCCGAATGACAGTGGGGAAACTGAGGTGGTGTCATTGGAACTGGGTCTGAAAGGATCCATGGGAGTTTGCAAAAACAGTAGGTAAGGGGGCCCCTGGGTGGCTTAGTCGGTTAAGCGTCCGACTTCCGCTTAGGTCATGATCTCGCCGTTCATGGGTTCAGGCCCCGCGACGGGCTCTGTGCTAACTGCCAGCTCAGAGCCTGGAGCCTATTTCGGAGTCTGTGATTCCCTCTCTCTCTGACCCTCCCCTGCTCACGCTGTCTCTCTCTCTCTCTCCTAGAAATAAGTAAAACATTAAAAAAAAAATTAAAAAAAACAGAAGGCGCCTGGGTGGCTTAGTCGTTAGCGTCCGACTTTTGCTTGGGTCATGATCTTGTGGTTCGTGGATTCGAGCCCCGCGTCGGGCTCTGTGCTGACTGCCAGCTCGGGGCCTGGAGCCTGTTTCAGTCTGTGACTCCCTATCTCTGACCCTCCCCTGCTCACGCTGTCTCTCTCTCTCTCTCCTAGGGAAAAAAAAAAAAAAAACACATTTAAAAAAAAACAATAAAAAAAACAGTAGGTAAGGCATTCAAGGTAGGAGGAAGAACATGTGTTAAGACCCCTTTTATGGAGACGTGCCCCAGAAAGTGAGAAGTGTGGTGTGACAGGAGCATGATTCGGGGGAATAGCTGCAGATACAACTGGGAAGTTAGATTGCTGCTGACTAGAACTAAGAAGGTTTGATTTTATTCTGTGTGAAATAATACAGTGTGAAAGGCAGAGAAAATATAAACTTGAAGATTGTTATTATTATTTTTAATGTTTATTTTTGAAAGAGGAAGAGAGGGAGAACGGGGGAAGGGGCAGAGAGAGGAGGGGTAGAGGATCCCAAGTGTGCTGCATGCTTACAGCAGCAAAGCCCTGTGCTGTGAGCTCAAACTCACAAACCAGGAGATCATGACCCGAGCCGAAACCAAGAGCAGTTACTTAACCGACTGAGCCACCCAGGCGCCCTGAGGATTATTTTTAAAGATTTGTTTGCAGATGATCATTAAGTTCTCATCCACAGAACTAAAATTTGGTCACTTTTTAAAATATTTCTTTTACATTTATTCGGTTTTGGGAGACAGAGTGCAGGCAGGGGAGGGCAGAGAGAGAGGGAGACACAGAATCGAAAATAGGCTCCAGGCTCGAACTCATGAACCATGAGATCATGACCTGAGCCACAGTCAGACGCTTAACTGACCCAGTCACCCAGGCGCCCCTAAAATATTTTTTAAATGTTTATTTATTTTTGAAAGAGAGAGGGAGACAGAGTGCAAGAAGGGGAGGGGCAGAAAGAGAGGGAGACACAGAATCCGAAGCAGGCTCCAGGCTGTGAGCTGTCAGCACAGAGCCTGATGCAGGGCTCAAACCCATGAGCTGTGAGATCATGATCTCAGCCAAAGCTGGGCATTTAACTGACTGAGCCACCCAGGCATCCCTAAAATTTGGTCACTTAAACAATGTAACGTTTGCATGATACTTTTGGATTAAAACAAATAATTTCATTGCATGCTTTCAGATTATCTGCAGTTATTATAATATGAAATATATTGACTGTAGCCTTCGTAGACCCAAGATATGACACAATATTCTCATGGCTTCCTTTAGGTGAGCAGAGTAATTATAAGTATGATTTTTACAGTAAGAAGGAGCAAGCTGAGGTGTTTTGAAAAAGCAGTAAGATTTTTTTTTAAGGTGGAAAGCTCACCTACTGACTTAATTCAAGTTCTCTATTAGAATGGAATGGATGCCACTTAACCAATCAAAAGTGAAATTGCACTTTAGTGAAGACAAAGTAAAGTTTTTTTATTTTTAAATAAGACAAATACTTATAAGTAGGTATAGGTTACCAGTCTGAGAATTCTTAAACTGGCTCTGTTTTCTCCCAAGCTGCATAGTGAGTATTCAACATAGAGAGTAAAATGAGTAAAAGGCACTAAAGTAGTTTTTACTAAGAATTGTAAGTGGGAAATGGACCCGTAGCCTTTTGCTATTAGTGAAAACTCTGAAAATTGTAAAACGAAATGTCATTGGTTTTTTCTTACTAAAAGAAAATAAACATTTACACTAAACCTCACATTATCCTTAAGCCTATTCAAATAAACTTACAAGAATTATAGCTGTCACCTTTTATCACCAGTCTTGTTAGGCATAAAAGTATTTGTCTAAATAGTATTTTTGAGTGCTTATTCTGAGCATACTTGGTGCTATGGAGGGTTCCTCAAACTATACTCAAACAAGTAAAACACTGGAACACAAGTTTTAACACCAGACTGTAAAACACTAGATAACAAGTCACAAAGTGATCCATGATTATGTGCTAACGATGGAGGCAGACGTAGGTGCTAGGATCCATAAGAAGGTTCCCAAAGATGGATGTTAATACTATTTACAAAAATGACATATTTTACATAAGTGATATCGAAAGGTATGTGTCATTCTGTAATTTGTTTTTTAACTCAGCAGTATGTCTTAGAGAGCCTCCTGTGTCAGTGCATAAAAAATTTATGTCAGTCTGAACCATCTTGTTCAGATGGTTCTGTTTGTTGGAGGCAGGAGAGGCTGACAGCAAGGAAGCATGAGAACCAAATTTTAAAGTTTTAATAACACTTACCTTGGGGCAACCATTTAATATTTGCCCCCACACCCATTGTCTCTATGCATGCTGGTCAACCTGCCCTACATCTGATATGTATAGCCAATCAGCCAGCTTGGACAGGTGTCTCAGCTTTCCACTGGGCACTGGTATCCATTGTCCCTAAATGTAGTCCCTTTGGCTGAAGCTTTGGTTCTCATGCTTCCTTTCTGTCATCCTCTGCTGCCTCCAACAAACAGATGGTACTATGTATTTTAATTCTCAGTGTGGCTGGTATTCTGAGAAGCAACTCTTGATTTAATACTGTCATCTGGTTATTTCTTTAATCATGTTTTTGAGAGAGAGAGAGGCAGAGAGAGTCTTAAGTAGGCTCCACTGCCAGCATGGGGCCTGATCTGATGATGGTTTGAGATCATGACCATAGGATCAAGGCCGAGAGACCATGACTGTGAGATCAAGGCCTGATAGGAAATCAAGAATCAGAGGCTTAACCGACTGAGTCACCCACGTACCCTAGTCATATGTTTATGTTAGGTTGAGCTTTTTATTTTATCCCCTTTTAAAAAACAAAAACAAAAACAAAAAAACCCTAAAAGGCATTCTTGTTTTATGATTTTTTTAGGTTTCAATATAAATTCTATCTTGGATGGTTTTCATTTTGAAAAATTTGGCCTTTAACGTATTCAGTGGGGGGTGCCTGGCTGGTTCGGTTGGTGGATCATCCAACTGTTGATTTTGGGGTTGTGGGTTTGATTCCGTTGGGTGTAGAGATTATTTAAAAATAAAATCTTAAAAAATATATATACATATATAAACTATTCTATGAGCTCTATTTAGTATAAGTTTGTTTAGTAGGATTACTAGGGAAAGAACACTACCACCACTGTAAATTCTAAATATTAGAATTGCAACTAGATATTCTGAGGTGGTTTCTTCTCGTCCTGTATTTTCGAAGTCACCTATTTTCTTGTGAGGTAAAGGTCTAAGGAAACCAAAAGTATTCATTCAAACAAATCAAGCCCATATTAATGTCTCCATGTTTGTGATTTTCAAAAACAAAATAAAACAAAAAAACAAACCTGTGTCTTGTAATCTTTGTTAAAAAACAATGACAGCCATTCCTTTCATCTCAACTTCACTTTAGTAAATTGAGATTAGCTAATAAAATTTGGACTAGTTTTTCCAAGTATAAGACAAAATGATTGGTGTCTATAAATGGGATTTTAGAACATTGCCATTTAAAAAGTGACTTCAGATTGTGATGAGCCCTGAGTGGTGTACAGAGGTGGTCAATCACTACATTGTACATTGAACATTGTACATTGTGACTGTGGTTTCAGTCATACTATGTGTTCACTAACTGGAATTTAACTCGAAACTTTTAAAAAATGGAAAATAAAAATAAAAATTGCCTTCAGAGCATTTCTAAAAACTGAATTATGTTTACACAATAAATATGTGTATATTTGAGGCAGAAGTTTAGCAGAATTTTTTTTTGCAGAAGATTTTTTAAATTAAGTATTTAAGAGAATCATCTCAGCAGCTCCTTGCTGTGTTAGGAATTGCTTTAGAAATGCCCAAGTCATCATACAGTGATGAATATCATAAACACTGTTAAAGGTCAAGCCATAGCCATCCTGACAGTTTACTCCACAGCCTTGTGTTAGGTGTCTTTTTCTGTAATAAAATATCCCTTTCCAGTTAGTGGTTGTGGGAGCTTGAAGGAAATGCATTCTATAACTTGCATTTCCTAGCAGGATAAATTTCATCTCTTACCTTCTCATAGTGTGTACAGATGAAATAAAGACGCAGGTAGAAAGGAAGGTACAGGCAATAACTAACCTAACGGAGGAATACATGGTCATTGAAATCTAAAAGGCAGGGAGGTTTCGATCTTTGGGCTCACCTATAATTTGTGCACCATAAATGTAGAAGGCAGTCAGCAGGGACTTTTTAATGACAGTGCTGTCTATAACAGTATCATCAAGCACGACATTGGCATAAATCATTGGCACTTTGCAAAGTGTCACTTCTGTCAACCTTCTAGTGATGTGATCTTTAGTCTTTCAAATCCATAGACTGGCATTTGGATCAGCTAAGTACCTTACATCCCGTCTTGCATATTAAAGCTGGTTTAGCCAATATTGAAATGCTGAAGTAATGCTTGCTCTAAAATATTTGTAAGCAGCTGACCTGATAACTAAGCTTTGCTTTGGGTATAGCTTGCAGAGTTTCCTGTTTGCAAATGCAAATGAGGCTGTTACTCATTTTGGTTCCCAGGAAAAAAAGATAATGAAGCAGTGGTGATTTTTATATCACTTCAAAGGAGTTTTATTTAATGTGGCTTTTATTTTGAGTTCAAAGGCACCTTTACTTTTGGTTCAAGTTTACTTTACCAAAGAAACTGCTCGTTAAAGTGATTGATGTGCTGTTGTATGAATTTTATAAAAATCATAATAACACTGATAAGTGTGATAAATTACCTTTGCCTAGATGAAATAAAATTAATCCACCACTGTATGTAGTACGATGGAAAATTTGTATGCTCCACTCCAGTTTAATTCGAATGAATGCTTGTATTCAGCACAACTACTATTTGCATCCATGGAACTCAAGTCCTATGCAACTTACCTAGGTGTTTAGTGATTCTGAAGTTAAACTGAAAGGTATCCTGAGAGGCAGAAAGCTGGGGTGCCTAGGTGGCTCAGTCAGTTAAGCGTCCCACTTCAGCCCAGGTCATGATCTCACAGTACGTGGTCTCGAGCCCTGCATCGGGCTCTGTGCTGTCAGCTCAGAGCCTGGACTGCTTCAGATTCTGTGTCTCCCTCTCTCTGACCCTCCCTGTTCATGCTGTTTCCCTGTCAGAAATAAATAAAACATTAAAAATTTAAAAAAAGAGAGAGGCAGAAAGCTCATTCCTGCCACCTTATCAAATTTTCATCATCATTCTACACCCCCCACCCCGCCCCACTACCTTTATGTTCTGAGTACAGTGTATTGAGAAGACTAAATGTGGGGTAGTAAAACGTTAGTAATACTTGATCAGCTCCTGGTTTGGGGTTGCCACATTGCAGTTAATTTCGTTTTAAATTTTGTCAGACATCAGTGTTCATCAGCCCAGGGAGAGGACCTTAGGAACTGTAAAACTGTGCTCCCTGCCTTCCCAGAGTTTCTGTTCTTACCACCACCGCCACCATTACTCCTCACCGCCTGGTCTTGCACCACAGGAATCCAAGAGCCTTTCAAACCTGTATGATGAATTTACACATCTCAATGTCCTTGGAACAATCAAATCCCCCTTTTTTTTTTTTTTAAATGTTTTATTTATTTCCAGGAGAGAGAGAGAGAGACAGCGTGAGCAGGGGAGGGTCAGAGAGAGAGGGAGTCACAGACTGAAACAGGCTCCAGGCTCTGAGCTGGCAGTCAGCACAGAGCCCGACGCGGGGCTCGAACCCACGAACCGCGAGATCATGACCTGAGCGAAAGTCGGACGCTTAACCGACTAAGCCACCCAGGCGCCCCTCAGATCCCCTTTTATCCAGCTCCCCAAGATCCCCACGGGAGCGGAGAGGTGTCCCATATGAAACCTTCAGGGTGGCTGCACACAAGAGCAGTTATTTCCACCCAGTCTGAAGGAACTTCCAAACTTTTCCTGATTGTCAGAGTGTTGCTAAGACAAAGAGAATCCAGTGGACCCAGTAACACAAGAAAAACATAGAATGAAAGGCTGTGGCATAACCTGGGGTCCACTGAACTTCCAGAGGCCGTTTGCAGTAAAAATCCCTTCAGGGTGCTACAGGACTCTTAGAAAGACAAGGCATAGTCTCAAAAGCTGCTGCATGTTTCTTTTTCTACCTGCATATTTGTGGCATTTTCCCACTCGAGTCTTGGCCTCCTCCCTCCAAAGTGACTGAACACTAGCAGAAGCTACAAAATATTGGCTCCTCGGCTTGTAATTTTTGTTTGTTTTCTTAAAATGTGTGGACCTATGGCTTTGCTCAGAGCAAATCCTGGCTTTAAAGGAAACAGTCAAACCAGTCTTTTTTGAAGCTAAGTTTGGCAGAAGGACAGTTTTTTTGGACAAGGCACTAGGCTCCCGCTTTTAGCTGCAACTCTGTCAGGACCCCTGTGCATAATTAAAATGGGGAGAAGGTGAAACAACAGAAGACAGCGCAGCAGATGGAAGAGGTCCTCAGTCCTTCCCCAGCCCTGTGACTGACTTTTGAGATCTCCTATAGACAGCTCTCTCTATTTCAGCCTTCCAGTTAGAACATGGGAATGATTATTTGTGTTTATTGCAGAAGGTTTTAAAATAAAGAAAATTTTAAAATAAAAAAGGGTTTTAAGAACTCCAGATATAAACACGTCAACAACTTGCTGGTTTTCGCCCAGATGTAATTGTGCATCAAGCTAGAATAGTTCTTAAGAGACAGCCTCCTGCTACCTGATTGCCCCAGATTCATTTCCACTCTTTCCCTACTCGGCCTGTTACAGGGGGGCAGACCCACCTCTGGAGGCAGCATCGCCCTGGCTTCTGGATGGAAGTGGGGGGAGGGGCGTCTGAAGGGCAAGAGGAAGGAAGAAGCCAGCACATTGCTCTCTCCCCATCTTCCTTGGGCAGCAGTTCTCTTCAGCTGTGGTTATAGCTGCTATTAGGTGACCCCCCACCCCCACCCCACCTCCAGTGACTGCCTCACCATCTCCAGTTTGTGTTTTATCTCTTCTATCACTTGTGTTACCCATTTCCTTTGTTTCAAATACGCTTAGTGCCTTGTTAACCTGATTGAACTCTGAATAATTCATATACCTATAATATTAAGAATAAGAATTTTATCTTCTCCTTCTCCAAGAGGAGATAAGGAATGAAACAAGATGTGGAAAGGAAGGAAAGAGAGAGGAAGGGAGGGAAAGAATGAAGGAGGGAGAGTCCTTCTTAACCATTTCCCCTTGCCCTTACCTTGCTCTGTCTCCACTTATAACCAGAGGGAGGTCCATTTGTGAGTGTATCGTTTCAGGACTGAGACTAAGACTGAGGTGTAAGTAGGCTGAGGCTGGGGGCAGAATGGGGAGAAGGTCAAGAAGCACAAATAGAAGGATCCCAAGTGAACCCAGGTTACTCTGGAACTGGGAACCCTCTGACTTCCAGTTAGATTCAGGCTCCTCCCTGCTGGCCTCATATTTTCATCCTCTTCTTTTCTTTTTTAAAGTGTATGTGTGTATGTGTATATGTATGTATGTATGTATGTATGTATGTATTTTGATAGAAAAAGAGAGTATGTTGGGGGGCAGGCAGAGAGAGAGGGAGACACAGAATCTGAAGCAGACTCCAGGCTCCGAGCTGTCAGCCCAGAGCCCAATGCGTGGCCTGAACCCATGAACCATGAGATCATGACCTGAGCCGAAGTCAGATGCTCACTGCCTGAGCAACCCAGGCTCCCCTCTCTTATTTCTTTTCTATCCCTTCGCCCACTCACCCCTCCAAACTTTTCATTACCCCCACTATACATTTTTTTAATTTTTTAAGATTTATTTATGTTTGAAAGACAGAGAGAGACAGAGTACTAGCGGGGGAGAGGCAGAGAGAGAGAGAGAGACAGAATCAGAAGCAGGCTCCAGGCTCTGAGCTGTCAGCACAGAGCCGGATGCGGGGCTCGAACCCACGAACCGTGAGATCATGACCTGAGCTGAAGCTGGGTGCTTAGCCGACTGAGCCACCAAGGCGCCCCAGCCTGCTATATTTTTTTTAATAAAGCTTTAATTTGAGAATAGTTCAGATTTACAGAAAAATTGCAAAGGTAAAACAGAGTTCCATATATCCCACATCCAGATTCCCCTATTATTAACATCTGGCATTAATATGGTACATTTGTCACAGTTAATGATATTGACAGATTAGTATTAACTAAAGTCCATACTTGACTCCGATTTCCTTAGTTTTTCCATAATATCCTTTTGCTGTTCCAGGATTCCATCCAGGATACCATATAATGTTTTGTCATGTCTCCTCCTTAGACTCTTCTTGGCTGTAACAATTTCTCACACTTCCCTAGTTTTTCTTTGCTTTTGATGATCTTGACAGTTTTGAGGAATATTGGTGAGGTGTTTTGTGGACTGTCCCTCAGTGGGGACTAGTCTGATATTTTTCTCATGTTAGACTGGGGTTATGTGTTTTTCGGGAGAAGACCATAGAGATAAAGTACTATTTTCATCAAATTATATCAAAGGAATATACTGTCAGCATGGCTTATCACTGTCAATGGTCGCCTTTGTGTCCCGGCGGAGGTAGTGTCAGGGTTCTCTACTGTAAAGCTGCTCTCTTTGTCCCCTCTCTCTAGTGCATTTCCTGGAAGTGAGTCACTGTGTGCAGTCCACACTTAAAGAGTGGGGAATGATCCTTCTTTCAGAGTGGAGTATTCATATAAACTATTGGGAATTCTTCTAATCGAAAGATTTGTTTATTCTCCTGTATTTATTTAATCATTGATTTATATTAGTATGGACTCATGGATATTTATTTTATTTTGGGAGTTATGATCCAATACTACTTTATTAACTTTGTTGCTCAAATTGTTCCAGCTTTGGCCCTTGGGGTGTCTCTCAGTTGGCTCCCATGGCTCTTCCACATGCCCGATCATTTTGGGGTCTTTGGAACGCTTCTCACTATCTGGCCCTACAAGATGCACCACACTCATCTTGTAAAATTAGCCATTTCTCCAAGGGGCACTGGTTCCTTTTACTGGAGAATCGTATTAGAGACCAAGACCTGGGCTTTAAATGTGTTCCTCGCAACCCGGGTGTCTTCACTCCTCTTACTTCCACCGTTCGCATAGTAAACCCATAATTCTTCAATACAAGGCTCTGAGTTTCCTTTGCTTTCTTTACTCCTAAAGATAATTTGCACAGCAATAGAGCTCAGGATGAAAAAGCAGAAAAAATAGGTGTTCAGGTCTAGGTTGGGTCACTTTTGGATACTTCATAAATTAGGAGGTTAGATCAAACGATCTGCAAAATCAATCACATTTAGTGCCCAGGTTCTAAGATATCTTATTCTAATGGTTTGACTTAGGAGGACATTCTGTGGATTTTCCAGGTGACCCAAGACAAGGGAGATGGGAATGTGCATGGAAACAGGGAATATGCGAGTCTGTCTGGAGGGGAGAGATTTTATAAGCAAGTGCTGAGAGATGTTATTGGGAAAGAAGATTGGGACTATGTATAGGGGGTCTGCCCTTGAATATCAGGATACATTCTATAAGCTGAGGTGGTCATTTTTTTCAAATGGTTTATATTTACAATGACTTGTACTATACATAAGATAAAACTTGTTCAGTGTGAGGTTGGCCCCACAGGGGCAGGGAGGTACTAATGATTTGCCATGGAAATTACTAGGACTCATGGCTGGGTGTGCCAATTCTTTTTCTGTTCTTTAGTCATGACATATTAATCATTCTCTTTATTACCTAGTGGACATAGATATTCAAGTAAATTATGGGAGCATTTAAATATGTTGTATGAAAGTAAGTCTGAATGGACTGTACAGACTCATTTTCTTTCATAACATTCTGTTTCTTTTAGATGGCAAGCAATGCTAGGAAGCCCTAGAGGAAGTAGGAAAATGGTATATGTAACCCAGTTGTCTCACTGGATGATTGTATGTGTACATATAATCTCATTGTCTGAGGCTAGAAGATTATAGGAGAGTGAGAACAATTTTGAAGCCTTGGGCAGGAAATATTAATAGGTCTTAGTCTTTAAACTGACATAATAAATATTGTCTCATTTACCTTTTCCTTCTGAGTTTGTGTTATTTATTTATTCCCCCATCTCCTTGTACTCTGAACTTTGATATTTTCACACACACACACACACACACACACACACACACACACACACACACATACACACACCCTTATTCCCCTTATGATTTATCCTTCTGTATTTGAGTATGGGTTAGGTAGTTAACCTATTTAATAGGATAATCACTCTCTGAAAAGATAATAATTTATGTAGAGGCAGTTTACCTTGCCCCAAACCTCCACTGAATTGATAACCTTGAAGAGGAAACACTAATCCTCACTTTTAAATTCTTTATTATTTTATGACCTCATCTTCCCTTTCTTTTCTTAGCTCTGTAATTAACTACTTTTGTCTAACCCTTAATCTGAATATTTATAATGACCTTCTTCAAGTGATAGTTGTTCAAATACCAGGGGGTAATTATTTTCACTAGGAAGACCAAGTCTTAGGTTTTTGATTCACTCTATAATTCTTGCCTATTGAGACGGTGTTTCCCTTAGTACCATTTAGAGGACAAAAACATTTGGACAAAGCTAGTCTCGTTTATCATATATTTTAGGAGCATGTCACAGTGCTCTAAACTAAAAACACCTCATTCCACCTGGTTCGTATCTCACATAAAAACAAATCAGACTAAAACCAAGGGAGAGAAGTAATGTCATGGAGGCAGACCAGAGCACCAAAGGACTTGGCTGCCAGATTTATAGAGAAACAGAGGTGACTTTGAGAGAAGAAAAAAGATTTTGGAAGAACAAGAGTGATGCTCACCATCAGGAAAATACAAATTAAAACCACAATGAGATACTACCTCACACCAGTCAGAATGGCTAACATTAACAACTCAGGCAACAACAGATGTTGGCAAGGATGCGGAGAAAGGGGTTTTTGCACTGTTGGTGGGAATGCAAACTGGTGCAGCTACTCTGGAAAACAGCATGGAGGTTCCTCAAAAAGTTAAAAATAGAACTACCTTATGATCCAACAATTGCTGGGTATCCAAGGGTTACAGGTGTGCTGATTCGAAGGGGCACTGCACCCCAATGTTTATAGCAGCACTGTTGACAATAACCAAAGTATGGAAAGAGCTCAAATGTCCATTGACAGATGAATGGATAAAGAAGATGTGGTATGTTTATACAATGGAGCATTACTTGGCGATCAAAAAGAATGAAATCATGGAAACCAACTTGATAATAAACTATAAAAAAAAAAGAATGAAATCTTGCCATTTGCAACGATGTGGATGGAACTTGAGTGTATTATGCTAAGCAAAATTAGTTAGAGAAAGACAAACATCATATGACTTCACTCATATGTGGAATTTAAGATACAAAACAGGTGAACATAAGGGAAGAGAAGCAAAAGTATTATGAATACAGGAAGGGGGACAAAACATAAGAGACTCTTAAATACAGAGAACAATCTGAAGTTTTCTGGAGGGGTTGTGGGTAGGAAGATAGGCTAAATGGGCAAGGAGCATTAAGGAAGACACTTGTTGGGATGAGCACTGGGTGTTATATGTAGGGAAAGAATCACTGGAATCTATTCCTGAAATCATTATAGCACTAGATGCTAACTAACTTGGAGGTAAATTAAAAAATTAAAAAAAAATAAGACTGATGGATGATTCCAACTTGAAGGATGGTTGCCTCTTCTTCCCTTTGCTGGAAAATGTCATGAAGTTTAAAAAAATTAAAAGTGAATAGTTAGTCCAGAAGACTTTTTGGGGTTCAGAGTGGTGAGGAGGGAAGGAGAAAGTCAAGTACACCAAGCCCAGGGATGAATTTAAACTGTGTCGGTCAGGAGGACAAAGGGAGGACTCCTGAAGGCAGATTACCCATTATTTACCCCGCTTGTTGAGATAGGTGCACCTTAATGCAGTTTCAATTTAATAATTATGAATACCCTCCTTTTTTTTTAGTGGATGGGGAATAAATGCTATTTAGCCTTTTACAGGTCAATTATTGGGACTAGGGAGCTAACAGACTGATTCTTAAATTTGTCTGCAATGACTAGACTTCCCTGCAGCTGATGGTTTCTTGTTGTCATTTTCATTATTGTTCCTACCAGCTCAGCAAACTGTTGGGAAGATGGCACTTTAAGTGGGTGTATGATATGGCTGGAAAGAACTATGCATTTTCATCACTTCCCACCTTCCTAAGCACCACAGTGTACGTCCTTGCCAGATGCAGGCGGAAGGGAAGGAGGCATGCGGACATTCTCCGGCTGGCCATGGACAATGCTGACAGCACACATCAGCCACTCAGCACTTTTCCAAGTAGCAGCCGATGCCCGGCTACTCAACTTTAACCCGGGGAAAGGAGGTCAACGTAGGAAAGAGGAGCATGTCAAAGATCGTGCTGGTGGTCTGCTGCGGAAGTTCGTGGACTGCTGGGATGGCTGTCTTCTGAGATCGCCTTCAGTTCACTGTCAGCACCCTCTTTGTGGGGAGTAATGCAAGTGCTTATCTGACAAGGAATGAACTACGTGTAGATTCATCACTGAGAGCTAAGAGAAAGAAAACGTTTTTTATCTCCGAGTATTGGAAGAAAGCATAATAATTAGCATGTTTGAGCATTAACTGTTGTAAACTATGCTTGGTGTCTCATTTAATTCTTAAAATAATCAGGACTACACCTCATTTTTCTCCCAAAATTAGCTTTTTCCTTTAGTAGACATTGTGATTAAAACACCACTTGTTTAAAGTTACGTTTTGGTGATCTGTATACTTTATAATAATTATACTGCATTATAAAATAGTCTATCTCTGACCTGAGTTTCATTTAAGCTTCAAGATGCCTTTTCTCCACAGCTCCTCTTACCCTATTGTTTGTTATCGTGAATTATGAAGATGGAAAATGCCTGTTCCAATCTCTGCCTCTTGCACACTTGGAACTGCATGTGTGTGGTTGATAGGGCTTCAGAGCTGCACATATGGGAGAGTCCAGCTCACTTCCATAGCCCTGTCATTAGTCTGGACACCCCTAATTTTAGTGTTGAAGGCTGAAGAATGGTCTCCATGTATGTCCGTGCCCTAACTCAGGGAACCTGTGACTCTTACCGTATAGGGCAAAGGGACTTTGTAGACATGATTAAATTAAGGGTTTTCAGATGAGGAAATTATTCTGAATTATCAGTGTGGGCCCACTGTGATCACAGTGGTCCTTCAGAGGGATGTGGGGGGAAAAAGAGTAAGAAGGTAGGGGGCAGGGAGAAGGCCATGTGGTGATGACAGAAGCAGGGGCTGGAGTGATGTGCTCTGAAAATGGAGGAAAGGACACAACCTAAGGAATATAAGTGACGTCTAAAAGCTGAAAAATCAAGGAAATGGATTCTTCCTCAGAGCCTCCAGAAGGAGCAGGACTGACCAGCACCTTGACTTAAGCCCAGTGAAATTGATTTAAGATGTATGATATCCAGACCTGTATGAGAATAAACTTGTATTGTTTTTTAATGTGTTTTTATTTTTGAGAGAGAAAGAGAGCATGCGAGGGGGATGGATAGAGAGAGAGGGAGAATCCTAAGATCCATGATGTCAGCACAGAGCCCAATGTGGCTCAATCTCACGAACCATGAGATCATGACCTGAGCCAAAATCAAGAGTCCAACACTTAACCAACTGAGCCACCCAGTTGCCCCTAAATTTGTATTGTTTTAAGTGACTTAATTTGCAGTAATTTGTTAGGGCGTTGGTAGGTAACTAATGCGTGTAGTTAGCATAAAATTTAGGGCTGTGAGACAACAATTATATGGAGCAGCTGTAGAAATTGATGTGCACACAGTGCAGAGCAGAGGACATCATAGTTCTGGGTTCTGGAGATTAGATGTGGCTCGGGAGCACCCCACTATGGGACCTCTTGTCTTATCCCCCTTACTGCTGCTGGCACTTCTCAGTCCTCGCTGATGCACGCACACAGGAAGCAAACAGTTTTTCTCTGGGTGTTAGTTAGCTTTCATTCTCAGAACAAGAATTAGTTTACATTTGTTTTTTCTTGGGGAGAAAAAATATCTTTGAATCTCAGTGGCTCTTATACCCAGCTGTCTTCACTTGTGGTGTTTTGAGGGATTCATTCAAAGCAGGGAGCTGAAGTGCCAAGGGTAAGCAGAAAGGAAGATCTATTTGTTTTGTCCTTTGTGAGCTTCGGATAGTAAAAGTAGTTAACTTGATTACCCCTCGGTGCATTTTTATGAGTGACACTTTGAAGTGCTTGATATTTAGTACTATTTGCAATCTTTGTAATCAGGAGCTGTGTAAAAGGCTGTGGTGAAATTCCATGGTTAATCAAAGAAAAATCCCAGGCAATGTGGTACAGTTAGATTTTATTCTTAATTTTTTTACTTTATATTTATTTTTTAAAGTAACCTCTACCCCCAACATGGGCTTGAACCCATGAGTCTGAGATCAAGAATTGCATGCTCTACTGACTGAGCCAGCCAGGTGCCCCTCCATTGGAATTAGCATCTCAAGAAATACCTTAAAATGATAGAGGACAAAGAGGCATTTTAGTGGAATGTCAACTACCAAACTTATTTTTTAAATTTTTAATTAAAAACATTTTTTTGGATATTTTTTATTTATTTCAGAGAGAGAGAGAGAGAGCGTGAGCGGGGGAGGGTCAGAGAGAGAGGGAGACACAGAATCCGAAACAGGCTCCAAGCTAGCTGTCAGCACAGAGCCCGACACAGGGCTCGAACCCACGAATCGTGAGAGCATGACCTGAGCTAAAGCCAGATGCTTAACCGCCTGAGCCATTCAGGCACCCCTAAACTTTTAAGAAGCATTTTGTTGCTAATATCAACTGTAACAGGCAGTTTGGAAATAGACTATGCTAGTTGTTAAAATATTACCATGATTGAGAGTAGCTCTACATAAACAAGTGATTTTCAAAGCTTGTAATAGACTACAATTCAGTTAATGCTAAAGCTCAATTCTATGTAATTGATTCAAACTCCAGTGATTTGGATTTTATACAGGATTATGTTATGCACCTAAAATATCACTGAACCATGGAGATACATAGAATAGGGACTTTCTTTACATTTGAGTCCCTCACCTCCGCTATTAGCAAATTTAATGCCTTACTGGCCCAGAAGAATCCAAAACGGTGAAAAGTATTTCCTTATACTTATTGTTATAAATTTAAATCAATGTAGTTGCCTTTCCTGAGAGAAAGGTGTATGTGGGTTATAGCAAATTCCGGAAGAAAAGAGCAGTTGGAGTAAAATTATTAGCTTTTTCAGAGTTTGCGTATGACTTCTTCCCCCACTCCATTCCCCACAGAAGGCTGGAATGGTGTAGTTGAGCTAAGGAAATAGGCTTGTAAATTTTCAATAGCATCTTAATTTGAAATTGCAGTTTGAGAAGACTAATATTCACACTGCTTTTAAGAAATGTTCTGTGCCTTCACATACTCAATTAAAATGCCTGTATTTAGGCCAAATCACTTCATTGTGGTTATATTCCTGGAAGTGCTCTCATTCCCCTGACTGGCATTTCCAGGAATAATGTTAGAGCTCTGGCCAATCAGAGAAAAACAAACGGAAATGGTAAAAGTATGTCTAGTAATTGCAATAAACAGTTAAAGAAAACATAAGGAAAGTGAATGACAAATGCTTGGGAAGAGAGTGAACTGCTAAATGAGTTTCTTTTGGACAGTTATTCCTCCTAAAAGCATAATTTAGTACTGTGCAGCCACTGATCGTTTAGTCATTGAGTGTTGGAACTACAAATGTGCAGGCATGAAATTGCGCAGATTCAATCTCTTCAGGAAATATAAAATTGGAGACATGAGAATAAGTAGTACATACTATATAGCGGAAATATTAGAAAGTAAACTATCTAGGCAAAAATTCTCTGTCACATTTTATCATCTCCTGAACAGAAGTAAATATTTCTGGGTATACTATTTAGCCAAAACAAAACAAAACTTGCATTAAAAAAATCATCTTTATGCTTTTCTTCTTTGATAGTATTAATTTTTAAAGTAGCTTGATCTGAAGATAAAAAATAGTATAGCTGTCATTATCACTGAATATTTCTTTTATGAAAAAAAATTTTTTAATGTTTTTTTTTTCAATTTCTGAGAGAGAGAGACAGCATGAGCAGGGGAGAGTCAGAGAGAGAGGGAGATACAGAATCTGAAGCAGGCTCTAGGCTCTGAGCTAGATGTTAGCACAGAGCCTGATGCGGGGCTTGAACTCACGAGCCGTGAGATCTTGACCTGAGTCAAAGTCAGATGCTCAACCGACTGAGCCACCCAGGCGCCCCTATCACTGAATATTTCAAGCTCACCTGAATGGTGGTCAGTTGCTGTGAAAATCCTGCCAGTTCTGAAACGGATGTGTATAGAGAACGTTAACCATATATAAGTTCATTTTGGGAGGTACAGACTGCATATGACCTCTAACATTAGACTCATTAAAAAGTCTGAGTATTTTTGAGAGTTGTTCATGTACCAGTCCTCTATATTTCTCTCTTTTATCATTTGAATGAAGTTTAAAAATATTTATTTTAATGTTTATTTATTTTCGAGAGAGAGAGAGAGAGAGACAGAGTGTGAGCAGGGAGGGGCAGTGAGAGAGGGAGACACAGAATCTGAAGCAGGCTCCAGGCTCTGAGCTGTCAGCAGGGATAGAACCCACAAGCCATGAGATCATGGCCTGAGCCAAAGTCCAACCCTTAACT
Organism: Proteles cristata cristata; assembly: GCA_017311185.1. Lineage (NCBI taxonomy): Eukaryota > Metazoa > Chordata > Mammalia > Carnivora > Hyaenidae > Proteles > Proteles cristata. The sequence goes on from JAESUZ010001838.1 coordinate 1,264,930, forward strand.
GACTGAGCCACTCCGGTGCCCCTAAAAAAATAATTATTTAGAAAGCCAGCCAGTGAATTGTGATTCTCTTTGTAAATAACTGGTTTTATTTTATAGAAATACAATAAATATATAGAACATTCTAATAAACATATGCAGTATATATGATATACTTGATCTGTCATCTCAAATGCTGAAATAGTAGGTCTCTACAGAGTTGATTTAGCATTGTCTTTTCAGATAGTATCACTGGTAATTGAGTCATTCTATAGTAAGACAGATTTAAAATGCGATTTATATCTCTTTTTCAGCTCATTGCTAATTTTAGGGATAAATATACAGTAGTCTAATTTTACATATTATTTTTCAACAGTATTGTGATGATCAAAGTAACAGCTGTTACTGAAAGTTTCTTTGGGGACTTGAGTGATTTAAAATAATGTACCTAAAATACCAGCTTTCGCACTTAGTTTGTCTCGGTTATGATCCTCCAGGCAGGCTCTACATCCGTCTTTCTGAGAGAAAAAACAAGTTGATGTTTTTATGTGCTCTTTTAGCTTTGACTAACAAATTACATTTATATTTTAAGAGAGCTGATGAGAAAAAATATTGTTCATGTTCTCCATTGAGTTTGAAGAAAACTTAAAATTAATGTCATGTTTTTTCCCCCTGTTAAAACAAACCTCTGAGATTCCACCCTCAGGCTTTGACAGTTAACAATTAACAAGGGTTTGAAGAATGCTCTTACCACCATTTCCCCTGGAGAACTTTGTAAGGTTTGCATGTAAATGCAAACAAAAATTTTAAGGTTTTTGATCTTCAGGATTTGATGAAATCTCCAAATCTCCAGAGCAAATTTAAGGATTACAGGCTACAACAAGTACACATATGAAAGCATGACAAATTAACAGTAAATATGTAGTATTGATCCCAAACAGGAATATGATGGATTTATTTCTTATGACGACATTCTAGTCTGAGTCACTAAAAAAAAATAAATGTCACTGGGATGGGTGGGAGTGGGAAGAAGATGGCAAAAGTCTGTCTATTGACCGTATTCATATTCATTTATATGCAAAAGAAAGAACACAGCTCGCTCAAAGGTTTCCTTTCCTTTAATCCTTTTTCTTTCTTCTTTCCCCAAACTTGTTCTGAGCAGAGTGAAATTCAATTCTGAGCAGACCTGGGTCACCAGGGAGTTGATATCCCAAAGGCCTTTTTGTTTCCCTTGTGTCAAGATCTGAGTGAGCCGGTATTTCGCTGTGGGAGCATAGGAAGCCTCTTGCCAGGCAGGACAATGACTGGGGCTTGTGGAATTACCATAGCTCCACACAGTAATTGTAATTCGAAGAGGTGATGTATGCATTCCCTCTCCCACTTGGTAGCAGTGGTAGCAAGTTGACCTGGTCATCCCAGGTTCAAGTGTCATTGATTGGCTGATGATGGACAAGGCAAGACATGAATCTACTTGACATTTCACTCAACAAGCATCTTAGATGTATTATCTAAATCAGTCTTTCTTTTTCCTTTACTTGGCTCTCACTTTAGCAACAGTAGCATGCAGGGGCACATCACCCTGTTTGCATCTGGTAGCAACTCTAGGAAGAAAAAAAGGTCTCCCACAATCTCATGTAGACATTTCACATTCCACAACTATTAGGGAGGTTGACTGAATTGTAGCAGGTGCTAAAAGATTCAGAAATGGTTGCAATTGTGTCTAAAGAAGAGGAACAGAAAATGAACGTGGTCCGATTTCTTTTACGCAAGTGCATATTGTTGCTTCCTTCCCTGGCATGTTTTAAATACAGAGGAAAATGAAACTTAGTGAAGTGGTAGCTTCTCTTTGGAGTTCCCCATGGAATTTCCCCATGAAATCTGCATATGTGAAACGTGAGGAATTTCTTTAATTTCAATATAAAAAACCTTGTAAAAAGGAGCATATTTTATTCTTACGCTGGATGCATACTTTTATTGTCTTCTAAGCCTTGATACCTAAATGGAATCGAAGACTGGCTGAGGCTCAGTGGTGGGTAAAAAAGAAAAAAAAAAAAGAAAAAAAGTCTCAAAATGTGGAAAATTGAGATTTATAAGGAAATAATAAGGCAACTGAGAATAATATCTAGGAAGAGGCCAGAAACATAAACAGGGAAATTCTTAGTGAGATGATATTCACACTCTTTGGCTTGGGCCTGTGGGGGATGTCTGTAGAGCTGGGGAGACTATGGTCGCAAGTTCTGTACCCACTCTTCTGGATGATGTGGCTGATAGTACAGGGAAAAGTAGAATTCACATTTAAAAAGCTTCTTTATTTGCAAATCCACACATATATCTTGAATTTTCAAAAATGTACATGTAAAGCCTTGCAATGTTGATTTACATTGAAAGTAGTTTCTAAAAGAAGATTTCTTATAAATTACAAAGAGTACCATCTGCGGTATACCACAGGGTGTAATTCCACATGATACTAGATTGGAGAAAGGTCACAAATCAAAAAAATTCAATATAGAAGCTCTCAGTTGAGACTTGTTTTTGTCTTAATGTTCTTTTTAACCTCGGCTAAGACCATAGTTCAAAACTTCTATCTTACATAAGAATTCCCGACAGTTCACTGGTGTGGTGCTGAAAACTTCTAGAGGAGTCTGTTATAAATATTGAAATTAGAGAACAAAGGTAGATGTGTGCCTAAGTTAGCAGTTAAAATTGAACACATAATAGTATATGACTAAATAAGGAGCCTCATGTTAATACATTGTATGTAAGGTGAGACTTACTATTTAAATGTCACTCTAAGGATTTAGGCCAGATATGGCCTCTCTTCGTTTATTTTAGTCATTTACTTTGGGTAAGAACTTTTCTCTGGGACAAGAACTTCTCATGCCAGCTTCTTCTGATACTGGTAGAACTGTAGTCATACAGGAATTGGAGGCCCTTGGCTCAAGGATGATGACATGTACACACCCAGGAAATAGTAGGCCACTGGAATTGTAAAGATATAATCGGGCAAAGGAACAGAATTAAAGTACCACTCACAATCTTAATTTTTACCATAGAAAGGATTTCTGATAAAACTATAATTCAAGACACCCAGTGAATAAGAGTACATGGACAGACAGCAATATAAACAAAGTTTATAAATTATTAGTAAGTAACTGTTTCTGAGCAGAATTGTGGTCGATTGTATTATTTTTCCCAGTAACTGCCACTTATAAGAGAACATCTTCCTGTAAGCCTAAATGTTATGTGCCAGATCCAGTTTAAAACACACTATATGTTTCCCACAATTCTTACTCTTTTCCCTCGGAGAATGGGATGACCCAGGACATGTACTAGAGAGCGACACTGCCTCAGCCTGGCCTTGGAATGAAGATCATTGGTGCAAAGCCACAACTAATCTGCAGTGCATGTAAAAAGTGAGCAAGAAACAATTTTTTTCAATTTTTTTTTTTTAAACAGAGACAGAGAGATAGAGCATGAGCAGGGGAGGGGCAGAGAGAGAGGGAGATACAGAATCTGAAGCAGGCTACAGGCTCTGAGCTGTTAGCACAGAGACTGATGTGGGGCTTGAACCCATGAACCACGAGATCATGACCTGAGCCGAAGTTGGCACTTAACCAACTGAGCCACTCAGGCGCCCCAAGAAACAATTTTTTAAGTTCTGCGATTTTTTGACAGTTGTTTGTTATTGCTGAAAAATATAGTTAAGAGCTGACTGATATACTTATCAAAGTCAAAAACAAAATAAGTTGAGTAAGTAATCTCTTTGTAATCTTCAGTACTCATTCATTCATAAATGTTACTGAATACCTTCAGTGTTCCAGATATTTGCTACGTCCTGGAAATGCAATGCTTCATGAAGCTTCAAATGTGGAAGCTTAAAGTGGGAGAGATAGATAAGAGATGAAAAAAAGGACACAATTAAATAATCATGGCTGTAATAATTTCATGAAGGAGAGAAAGTGCTGTGATCCATAATAAATAGAGATGGAAGTTGAAATAATCTACTTTATAAAGAATGTTAACGATAGATATCTTTAAGAAGGTGACATTCAAACAAAGACTTGCAGAATAAGAAGGTGACCCCATGAAAAGCATTCTGGGTCAGAGAACAACCAATGCCAAAGCTCTGTCTTTCTTCAACTTCCGGCTTGATCAGTGTCTAACAGATAATAATAGTCCTCTGAGAGATTGTGCTGTATGGGAGTTAGACCTCAGTTTAATCCATCAGGAATGTATGGGATAGCATTGCTTCCTTAAGTAGAGCAGACTCTAAAAAGCATCTTCTGATTGGTTATATCATGATGGACATAGGATTGTAGAAGGGATAATGGTGGCAAATGCACAAGCCAGAGTCAAGGGTAGTTTTACTTTCTCTCTGCACACCCCTCTAACCAGCCTCCTTGCCAGCTATTTCTTAGTTAGTTAGAAAATTCTTGTCCTCCCAACAGTACTGTGGAACAGTCCTCCCGGATTTCAAAATTGTACGAATGAAGCAATACTTGGAGAGTGCCAACAATACTCAAAGATCCCATGCCCAGTGTAGATCTACGCCCAGGGGTTGGCTTTGAATTGGTTTACGAGGAATGAGCCACTATTGTACTGGTGTTCTGTTGAATACCAATAACCTAATCCTGCCACAGAAATGCTTCCCGCGGAATCATGTTCATTCTGCATCTGGACGAGAGCTGTCTGGATGTCTAACCTGCTTTCCAAATTCTAGGTCCCTCTTATGTTTACATTGACATGGATCAGTGAGGACACATAGGACTCTCACAGCCACCTGTCCAGGCAAAGGGAGAGCCATAGGAAAAGCAATTAAGTTCATTTCAATTCTGATGACTTCTCCCAATGTGCCCCCCCCCCAACCTTTTTCTCTCCCTTAAGGCAAAAGGTGCAGGGAAACAGTTCTTGTTGGTGTCTTCAAACTCTACATTCTGCATTTCTGTGATTCCTAACTCGACAAGTACATTTAGAAATCAAAACTCAAAGCTGGGTTGGGAAGTCAGCCAATTCTTTGCCTATTGCACCTGGTCCCTTAAAAGATAATTTATATGTGAGGCAAAGAAGGCATGGGAGTGTTCTCTCTAAAAGGAGAAAAATGCTTTTATCTTTTACAGACATAATCTATAGACAGCAGCAGACAATTTATATGTATAATTCCCGATTTGATGTAGTAGTTAAACTACTTTATCTGGCCTTTGCAGTGATAGAAAACACACTCCCGTACAGCTCCCATATAACAACATAAAGCAGAAATAGAATATAGACAGATAAAATTGCGTAATGCTCTCATGATGGTGATTTGAGAAGCAGTGGCTACATTTCATTTAGAACAGGGAGAGTGCCTACAGTCTTGTTAGAAAAAGCCATTCTAGTCTAATTAGGGATGCAGGTAAATACTCCTAGCCATTCTGATTTTTCAAACTTATTTTCTAAATGAATTTCAAAGCACAATTTTAAAATACCATTAGTATTAAACTAAATAGCATTTTTTTTCCTCTTTAGAAAATGGATGTAGAAAGGAATAGTTTGTCAGCCATTTCCCTGACTAGAAGCTAGTTGCTACAAACTGATCATCATTTAGAAGAAGAATGGTAAAATTAGAAAAACAGAGAATATCAAGGCAGGTGTGTTAGGGAATAAAATTGCAAATTAAGCCAGCTGTAAATTGGTTGTCAAATATCAGTATAAATCCTCAAATAAAAACCCTGTGTACAAATCATTAAAATCTAGGACATTTAAAAAATAGTGCCAGGTTTAAGTGACTTTGAAAGCCAACACTGAGAGGTGCCTGGGTAGCTCAGTTGGTTAAGTGTCTGTCTTCGGCTCAGGTCATGATCTCACGGTCATGGGTTTGAACCCTGTGTCAGGCTCTGTGCTGACAGCTAGCTCAGAGCCTGGAGCCTCCTTCGGGTTCTGTATCTTCCTCTCTCTCTTACCCTCCCCTGTTCATGCTGTCTCTCTCTCTTTCTCTCTCAGAAATAAATAAAACATTTAAAAAATTATTTAAAAAAAAGAAAGCTAACACTGAAACACAATTTGGGGATGTACTGAATATCTAATTACTGGTAGTATTTTCATTGATTTATTTATTTATAATTATGGCATTAGTATGTTCATTTTATATGTTTGTATATATTTTTAAAAGTTTATTTATTTGGAGAGAGAGAGAGAGTGAATGAGCAGGGGAGGGGCAGAGAAAGAGGGAGAGAGAGAATCCCAAGCAGGCTCACTCTTACCTTGGAGTCCAGTGGGGAACTGGCACCCACAAGCATGAGATCATGACCTGAGCTGAAATCAAGAATCGGACACTTAACCAACTGAGCCATGCTGGCGCCCCTATTTGTTTATATATTTTAGCTAGAAACCAGAAGCCTTCCTTGGAAGATCTATTTCGTAAGATAGTTTATTTTTACATTAAATCTCTTACCATGTTATCTTTCATAATATAAATATCCTTCCATTAGATCTATTAAGTAGTTTTATGTGATCAAGTGAAAGGGTTAGTATTTAGATTAAAGTTCTTCTCCATAGTAATGACCTAAACAGAGTAGTAATGCATAAAGGGATTTTTTCAGTACTTTCAAAATAGTTTTTGGGTGCCTGGGTGGCTCAGTTGACTGAGGGTCTGACTCTTGGTTTTGGCTCAGGTCATGATCTCAGAGTTGTGAGATCAACCCCTGCATTGGGCTTTGTGCTAGGCATGGAGCCTGCTTAAGATTTCCTCTCTCCCTCTCTTGAATGTTGAGAACAAACTGAGGACTGATGGGTATGGGGGGGAGGGGAAGGAGGGTGATGGGCATGGAGGAAGGCACTTGTGGAGATGAGCACTGGGTGTTATATGGAAACCAACTTGACAATAAACTATTAAAAAAGGAAAAAAAATTAAAAAAAAAAAAGATTCCCTCTCTCTCTGCTCCTCCCTTGCTGGTGTTTTCTCTCTTTTTCAAAAATAAATAAAATAAAAAAGTCAGTTTTTAAAAAATGCCTTCATTTTGGTAAGTAAAATAAATAAACTCTATATTGGTAAGTAAAGTAAGATCTCTATTTCTTAAACAGTTTAAAATTCTTGGGGCATCTGGGTGGCTCTGTCAGTTAAGTGTCCGACTTTGGCTCAGGTCATGATCTCACAGTCTGTGAGTTCAAGCCCCATGTTGAGCTCTGTGCTGACAGCTCAGAACCTGGAGCCTACATCAGATTCTGTGTCTTCCTCTCTCTCTGCCCCTCCCCTGCTCATGCTCTGTCTCTGTTTCAAAAATAAACAAACATTAAAAAAATAAAATAAAATTCTCAAATCAAGTGTTTTTATAAACATTATTTCAAAAACGTACCTAGTGGAGCATACCATACAATCAGAAATCTATGTAATTTTCTTTTTTGGCTTATATATCAAATTTTTTATTTAAATCAAAGAAATGCATGCACAGAGTTTAAAAAATAAAGAGGTCTGAGGTGCTTGGGTGACTCAGTTGATTGAGCATCTGACTCTTGATTTTGGCTCAGGTCATGATCTTGTGCTTTGTGGGATCAAGCCCTGTGCTGACAGTATGGAGCCTACTTGGGATTCTCTCTCTCTCGCTCTCTTTCTGACCCACTCCAGCTCATGCTCCCTCTCTCTAAATAAACATTAAGAATATTAAATAGTTCTACAATCCTTACTTTGATAAAATGCAAGTCTATCTCTCCCTCTCCATCATCATAACACCATCTCCCAGTTACTATAGGAAACCACTTTTAACTCTTTGGGCTGTTTCTTGTGGTATTTACCTCCCTGTCACTAAAAGCTCTTATACTGACAGTTGTTGATTTTTTATTTTTAAGCACTATCTATTGACATCCCCCAATGGAAAATAAGAATTTATCTTTTTTCCCCTCTTGTTGCCACCAGGATTCTTATTCTGGCCTGGTATATTTCTAGTTTCCTCATTTTCCTGATACGATTATATTGTAATTTAGTTTAATATTCAGTGCTTATATTCTTATGACCACATAAATGCTTTTCACAGCTGAACCATGTAGTATACTACAATAATTATTCTTCCTGTACCTTTATTTTAAAAATAATTTGTTTTAATAATGCTCTTGTTTTTCATTTGATTTTTTGTGCACGTATAACCAATATATCCCCCAATCCTAATCCAGTTGCACAAATCTACTTTCAGTACATTCAAACCTTTCAGCAGTTCTATTAGTTTAATTTTTTTGGAGACCTCCTCTCCTGATTTGTTCTAATTCGGACTATTTGCTGTCAATACTTGCTGTACAGCTGTATTCCAGGATCCTCCTTCACCATCCTCCATGGCACGGCAAACTTTCTGTAGAGGACCAGATACATATAAAAATTATTTTGGGCTTCTTAGGCCATATGGTCTTGGGCCCATTTACTCACCTTTGCTGTTGTAACACTGACGTGGTCATAGACAATATATGGATGAATGTGTCTTTTTCCAATAAAACTTTATAGACACTAAAATTTGCATTTCATATAATATTCATGTGTCATGAAATATTCTTTTTTTACTTTTAAAACCACTTTAAAAAGTGGTTTACTTTATTTTTAAAAAGATGTTTTATTTATTTCTGAGAGAGAGAGACAGCATGAGCAGGGGAGGGACAGAGAGAGAGGGAGACACAGAATCTGAAGCAGGATCCAGGCTCTGAGGTAGCCGCCAGCACAGAGCTGACACGGGGCTCAAACCCACATACCATGTGATTATGGCCAAAGTCGGACGCTTAACCAACTGAGCCACCCAGTCTCCCCAAAAGTGGTTTACTTTAAAAAGTAGAAACCATTCTTAGCTCATGGGGCATATAAAAACAAGTTTTAGATGGATGAATGGATCTATTTATTTAGATCCATTTAGATAGATGGATCTCAGGATGGATATAGCCTTTGGGCTATAGTTTGCTGACCTTTGATTCAAGAAACTCTCTTTGCTTTGCTTTTGTGTTGGGTCCCTTGGTTTCTTGGATTTTATGTCTTCCTTTTTCCTATTTCACATTCTTATTTTGATAGAGCATCTCTTCCAACAGCTTCCTGAGAAGTTTTTGATATCTTAAATTACTGAAATCCATTTTTCTACCTTCACATTTAAGTGTCTAAAATTAAAATTTTTGAAGACATTTCTCCATTGTCTGCTAGCTTTCATTATTGATACTGAGAAGTCTGATACCATTTTGATGCTTTTGTTTTAAGTTTATTTATTTATTTTGAGAAAGAGAGGGAGCACAAGCACAAGTAGGATAGAGAGAGAGGGAGAGAGAGAATTCCAAGCAGACTCTCTGCTGTCAGCACAAAGCCTAATGTGGGGCCCAAACTCAGCAACTGTGAGATCATGACCTGAACGAAGTCAAGAGTTGGACACTTTACTGACTGAGCTACCCATGGGCCCCACCATTTAGATTTCTAATCTTGTATGTTTGTGGTTTTCCTTTTAAATCTGATTTTTTAAAATGTTTTTTATTTATTTTTGAGATTCAGAGAGAGACACCATGAGTAGGGGAGGGTCAGAGAGAGAGGGAGACACAGAATCCGAAGACAGGCTCCAGGCTCTGAGCTAGCTGTCAGCACAGAGCCTGATGTGGAACTCGAACCCACAAACTGTGAGATCATGACCTGAGCTGAAGTCGGACGCTTAACTGACTGAGCCACCCAGGGCGCCCCCTGATTTTCTTTCTTTCTTTTTTTCTTTTTTGAGAGAGAGAGTGAAAAAGGGAGGGAAGCAGGGTAGGGGCAGAGAAAGAGGGAGAGAGAGAATCTCAAGCAGGCTCCATGCCCAGTATGGAGCCCAACATGGGGCTTGATCCCACAGCTGTAATTCATGACCTGAGCCAAAATCAAGAGTTGGATACTTAACCAACTGAGCCACTAATCTGAAATCTTTTAAAATCTTTGTGCTGGAGTTCTGAACTTTGATAATGATTTATATATATGTATGTATGTAAAAGTATGGGACCATTTTTATCTTCTGTGTTAGATACTACATGCATCTTTTCATTATGGAAGCTTTTATATTTCAATGCTGAGAAGTTTCTTGACTTATTTCTTCAACAATTTTCTCCAGTCTCTTTTTGGAACTCCTATTTGGAACCTTTTCATCTTATCTCACTTAAAGAAAATCTCTTTTTTTTTTTTCCTCTCCTTTCTAGGAGATGATCTTAACTCCTCCGTGGATGTTTGATTTTTACTTCCCAAGATTTCATTCTTATTCCTCATTTAAAAAAAGCATTCTATTCTTCTTTCATGAATGTGATAAGTTCTCATATCTTTCTGAGGTGTAATAAGAGTAGATAGCTTTTTGTGTGTTTTGGAAATTTTCTTTTCTATACATAGTCTCTGTTTCCTCCAACTTGCTTTTTTCTCTTTGTTTTGGTAGTTAACTTTAACATTAGAACTTTTTGTGGTATGCCTTGTCTGTCTGTTGGTGATTAAGTGTAATGAGATTCAAAAGCCACTTGAAAGCTGTGAGCATGTGAGAGAGCTTGTTGGCTTTGCACTTTACTGTGGGTTGATCGCTGTGGGGAGGGAACACACCAGTATCAGGATCTTTAGGTCTATTGTCTTGGGCTGGTCCTATTCCCCAAAAAAGAATCATGCATTTTCTTCTTAGAGGGTATAAATGTGGCTGGCAAATCCTAAGAGTAGAATAGAGCAGAGGGCTGGAGGTTTTGAAGTTTTGTTTATAAACTTTCATTTCATCTCCCTATTTTTAGTATGATACTTCTCTCTCACTTGTGCCAGGGTTCCTCCAGTCCAGAATCCCTCTACTTTACCCTTTTCAGAGAATAAACTTCCTGTTGTCTACGGAGATTGGGAAGGGGCAATTGTCCAGCCACATGGAATTGGAAACTCTTCACTTCCCTCCCAATTTGTGATGTCAATCCCTGGCCTTTTGGGAGGTCTTAGAAGCAAATTAGGTTGCTTCTTAGCTATCCCCACTGCCAGTTTAGGATTCAGCTCTTTGGATTCTTATTTGCTTGCTCAACTGCCTTCTAGCTTCTGCAGGTTTGTGGCTTCATCCCTTTTTTCATTGTTGTTCTTTTTGTGGGTTTGTCTTAAAAACTCTCTACCATCATTCACAGGTTTGGGCGAGGGAGTGGAGATCAATGAAGTGTTCAATTTGTCATTTTATTTTCTTTAATGTTTTTATTTATTTCTGAGAGAGAGAGACAGCTTGAACAGGGGAGGGTCAGAGAGAGAAGGAGACACAGAATCTGAAACAGGCTTCAGGCTCTGAGCTAGCTGTTAGCACAGAGCCTGACATGGGGCTCGAACCCACGAACCGTGAGATCATGACCTGAGCTGAAGTCAGACACTCAATCGACTGAGCCACCCAGGCGCCCCCAATTTGTCATTTTAAACTAGACCAATTTTATGTGACAATTTCTCCTCTTATGAAAATACATCAACTTCTTTATATATTTTAGTCATATATCATTTGGTTTATTAACTATATCTCCAAATGAAACATAGGGCATGAAGAAATAGATTAACTCTCAAGAGGGTGATAGTGAGTGGTCACATGACTTCTGATAGGTACCTGGAGTTATATGTTCTAAGTTTTTATATATTTAAATGTGTAATCATGGAAATCTATAGTTGTTCTAAAGTACATTATATGTTATTATATTATGAAGATTAGTCTATTGGTCTATTAGAACTAGGTTTAGCTGTTATTGACAAAACTGCTGAAATAACTGTGGCTTGAATAATTTTTAATGTTTTTATTTTTTATATATACTCAATCCAGAGGTAAACAGACCAGGGTCTGTAAGGAGCACAAGATCAACAAGAACCTAGATCCTTCTGTATTGTTGCTCCATCATCCTCCATATGTGGCTTCCTCCTAATGGTCTAAGGTGGCAGCTTGAACTCTAGGCATCATGTTCTTAGTTTAGCCAACACGTGGAAGGAAAGGGAAAGAATATAAACTTATTAAGCATCTGTGCCTAACTACTTAATATTATTTATTGCTTTTGGCTTAAGGATACTATGAAAAAAGTTACTAACACACTGATAGTGCTATGAACCAGGAAAGTTTGGACACCTCTGGCACCAGATAATCTTTAGGATGTTCATAAATTGCCTGATTCTATGACATGTTCCAGTCCATATGTTAGAACCACCCCTAACATATGGTTACTAGGTTGATGTCCTAGGTCCTGAATGTTGTAGAGATGGGAAAGTTAGAGGGTGTGACTCAGAGAAGTAGGCAAGGCTGCCACGTCCTCTTAAGAGTAAGGACAGCCTGGTTCTCGCTACTCTTACATCTGAGTGTGTGGGAAGTCTGTCTCCAGACGACTCTTGGATCACGATTTGTATTAGTTTAGGGGAGTATGTGCCCTACACATTTTCCTTCCCATTTTTAAATTTAGAATTAGGTTACTGGCTAGTAAGAATATCTACCTCTTGGGGCGCCTGGCTGGCTCAGTTGGAAGAGTGCAAGACTCGACCTCAGGGTCATGAGTTTGAGCCCCACGTTGGGTGTAGAGATTACTTAAAAAACAAAAGGCTATCTACTTCTTGCTGAGGGAGCTGGTTTACTGGGTCGTGAGATAAATTGACAGCCAAGGGACTGAGCTGAGATTTGTTCCTGGCAAGCTAAACTGAAATTTGGAATACATTTTTATATGGAACAGTGTTCTGAGTACTTTGGTACTATTTAACTGGTCCAATTTTTAGCATTTAGCCAATGTGCAAGAATATATTTGTGACATTCAGAGTGTTGGCATTCTGTATATAAAACACCCAAGCGACTGACCAAAATTTTTTCTTGGAAATACTTAGTTAACAAACCCATTGCATCATTGGAAGCTCTCTTAAGGCACCTTTCTCAACCCTATTAACTTTATAACAGTGGCCAAATACCCCAGAGGAGACAACCAATCAAAACTCTGGGAAAATCAAACAAGCTTTAATGTTCTGATATGCTGACTGATTAGGAAAAGGAAATTTTGTTTATGTAAAGAAAGCTTTGAATGGTTTAATGACAATCTTAGTAATAATGAGTTGCTGAGTTGCTGCAAGTTTAAGAAACATTCCTTTGAATTGGTTTCTCAATCGTGCAGGGACTCATCCTGACTGGAGAAGCTGCTGTCTTGTACACAGCACTTTAATCAAACAAGAGTAAGAAAATTAGATGTCCTTGTCCAGATTAGCCAAATAATTCCTGGCAGATCTGGATGGTGCAAAGCTAAGGAGACACAAATGCACGGCAAATGCTTTCAACACCACCATCCTGCTGTTTTTGATTCTGGGTTGGAATTTTGTATCTTGTAAAAGAAACGTCTTTTCTTAACTGGATCAGTGTGGCTCAAAGTAATATCTGTTATACACAAATAGGGTCAGATGATATTTCTCACTTCTCACTATTTTAGTGTTTTCCTGAGATGTGTATGTCTTGCTGATACTTGTAGTAAGCCTGGTATTTTCTTTTTTTTAATTAAAAGCTTTTTTAAATGTTTTGTTTTATTTTTGAGAGAAAGAGAGAGTGAGCAGGAGCAGGGCAGGCGCAGAGAGAGAGGGAGACACAGAACCCAAAGCAGGCTCCAGGTTCTGAGCTGTCAGCACAGAGCCGGACAGGGGGCTCAAACTCACAAACTGTGAGGTCATGACCTCAGCTGAAGTCGAATGGTTAACTGACTGAGCCATCTAGGCGCCCCATCTGGTATTTTCTTATACAAAGAGAATGATTCAGGAAAGTTTAATTGACATATCTGCTAATATCTTGTTATACATGTAACATGTTTATATACCCTATATTGAATAGACCTTTTTTTTTTTTTTTAGGAAAAATATGTTATAGTGAAAATAAAAAGCACTAAAAGAAGGGCAGCCCATTATGGTCCACTCTGCTACACACTAGCCATGATCTCTGTAAAGAATTTAACTTCTCTGTGCCTCAGTTTCCTTATCCACAAAACATTAAAAATTAGCTGCACATAGTACATATCTTATCTACCAGGTCTCAAAATTTCACATTCCTAGTACTCAAGGATTCAATGTGAAGCCAGATATTCATACGTTTTATTTCCTGGAATTTCCTGGGTATGTGTTTTCTCAATCCTGTTTTCTTCTTAGTTTATTCTTCCAGATATTTCTTGCTTAGATTTAGGATGGGATATAGAGTGCTCCCACTTGTATAAAGGCCATAGACAGGCCTGATGGGGTGGAAGAAGGTGACATGTGTGACCGGAGGGAGCAGCCCTTCTGAATACACTCTGTCTTGCTACATTCACTATTTTTAATTACAAGACTGATTTTTTCAGAATTGTCAAAGAAATTCCTTACTCAGCAGTTTGCATGGGTAAAAGTTCCTGATGCTGCTACCCCTGCTTCCAAACCCCCTCCGCCTTACGTTTCTAGCCCCTGTCACTACAGACATTGGTAATAACCTCATATCCTTGACAGTTTGGCAACATGTAAGAATTAAGATTTTGGGAGAGGATCATTGGATTCCAGAAGCCTGAAAAATTTCCAGGCATATTACAAGCTGGAACCAGTTGTACAGAGTCGCTGGGACACTGAAAGAGAGTGGTGCAAGGGGCTGTAAGGAGCAAGATCTACATAATTCCTAGGGACTTCTGAACCCCCAAGAAGATGGGTCTTGAGGCACCTGGGTGGCTCAGTCGGTTAAGCGTCTGACTTTGGCTCAGATCATGAACTCACGGTTCGTGGGTTTGCGCCCTGCATCGGGCTCTGTGCTGAACGTTTGATCAGAGCCTGGAGCCTGCTTCAGATTCTGTATCTCCTCTCTCTCTGCCCCTCCCCTGCTCAGGCTCTGTCTCATCTGTCTCTCAAAAGTAAATAAATTAAAAAAAAAAAAAGAAAGAGGATGGGTCATAGTTTCTATCGAAGCAATAAACACGTATAAGGAAGGAGTTACAAATATCACCTGAGCATGCCTTACACTAAACAAAAATACAGTGATACCTCCCGAAACAAAAATAACCCTTAAAGAACAGCTCATTCCCCACACATATTATGCCATATATTGGATTTTGCCAGTATCAGGAAAAACGTGGGTTCCACATCCTGGGAGCCCCCAACATGAAGGCTTCAGCTGTTTTGGGCTTAATGAAGATCACCCCATCAAATGCGCAGTCTTTTTTTTTTTTTCTTTTTTTGCTGTATATGTTTTTTTCAGTGATTTTCCTTCTTGGCTTACCCACTGGATTTTGTCTGTTTTTCCTCATTCTCTACTGTGTCTTTAGACAGTGCTGTGTCTGACAGGCTGCGTAAGTCATCAAGTGCATGCTGATGAGCTGGTTTGCCTTCTTTTGCCAGATTAAATCAGGGCAGCCTTCGAGTTTGGAAAAGGAGAGGATGGTTTGTGCCTTTACTTCTGACCTTTCCTTCCTTTTATCTTGGGACTCTTTTGGCTCCCAAACTCTTCCGTTATGTTCTCAATTTAGGGTACTTCCATCTTTTCTACCAGGAACATAACTGTTTTTTGGCTGGGCAGTGTGTTTCTTGCCAGTTTTGTTACTTGTTTCTATTGATTTTACTTTGTGTTTCTTTTAAGAAGCAAATATAAAACCTTATAAAAATTTTAAGGGAGTTCAAAAGTAAAGGTGAGAGTCTAATTCATTGACGTTCCGAGTCAAGAACCAATATTTACAGATTCAGTTTTCATATAAGATGGTAATAAGATAAAAAAGACCTATATAGTTTTACCCTAAGTTGTTTTGAGAAACACATTCCAGAACCTTTGATATGCTAATGGACATTGTAAATCTCTAAGAGGAGGATATCTGTGCTGCATTTCCCAAACTTATTAGATATTGTTGAATCCTTGTTTCCAAAGGATTTTCAGCGGAGTAGTGTCTCTAGGAAGGTTGCCATATTCCATTTTCTTACAACTTATTTTATAATTCAGCTTTACATGGAATTTGGTAGCTAAGAATTTCAAAGAATCACAGACTTCATATATCTTAACAGTGAACTTTGTGGGGGAAAGTTTGGCCTGAGAATGGATAAGGATTTATTGTGATTTAAATATGTTACAATATTTTAACATCCTAGGAATCTTTGAATATCTATTTAGAAAGGAAATGTTGCTCCAATTTTATTTTCATGTTTACCTTAAGAAAAGGTATAGAAAGAAATGTGGCTAGAGTTCAGATTTTTTCCCAGTCTCATTTATTTACTATTTTATATACAATAGGAAAAAGTAGCTGCAGCCATGGATACAAATACTGAATTTTACCTGCCAATATGAGTCTCCTGATTTGTCAATACTTCAGAGCATTGCTCTTGGGGCTCAGCATGTCACATTAGCATACGATGAAGCCTCCTTTCTCTCCCAAAATATGTTCTGTATCGTGACTATGCCCCAGTCAAGGCCCCAGTCATCAACTTTAAACCCACAAGGTCACTTGGTCATCATGTGATTACAACAGCAGCTTTACTGCGTGTAATTGTCCTACAGCTGTGGCAGGTCAATGGAAAAATGTTCTTTAAACACCATAAGCATCTGATTGTGCAATACCTAAATGAGTGTCATTGATTATTCACACTGCTGGCTGGTCAAAGCTGGGGAAGTAATTAGGGCTTTTTGTGTGGATTATCCACTGAGAAAAGGTCAAATAACTACAAACAGTTCTAGCAGAGAGGAGCCACCAAGGACCACAGCATCCGTGATCGGTTAAGAAATGCTAAAGCAAGGCTTAATAATGATGTGCTTATGCCTGGTTCTACAGGATGTGATCATTCTGTCATGGAAATCCAATGAAGCATGAATGATGGCTACTTTTTCCCTGGCAGCTCTGCTTCAGGTCCCTGATGCCCATCAAACAGGTTTGTCAGGGACACTAGACTGAGAAGAATTTAAAAAGCAGAGCTTTCTCCCTCTCTCCTTTCTTTAAATCAAGAGTAAAGGACTTCAGCCGGCAGCCATTCTTTTTATCTCCCCCTTTGGAGCACCAGAGCAATGTTGTTTTTCATATTTGCGGAGAAAATATTCCATCAGGTGGTCTGGCGTTATGGGGGCTTGATACCGTTCATTTGCTGATTTAAATTAGGATCTTGGAAAACATCCTGTTTGAGCCACAGTCCTGTTTATGGTAATGTAATGCTGAAAATATGTTTCAGTGTGCTAAGGAGCCTTTCATATTTTCCAAGCTTAAGATATTTCTTCTAAATCCACTTAATCAGTCATGGCTCTAGCCGCCATCCTCAATAATACCTGTAAATCTAAGGTTAACTCTTCATTGTTTTAGTTGCAGTTATTGGTTTCTGTTAAACTGAAGCTATTCTGGGAAAGCCAGCAATTAAGCCAGATTTTACCCTTGTATAAATAAAAAATCTGAGTCGGGCTTGAGAAGATATTAGGGAAATAGTATTTGGAAAGTAAAGTAAGTAGTTGGGGAATACCCCAAACAAATCCTAACTCTGCTTGGAGTTTTATTAATATAGTGGGAAAAAATAGTGGGTAGTAATTAAGATCACCAACTTTGTGAGGGTTCAAATCCTGGTTCTAACCACTTAC
Organism: Proteles cristata cristata; assembly: GCA_017311185.1. NCBI lineage: Eukaryota > Metazoa > Chordata > Mammalia > Carnivora > Hyaenidae > Proteles > Proteles cristata. The sequence goes on from JAESUZ010001838.1 coordinate 1,282,395, forward strand.
TCAGTGGCACTGGGAAAATTACTTAAACATTCTGAGCCTTAGTAGGAGGTGGACAGAATCTTAAAAAACAATCTTTTTGAGGACACCTCGGTGGCTCGGTCATTTGAGTGTCCTGACTTCAGCTCAGGTCAAGGTCTCGTGGTTCGTGAATTTGATCTTCACATCCAGCTCGCTGCTGTCAGCCTGTCAGCACAGAGCCCATTTCAGATTCTCTGCCCTGCTCTACCCACCCCTCCCTCGGTTGCATTCTCCCCAAAATAAATAAATATTTTAAAAAACGAGTCTTTTTCAGAAGCAGTAAAATAGAGGTAGATGAACTAAGAAGACAGGGATTCTGAAAACCACCCTGCATCATTGTAGAATGCAGACCTACTAGGGTCTCCTAAGAAATAGGAGTTGTGACCAATGACCCTCATGCAGGGACAGCCTCCTGGGCCAAACTGCTAGATTCCGCATTGTGTTCTCTGGTCTATCCTTCTTGTCCTTGGTCCACTTATTTTAAGTCTGAGTTCCCAGAACCTCTGACACTGAGGTCATACTGGATTATGGCTTACGGCTGCTCCACTTTCTGAGACCAGACAGAATAGCCTTCAAAACTTACGGAACTTCAAGGAGTGTAACAAACCAAAAGGAAGGGATTTGGGAGCAGGCACCCTTGACTTAGTTCCCCAGCTGATCACCCTCTTTTTCCACTCTTGGTCCTTGTCCCAAACCGGAAGTCTCCTAAGTTGACAGTCTTGAGAATTGTAATGAGAACTAATGAAGATAATTGTGAAGTGTCTGCACAGTGCCCAGCATGCAGTAAGGCCCAACAATGGGTATGTAGGTGCCAGAAGTCTAGGAGAGGCTGGAAAACTTGCTATTAAAGTATTAACATATTTCTGTTTCTAAAGTACTGTTTTAAAAATTCTGTAAGTTCTGGCTCAGTTGGTCGAGCGTCTTGACTTTGGCTCAGGTCATGATCTCATGGTTCATGGGTTCAAGCCCTGTGTCCAGATCTTTGCTAACATCTTGGAGCCTGGGGTCTGCTTCGGATTCTGTGTCTCCCTCTCTCTCTCCGCTCTACCCCCGCTCAAGCTCTGTCTCTCTTGCTCAAAAATAAATAACATAAGAAAAAGAAAAAAGAAAAGAAAAAAAATTCTGTAGGTTCTGAGTGATGGAGTTGTGAGAGTTGTCTGCTTTGTGGTACTAATTCCCTTCCATTGATCATTTAAATAAGGGATTATCTTGTTTTCCCCTTTTAGACTGCGGATTAGTTGTTGAAAAGCAAAGATGGAGTACATAGTGGCTCCGAAAGAATTTCCAGGGAACATTGCAATGATACTTATTTATATTTTGTAAGAAAGGAATTTTCACTGTGTAGCAGGAAGAGGAACAAAATGGAAGCAGTATGGTTTAAATGGGGAGAAAGTTAAATATTCATGATTCAGATTTGCACTGTCTGTAAGAATATATTAAAGGTCACATGAAATTTTTTTTGTTTAGTTCTTAGAGAAGATAAAGAATTTTACATTGCCTATTCGTATTATCGTAATTTATGAGCAGAATGCTGTCCTAGGCAAGCTAAGGCAGAGGTGGCAATTCTGGGGGACCGAGTTTGTTTCTCACTTTTTTCGGCTCCAGTAGTGGAGACTTGGTACAGTGTTTTTCTCCTGCTTCCACCTGTTACTGTTTCTGCTTGCTGATGGAGCAGGTGAGTGCCCAGGGCAGCAGTGACAGAAGGAATGAGCAGTGGGAGACCATAGGGGGAGGTTTTCATCCCAGCCCCATCTTAAATTAGTCTTCTAGCCCTAAAAGCCTTGTAAAGGGAGAAGGTTTGTGGTCGTTGGTTTTTTTGTTTATTTGTTTTATTGTAACAGCTTTGTTGAGATATAATTCCCATACCAGAAGATTCATTTCACTGTTCAATTACTGCTGTTTGGTATATTCACAGAATTGTGCAACTATCACCATTATTTACTTTTAGAACATTTTTGTTATCCCCAAAAGAGAGCTTGTGTCCATTAGTCATTCTCTATTCCTCCTCCTTCTGGCCCCTGGCAGCCACTAAGTTATTTTCTGTCTCATATATTTGCCTATTCTAGACATTTCATATGAATAGAATCACAGAAGCTGTGGTCTTCTATATCTGACTTTTTTTCACTTAGTATAGTGTTTTTAGGGTTTATTCATGTTGCATTTTTATATGTCATTCATTCATTCCTTTTTCCCCCCCGATTATTTTATTGTGGTAAAATACACATAATATAAAATTTAATATCTTAGTAATTTTTAAGTGTACATTTCAGTGGTATTAAGTACATTCATATTGTTGAACAAATATCACCACCATCTATCTTTTCATCTTGCAGAACTGGAACACTATACTCATTAAACCATAACTGCGCTGTGTCTTGTAGACAGCCTACAGGTGGACCGTGTCTTTTTTTAACATCTATTCTGCCAATTTCTGTCTTTTGATTCGAGAATTTATTTATATTTAAAGTAATTACTGGGGCACCTGTGTGGCTCACTTGGTTAAACGTCTGACTTCTGCTCAGGTCATGATTTCATGGTTCATGGGTTTGAGCCCCGCATCAGGCTCTGTGTTGACAGCTCAGAGCCTGGAGCCTGCTTTGGATTCTACATGGCTGATAGCCTTTTTGTCTCTCATTTCCTATATTACTGTCTTCTTTGATATTTAGTTGATTTTTCATCGCAAAATGTTTCAATCTCTTTTTCATTTCCTTTTGTGTATATTCTTTTGCTATTTTCTTTGTGGTAACCATAGGGATTACGTTTAATGTCTGAAATTTATAACACTCTCATTTGAACTAATACCAGCTTCACATCAATAATTTACAAAATCTCAGGGTGCTTGGAGGCTCAGTTGGTTAACTGTCCGACTCTTGGCTTTGGCTTAGGTCATAATCTCTTAGTTTCATGGGTCCAAGCCCTGCATCAGGCTCTGTGCATGTGCAGAGCCTGCTTGGGATTCTCCCTCTCCTCTCTCTCTGCCCCTTGCCTGCTTTCATTCCCTCTGTCTCTCTCAAAATAAATAAACTTAAAAATTAAAAAAAATACAAATAATTTACAAAATCTCTGCTCCCTTAACAGGTCTGTCCCCACTCTTTTCAGTTGTTGATATCACAAAATAATATCTTTGTACATTTTGTGATCTAACCCATAAACTCATAATTTTTAAATCCACTACTCTCCTAAATAATATAGAAAAGGAAATGTGGAATTACCAATTAAAGTTAAAGTAATAGTAGCTTTTAGACTATTTTTTTAATGTACAAGTTTCTTACATTGTGTAGAAAGCAAAAAGTGGAGTTACATACCATTGTTACAATAAACTAGCTTTTGTAAAATTGCCCATATATTTATTTTTACTGAGCTCTTTTTTTAAAATGTTTTTATTTATTTCTGAGAGAGAGAGAGAGAGACAGCACGAGCAGGGGAGGGTCAGAGAGAGAGGGAGACACAGAATCTGAAACAGGCTCCAGGCTCTGAGCTGTCAGCACAGAGCCGGATGCAGGGCTCAAACCCATGAACCACAAGATCACGACCTGAGCCGAAGTTGGATGCTTAACTGACTGAGCCACCCAGGCACCCCTTTACTGAGATCTTTATTTCTTCATCCAGCTCTGAGTTATCGTCTAGTATCTTTTCATGTCCACCTGCAGAACTCTCTTTAGCATTTCCTGCAGGGCAGGTGTGGTGGTAACAAACTTCTTCAGGAAGTTTATCAGGAAATGTCTTAATTTCTCCCTCACTTTTGAAGGACAGTTTTGCCAGATATAGGATTCTTGGTTGACGGTTTTATTCTTTTAGCACCTTGAATATATTAGCTCACTGCCTTCTGGCCTCCAGAGTTTCTGATGAAAAATCTTATATTCTTACTGAGAATTCCTTGTATGAATTGTTTCTCTCTTGCTGCTTCTATAATTCTTTGACTTTGGACAGTTTGATTATAATGTGTCTTAGTGTGGATCTTATTGAGTTCATCATGCTTGGAGTTTTTGGCAAGTTTTTTCTCAGAAGTTTAATTTATGTCTTTCATCAAATCTGGGGTGTTTTTAGCCATTGTTTCTTCAAATATCCTGTTATTTTTTCTCTTCTTCTGGAACTCCCATGACACATCCGTGCCTCACAGGCCTCTTAGACTCTTTTCACTTTTCTTCAATCTTTTTTCTTACTGTTGTTCAGATTTTATAATTCCCATTGTTCTGTCTTCAAGTTTACTGAGTCTTCTGTCTACTCAAATCTGATGTTGAATCCTTCTAGAGAAATTTTCATTTTAGTTATTGTACTCTTCAGCACCAAAATTTCTTTTTGGTTTCTTTTAGGGTTTCTGCATTTTTATTGATGTTTCCATTTTGTTCATACATTATTTTCTTGATTTTCTCCATCTCTTCCTTTAGTTCTTTGGGCATCTTTAAAATAGTTGTTTTAAAGTCTTTGTCTAGTGGATCCACTATCAAGTCTTTTTTTTTTTCAAGGATAGTTTCTATTATTTTAGTTTTTTTCCCCTTTCGAATGGAAAGGAAACTTTCTTGTTTCTTTATAGTCCTTCAGTTTTTTTCATTGAAGACTGGACGTTTAAATCTAATAATGTTATAATTCTGGAAATCAGATTCTCCCCCTTTTTCAAGGTTTGCTGGTTTTTAAAAAATTGTTGTTGTTATTGTTTTGTTGTGTTTTACTTGTTGTAGGCTGTCTCTGTGCCAAGGAGCAGCCTGAAGTGTACACTTAAGGTCTGTTTAGGTTGTTTCTGAGTCTATGGCTGCCCTTGGGCATGCATAGTGATTTCCGATTTCCTGATTTCCCTCATATATAAAGTTGCTGTTGAATGTCCTACTCCTTAATGTTTGCTTTCCAAAATGGGAAAAGAGAAAAATGAAGGGGGTAAAGGCACTGGCTCTTTAAGTCCCCTGGGAAGTGACTTCTGCCAAAGGGGGAGGAGCTTGCAACAGCTGGGAGAGGTGCAACAGTGGTCACCACCTTTTTGCCTGCACCTCTGTAATTAGAGCACAGATCCATGAATCTTACAAGCTGTGGACAAGTTCCTCCAGTAACATATGCACAGCCACCTGCCACTGGGTGATGAGTAGGTACTATTGTGATAAGAGCTGAAATTGACTAAAATTAACTGCAATTTACCATCCAACCAATTCCAGTGTTCCCCAACTGGGGAAGTTGCAAGCCTTCAATAGACTCCAGCATTCCAAAATCATTACAACAGACAGATTCTGCCAGTGTGACTGCTGTGTAGATGGGAAGACAGATTTCTAGTGTTTCCTACTCTGTCACATTCCCAGAATCCTCCTTCATTCCTTTTTTATTGCTGAATAACATTCTATTTGTGGGTTAATCACATTTTGTGTATCCATTCATCAGTTGATGGGCATTTGTGTTGGTTTCATTTTTTGGCAGTTATGAATAATTGTGCTACACACATTTGTGTAGTTTATGTGGACATATGTCTTCATTTCTCTTGAGTGTATACTTAGGAATGGAGTTGTTGGTTCATATGGTAAGTCTATGTTAAACATTTCAAGAACTGGTAAACCATTGTTTAAAGGGCTACCATTCCTATCAGCATTGTTTAAGGTTCCAATTTCTCTACTTCCTCATCTAAACTTGACATTTTTGGCATTTTTGATTGTTGCCATCCTAATGGGTGGGAAGTGGTATCTCATTGTGTTTTTGATTTGCATTTTCTTGATAGCTAATGATGTTGATCATCTTTTCATGGGACTACTTTTTGACTGCTTGGAGAAAGGGACAAGATTTACTTTCAGTGTTCCATTCTTTTTTGAGGCCTTCTGCCCTTCTATGGGGTGATAATTTCTCTAAGGTCTCTTTTACCTAGGTGTATTTTAGGCAAGCTCCACTGAGAGCTTGTATTCTGAGACCTTACCTGCACGGAAAAGGCAAGAAGGTAGAAATAGGAGGCCAGTGGTGACGGGGTGTCCAACAGTCCATACTGTGTCATTTAAAGAGATAAGGAAACTAAAAATGGGCCTAGGTGGATGTTAGTACGCCACAAAGGTCTGATATGGTGATTAGGGCATAGTAGCAGATATCTCTAGTTAGAGACAATTCTCAGAGTCATTCATTTATTCAACAAATATTTATAAAGCAGTTGTTGTGAATCAACCAGCATCTGTCTTATGTGCTAAGGACAGCTCAATAAAATAGCAATAATGTCCCTGACTTTATATCATTCATGTTCTAATAGAGGATCAATCCAGTTTAGAACAGAAATTCAGATTTATGGGCATAGGAGATTGGCGAAGGCCAGGTAGTGGAAGAGGCCCAAGGTTTGAATAGAACTCTTGTTCCAGCATAAGATTCAGACACCATATGTGATCATAGGTAAAAAACAAAAAACAACAAAAAAACCCCACACAAGGATGAAATACCAGAGGGCCATATGTGAACATGTAATTTTCACATTCTATTTTGCATGATTGGTTCAGGAGTACAGTGGTGCTGAGTAGATAGCAGATCATTAGTGCCTGTATCAAAGATAGACTTAGGGGAGCAAGAAAATGACATCTCTCCTCTAAAATGAGGGTCTCCTTCCTCAGTTTTTATAGTACCTTTTATGGGGATGATAGCTGGTTAAGAGCAGGGTTGTGAGCCTTCAGGGGCAGAATCTGTGCAAAAGCACTCAGAAATATTGTCAAAGGGCATCCATTTGTAAGTCATTAGAATAATAATTGCAATCATTGCTTCTGGCAATTGGTGTCAGAGAAAGCATCAGGTTAGGGTGGTGACAGGTGGCACAGAGAAGAGACCATTACACAAGTGGCTCATCCCATGCCTGCTCAAGGAACCCAAATGGATGTCAGATTTTAGCATGCTTTTTGCATTACATATTTGGTTCTGTCAAAAACAATGAAATAACATCCCTTTGGGTCTCTTTGAAGCTAAATGCTAGACAGGGAGAGAGATGAGAAGCAAGTAGGTAAGAAACTATTTGGTTTTTTTGTCTTTCTGCTTAACCTATGTTTCCAAATTATAAGCAAGTTGGATGCAAAATTCTTTTTTTCTTTTTTTTTAATATTTTTATTTATTTCTAGGAGAGAGAGAGAGACAGCGTGAGTAGGGGAGAGTCAGAGAGAGAGGGAGTCACAGACTGAAACAGGCTCCAGGCTCTGAGCTGGCAGTCAGCACAGAGCCCGATGCGGGGCCCGAACCCATGAACCGCGAGATCATGACCTAAGCGAAAGTCGGACGCTTAACCAACTAAGCCACCCAGGCGCCCCGCAAAATTCTTATTACAAGACATGATTGTTTCCTTTTATATAGAGCAGTGGGTCAACAGACTGGTTTCTCCTGGTTGATTATTAAAATCTTTGTTCAGATAAAGCCAGGTAGGAAAAACCATATTTTAGATGGTTCAGGGCTGGGATAAGAAATAAGCACTGTATGGGAATGCACTTGGCTATAAGAAACAGAAAACTCATGTGTAGATGGGATTTTCGATTTCTTCTATAACAGGAAGTCTGGAGGTAGGCACTTGCCTGTGTTGATCTAATGATTATAGGGCCAAATTCTTTGTCATTTTCCTGGCCAGAATATGGCTGTTGTGTGTCTAGCCACCACATCCACATTCAGGACTGAAAGAAAGAGGACAGGTGGAGACTCTCCTGTGAAGTCTCATCTTTTTCTTTAGGAAAAGAGCCTTCCCTAGTGGACTTCCCCTATGTCTCGGTGGCCAATCTCGATGTGCCCACTCTATGGCCAATCCCTAAAGAAGAGAGGGAAATTACTATGACTGATTTCGACAATTTCAGCCCATTCCTTGTGGCTGAGATAGGGGCCTAACCTTCCTGAAATCAAGGGATCGCTGCCAGTAACCTCAACACAAGAGTTTTGTGACCAGAGAAGAGAGAAAACAGTTGCAGCTTAGGCACAGGCTCAGTGTCTGGTCCATGTGCCAATGGATCCAAAAGCGGTTGGGGGGTGCCTGAGTGGCTAGGTCAGTTGAACATCCAACTCTTGGTTTCAGTTCAGGTCACGATCTCATGGTTCGGTTCATAAAAAGCTTGTGAGATTGAGCCCCGTGTCTGGCTCTGTGCTGACAGCACCGCCATCTCTCTCTCCCTCTTTCCCTGCTCCCCCACCTTAAAAAAAGAAACCCAAAACCAAAAGTGGCTGCACACCCAGCTTGGGGGTGGGGGGATCCTCGACACTTAGTGCAACAACATCTGCAGAACATTGCCACGTTATGCTAGAAGGGTGTCCCTGGCTAATCGTGCGCCCTGGTGCTTCAATTGCAGAGTCCTACTTGGCTCTTCCAAGTCTCACTGTAAATTAAAGATAAAGGATTCTTCAGCCAGTACACACTCCACTTGTGCCTTGGGTGGTCTCCTACCTCTTTTTTTCATTCTTTCTCTCTGCTGCCAGAGCCTCTTAAGGACCTAAGGGAAAAAAATAGCTAACATCTGTCAGGCTTTTTTTGAGTGCCAGGCATGTGTGGAGCACTTTATATTCTTTATCTCATCTAATCCCCCTAAAAGCCTTCCTTTGTAGTAGGTACTATTAGTATCAGTCTTCTTTTGTAGTTGAGAAACTATGAGTTGACCTTCCTAGCCTGGGGCCATAACTACCCAGAAACTGTGGACTGCTCCAGTTTCCTGGTTAGGATCTACCAGTCCACCATCTCGTTTTCCCACTTCCCATAGGCTCAGTTTCTGTGTCTGTCACTTTTATAGTATTTTTCACAGCGTCCTAGGAAAGGCTTCTATATAGGTGTACACTGACCAGAGTCACATAACTGGCAAGCGATGGGGCCATGTTTTGACTCCAGCATCTGTGCTCTGAGTAAATGCATTTAGTTTATCTAATCTCTCCAAATAGAAGGTAAGGAAAATGGAGATCGAAAGTGCTGATCTAAATCTAGCAGGCAGTGTTAATCCTTATAGACAGCATATGTATACTAAACAAGGGCTTTCTGAAGACAGAATGCCCCAATTTGATGCTAATAGGAGAATCTTTCCATTCTGAGGAATTCTGGTGGGGCAACCGTCTGGGGGGACAAACGGGTTGTTGTGACTTCCTCCAACAGCAGTCCCCTCAGCTCTCAAAGACATGTTGATGATACGGGTGATCATTCATTTTCTAAATGTCTTCTTTGTCTGAAGCCCTTGAACTTATCCCCATAGTGCCCCTGGAGAGGAATAAAGATCTGGGAATCTCATGTTAGACTGAAAATACCACCTCTTAGCGTGGCATAAAACAAAACACACCTACAGTATTTGAATGTTATTTTTTGCCCTCATTTTGTTTCTTGGATATTTTTGTTGAAGCTGAAAAGCTTTTTTGAAACAGTAAGCGACCTTGACAAAAACTGGCTTCGTGCCACAGATGGTTTAAAAGTTAGAGCGGTCAGATGGACATACCTGATTAATATTTTTTTCACACCCAATTCTCTGCTGTTTATTTTAACTTGCATAACTTGCTTGCATTAGCTTGTACTGGCCCCAGCTGCCAGTGGAGCCTTCTGTAGCAATTTTTTTGTGGCAGCCTTCATACACAAGTAATTCATGGCGTGGTTCGAGCCAAGTCGGTACACTGAGAACTGAAAGGACTGTTGTTTATTTAAGATTGAACTGGGGAAGACTCCAGGGCACTGCCCTTCCAATGCCAAGCAATGAATGAATCTAAACATTCTGTCATCGTCCTATATAAATAACATATAATAAGTGCACTTGTTATGCATAAGGAATATGGGAGAGATTCTTTTTTCCTTTTCCATTTTCACAGACTCTAAAAGCATAGGAGGTTTTGCCAGATCAAATAGGGTCCTGTTTTTGCTGGCTTATTGATTCGGGAATGAACGAGTAACCTGGGTTTTTTTTTTTGAGAAAACTTCTTAGCATTTCATCTTTTGTTAAATTACCATTCTTATTCCATCATGTTACAGAACTGTGACAGCTTTTCTGGGATTGGGATAGGGTGGGTTGGGGAACAGGAGTGAGCAGCATATCAGAGGGTATATGTTTGCTTTTCTATACAATTTTAAATTAGACCTTTGTTCACAGATTAATTTTCTTTATGGAGAAAAGCACATTGGAGTTTACTGTGTATGTGTGTGTATACATATATACACACACATATATACATATATACACACACATATATATATTTACATTTAATGTTTATCTTTTTTTTAAATGTTTTTTTAAATTTATTTCTAGGAGAGAGAGAGAGAGAGAGAGAGACAGCGTGAGCAGGGGAGGGTCAGAGAGAGAGGGAGTCACAGACTGAAACAGGCTCCAGGCTCCGAGCTGGCAGTCAGCACAGAGCCCGACGCGGCTCGAACCCACGAACCGCGAGATCATGACCTAAGCGAAAGTCGGACGCTTAACCGACTAAGCCACCCAGGCGCCCTTAATGTTTATTTATCTTTGAGAGAGGGAGAGACAGAGCATGAGTGGGGGAGGAGCAGAGAGAGGGGGAGACACAGAATCCGTGGCAGGCTCCAGGTTCTGGGCTGTCAGCATAGAGCTCAACATGGGGCTGGAACCCGCAAACCGTTAGATCATGACCTGAGCTGAAGTTGGACACTTAACCGACTGAGCCACCCAGGCGCCCCTCCCACATATATTTTAAACAGCTTTTGTTCTATATGCAAAGTATAGCACATAACTTAGAATAAAAATTTCCATTTTGTGTGCTTATGCTTCCATGTATGCAAAGACTGGTCCAGTAGCTAACAGAACAAACAATAAATGCCTTTGTCAAAGGGTTACCTATTGGAGCTTGGCCATTAAAAGAATCATACTATTACTGACAAGGATCTGAACCGACCTAGACATGCTACATAGTTATGAGTCATCTTAGTGATAGTGATGTACAGCAGAGATTCATAATTATATATCAAGAGTTTTAATTTAAGGCACTTTTTGCTTCAAATGTTAGCAAATGTAATAAATGGGCCTACAACATAACCAATATTATTAGAAAGGTCCTGAAAGAGGAGAGACAGTGTACATATTCTTTGATGAGAAGTTGCCCACTCAAAGAGTAAAATATAGTCATGTTTTACTCAGCCATTTGGTGATTGCTGGTTAGGATGTTTACTTCTGGAGAAGAGGCTTCCAGTAATATCTAGTACAAGAACAGAGACCCATTCAGCTGGCAGCATTTTAATCATGTTAAGATTCCTTCATTCTCTAAAACTATTCTAAAATTGGGTTGTGGTGATGGTTTGATAGCTCTATGAATATACTAAAAACTATTGAATTGTTTATTTTATAGCTTTTATCTATTCATTTAAGTAATCTCTATGCACAGTGTGGGATTCGAACCCATGATGCTGAGATCAAGAGTCACATGCTCTTCCAACTGAGCCAACCAGGCACGCCCCATTGAATTGTATATGTATATATATAATTTTTGAGAGAGTGTGTATGCACATGTGCATGTGAGTAGTGGAGGGGCAGAGAGACAGAGAGGGAGAGAGAAAATCTCATGCACAGCACAGAGCCTGATGCGGGGCTGGATCTCACGACTGAGATCATGACCTGAGCCGATGTTAAGAGTTGATGCTTAACCAACTGAACCACCCAGGTGTCCCTGAACTGCGTATTTCAAATGGGAAGTTGTATGGTGTGTCAATCACATCTCAATAAATTTGTTTAAAAACCCACATTGATTTTCATCCAGTAGAAGTCACAGTTTTTTTGTTGGGGTCCCTTTTCCCTTTTTCTCCTCTGATCTCTGTTTATTAATTTTGCTGCTGTGTAATTTAGAACTGATTGGTTCCACCTTGGAAATTGATAATGTGTTATTTGGAAGTGATAATGGCTATTTGGGGCATATTTTTCCCTTTATTATTTCTCAGTATTTAAAACAATGTGCTTAGTTCACATTCATTAGTTACTTTAAAATCATATTCTAGTGCAGTGGTTCATAACCAGTATTCTAGTGCAGTGGGAGGAGGGGCACTTGGCAATATCTGAAGATATTTTTGATTGTCACAATCTGTTTGTGGGGGTGCTGTTGCATTGAGTGGGGGATATTTCAGGGTTGCTGCTAAACATCCTGCCATGCACTGGACAGCCCCCCACAACAGAGAAGTAACTTGCCCCAAATATCAGTGGAGCTGAGGTTGAGAAACACTACCATAGGGAAACTGGATGATGTGTGTGAATGTGTGCCATTTGCCTTGTGGAGAAACTGAGGCCCAGTTCTGAACTCTGTTGTGAAGTAGCTTCGTTATCCAGAAAACCAAGCTCCCTGTCCACACTTGACAACAGCTTTTATACTGAGGGCACAGCTGACATTTCCATGCCAACTGGTGAGTAAAAATGTTAACAAGCAAATTGATTGATTCTCTTCTCCTAACCCAGCCATATACCTTCTTGCTTGTAGAGGAAGAAGTGGCTCCTTGTACCCCGCTGTTTTATTCTCTAGCTTTATTTTATTTTATTTTTTAAAATATTTTTCATTTATTTCTAGGAGAGAGAGACAGCGTGAGCAGGGGAGGGCCAGAGAGAGAAGGAGTCACAGACTGAAACAGGCTCCAGGCTCTGAGCTGGCAGTCAGCACAAAGTTCGATGCGGGGCTCGAACCCACAAACTGCGAGATCATGACCTAAGTGAAAATCGGATGCTCAACCGACTAAGCCACCCAGGTGCCCCTATTCTCCAGCTTTAGATAGCTCCTTGCATTTATAAAATATTTTAAAAGTAATTGTATAATGGGGCTACCTGGCTGGCTCAATTGGTAGAGAGGCAAATCTTGACCTAAGGGTCATGAGTTCAAGTCCCATGTTAGGGGACAAATAAAAAAAATATAACTATAATATGTGTTATCTCACCTTACCCACACAATTATCCTGTTGGACAAACAGGAGGAAAATGATTCCTCTTTCTAGCGTCAGGAAATTGAAAACTAGAGAGAGGCGGTTGACTTTCTAAGGCCATGTTTCAGGTTATTAATAAAGTTAGCACTGGAACCAAAGCATCCTTTCCACAGAGTCACCATAGACAATATTAATAATTAAGGACTTGGACTTTGATTTCATGCAGACCTAGAGTTTTTATTAATTTCTGGCACTTTTAGCTGGATGGCCTAGGGTCGGTTAAATAACCTCTCTACTAAGGCTTGTATCTCCTTGGCAAAATGGGGACTTTAAAAAATTTTTTAAACATTTATTTATTATTGAGAAACAGAGAGAGACAGAACATGAGCAGGGGAGGAGCAGAGAGGGGGGAGACACAGAATCCGAAGCAGGCTCCAGGCTCTGAGCTAGCTGTCAGCACAGAGCCTGATGCGGGGCTTGAACCCACGAGCGGTGAGATCATGACCTGAGCTGAAGTCGGATGCTCAACTGACTGAGCCACCCAGGCGCCCCAAAATGGGGACTTTTCTTATAATAGGACCTTATTTTTAACAGGATTATTTCAAGGGGAAGACAGAAATAATACATGTAGAACAACCAGCGGTTGACCCATTATAGATGTTCAATACAAATTTGCAGTTATCACTGTTCTCTTGTTTGTGAGTTAAGACAGAAATTCCCCTACTGTATCAGGCTGTTAAATACTGTCAGGTCAGTAATTGTGTAAAGGCCTTAGTTTTGTCAACTCTAAAATAGGGGATTGGATTAAATTATTTGAACTTGCCTTTCAGCCGCCAAATGCCATGATTCTTTGTTGCCCAGTGACCGAGAGAAGACAGTATTTGAAAAATAACATAGTAAGATTCTTTGGAGGGGTTTGTCATAGGAGACAATGGGATTCATTTCATTATATTACTGTTGCTCTTACTGTTACTGTTTTTAGGTCATGTTCACTTTCAGGACTTTATTTGTAGCCACTCTTTTTCCGTTATGTACAGAAACAAATTTAAATCATGACACATATTATGGAGTAACATTTGCTTCTATTTCATGTCTAACAATTTTCTTGTGGGAATCCAAATGAAAGAAAATTATATATAATATATTATATATTATACATTTATACATATAAATAAATATAATATGTATATTATATGTACATATTATGTATACGTATAAATGTATAATATATAATATATATAATTATAATGTGTAAATAATTATACAATATTATAGATTATAATTATCTAATTAGTTATACAAATTATTATATAAATAATTATAGTATTTATACATACTACATATAATAATATAATTATATAAATGTGTGTATACATATATAAATGTATATATACATTTATATTTAATGTATGTTTATTTTTGAGAGAGAGAGAGCGAGCGGAGGAGGGGCAGAGAGAGAAGGGGACAGATGATCTGAAGTGGGCTCTGCTCTGACAGCAGAGAACCTTATATGGACTCAAACTCCCAAGCCGTGAAATCAGGACCTGAGCCTAAATCAAAGTCAGAGGCTTAACTGACTGAGCCACCCAGGCACCACTATATTTCTATTTTTTAAGTTTATTTTTTTATTTTGGGGAAAGGTGGGGAGAGGAGCAGAGAGACCAGGAGACAAAGTCCCAAGCAGGCTTTGTGCTGTCAGTGCAGAGTCCAGCACGAGGCTCAATCTCATGAAGGTGAGATCGTGACCCGAGCCCAAATGAAGAGTGAGACCCTTAACCAGCTGAGCACCCAGGCACCCCAAGGAGCACATATTTCTATCAGACATCTTCAAAGGTCATTCTTGGTGTGTTTTGGATACTCCTACTTAGTTAAGTTCCATTCATAACATTTTAGGAGTTATTTAATAAAAAAATAATGCCCTCACTTACAAAATATGGATCAGACATACTGGAAAGATTATCTCTCACCTCGTGCTAGAAGAATACAAGATATGTGAATGACATATCCCTTCTTTCTTCTGAAAACCATTTCTCTCTGTTGTGTCCACTCTACCTCCCTCCCAAGCCCATTACCCAACCCCCACTAATGCCATGCTCCTTTCTCTCTTTTGGACCAGTTTTTTCCCTATATCCCCAAGATACCCAATATCCTTTGCTGCTCTCTCCCACCTTGAACTCTTTGAAGGGGCTTTCCTCTGCCATAGTAAAACTTAAGGGCATGTCGCTCTTTACATTCATAATATCCTTATTTTGTGTGAGAAGTCAACTAGGAGTTTGGTGTGATTGAAAGTTTTCGGACCTCCTCCCAGCTTTGGTCTTTACTGTGGATAACATTTTTCGAGCAGGTATGTCAAACTTATCTTCACAATGACAACCCTAGAAGATGGTACCATTGGTATTCCCATCTTAGTCCTGGGGAAACTGAGGTCTAGATTGATTCTATTACTCTCTCAGGGCCACACAACTAAGAAGTGTTAGAGCTAGGATTCAAGACGAAAAGTTTGACAGAGCCCATGCTCCTATTACTCATGCTGCCTCTTTAACCATGACATTTATGGAGGTCTTACTATGGGCTGACATTGTTTTAGGTACTTTATTTATTTAAAAAAAATTTTAATGTTTTATTTATTTCTGAGAGAGAGAGAGAGAGAGAGAGAGAAAACGAGTGAGCGTGAGCAGGGGAGGGTCAGAGAGAGAGGGAGACACAGAATCTGAAACAGGCTCCAGGCTCTCAGCTGGCTGTCAGCACAAAACCTGACACGGGGCTTGAACCCACGAACCACAAGATCATGACCTGAGCCAAAGTCAATTGCTTAACTGACTGAGCCACCCAGGAGCCCCTACACTATAATTTTTAAAAGTCTTTGGCCTCCCAGTTGTAAATGCCAGTAATGTTAGGTCTTCATTATAGAATAAACATGATGAATAAAATGCAAATGTATTTGTAGAGAGCTGGAAGAGCCTTGGATGACAGGCAAGTAGATCAGAACAAAGTGTTAATGATTCCTCCAGATACTTTAAGAAGAGTGCGGAAGATCAATTGATCTACAAAACACTAATCCCTCTTGAAAGTGTGAGCATCCTGGATTTTATTTATTTAAGATGGATACAATTGAGTTATATTTTTGAGAATCTAATGGAAGAGAATCACACCATCTCTCAGGAAAGCAATTCTCTTGGCTGCACTGGCCAAGCTCTAGCCTGTTAATCCTTTTGACCAGTGAAGTGGTTGTTATATTCTTGTAAACTTTCTGGAGGCAGTTTGTCCATTATTAGGGCTGAACTTGAAATAGTTGGGGCAGCAGCTCCTCTTGCATCAAAATAATACAAGTGAGGCTCATTTTAATAAAACCCCAGAGCACAGTATCACCTAGCAAGTAACAGTTACTCAATAAATGCTCTTTGAATAAATGGATGAAAATTTAAATTTGCGAAATGGATCAATAAATATGTGATCGTTTACACTCCCGGAAGATGTATCTGCTCATTTGCTTCTGAGTGCTGACTTTAAATATGGATCTTAAAGTTAGTATTCAGGGATAAGAAGGTGAGATTTTTCTTTTGAAGTTACTTAGTCCTTTTTTCCCATCACCAGGCACATAGCAACCACCCCAGCAACTTATCACTTTACCTATCATCTGGGTGATGAAAGAGAGGACTTCTAGTTCCTTCATTTTCGTAAGTACCAATATCTAATTTTTTTTAAAGTAAAAACCCACTGGTCCACCACGGTTTACAGATTTAAAATGTGCTCTAATGTGTCATGACTTAGCACACATAGCTTTCCCGCCAACATCTGTATCCTGATTTGTAGTCTAATAAACCTTCCTGCCGCAGATGGCATGCGCATAGTTGCTCCAAGGTGTAATACATCAACACAGCATTTCTAAACACAGAGCAATAATGTAGTCAATTAAGGGAGGAAATAAAACATCGAGCCGTTTCTTATAATAAATCTTTTACTAAGCTTCCCACATCACATGTTTGCTGAGGAAATAATACATGTCATTCAGACTAAGGGTTATTGTAGACTGCTGAGGGAAACATGAAATTCTGGAGGTTTCAGCAGTCCTGTGAAACCCTGGAACATGGAAAGTGTACAAATTAGAAAAGGATGTAATATGTGGCTAATGATACGTCTTGGGATACCTTTGGAACCCATATTTACTGTGATGATCAGTAGATTCATTTAAGCTACAGGAGTTGAAAAGCAATACCCTGGTAAGTGAAAAACACCTCTGAGTTCATTAGATGTGGTTGTAATTTAAGCTCTAAAGGCTTTTTTCCTTGCTGTCATTCTTCATATTTCTGGAAATGTGGTACTTGAGCTCCTAATAAAAGTGGTCTACATCATGACCATATAATCTACTGTTCCTGGAAAGCACATTTACACCTCCACATCTGTAGCCAAAGCCAAGACTGAACAGAAACTTAATTTGCCCCAGATGTCACTCAAAAGAAAGTTCTGGCGAAGGCTGTTGTTCTTAGAATTTTCTAGCCCCTGAATATGCCCCAAGCACTGGTATGAACATGCAGCCCAGACCCTCCAGGCCCAAATGTTACAACCCCTTTTCACATACTGTGCAATGTACAAAATTGACTGAATGCCACAAAGTAAATCTCCAACCCCACCCTCTGTTTGTGGAGAGAAACAATGGATGTTCTGACCTTATTTACACAGGTGATACCATGTCTTTCCGTCTTAAGGATCTGCTCAAGAAATTGTGCTCTTCTGACTTGGTAAGACATTGTGCCATAGTGCTTTAAAGAAGCTTATGGGACAGTCTCTTTGAAAAACATTATACGTACGTGTATATGATTTGGGCTGCTAATCACCAGAATAGCGTTTGATGGATCAATATAATCAGGCAGTCCATTTCTATCCAGTGATGTAATAATACTCTTTCTTCCTTAGTTTTGCATTTCCCTGACCAGTATCTCTTTTCTTCATTGATGGATGAGTTGGTCCAAAATCAGTTCTCTCCCGTTCCCAGGTGATATGCCTGACTGGAACAGCATTCTGGCTGAAAAAAAGATAAACACATAAACCATACACTTCTCCACAGTGTGCAGAAATCATGGCAGACAAGACTTCAGTCCCACTGTGACCTATTTGTAGTTTTTAGTTCTACCTCTCAAACCCATGTACCTTTTGGTGCCTTGCTTAGAGTCACCTTCTTTCCACTGAGGCCCATCAGATATGTGGGTTGGTGAATCTGGACAGTTTCCCAGAGGCTCCACTGAGGCTGCAGCTTCTAGTAGTTTAGGGAAGGCCGCTGCGGACACATTGTGCCTTATGAATACTGGAGCTTTCTATGGAGGGAGATCGTCTGCTGCTCTGTCAGGTCAGGCATAGAAGCCATACTACCTCAGCTCAGTTGATGTAACCGCTCATAAAAATTACTATTTAATAAGGATATCCTCAGGATTTATTAAGGGAACAATGTAAAAATGGCCATTTGAAAAATAGGCTTACACCTTTGTAAAACTGCTGTTAAAGACATTGTTCATTGGCTGTTTAATTATTAATCAAAGATCCATCTACCTGACAAATTCCTCTTAAAATATGTCTCCTGAAGACCTGGTGTGTGTTCCTCTATTAAACATTGAGATCTACACAACCCATTGAATTTTCCTTTTTGCCGTGCAACGGAGATTAGAGTGAAGTTCTATGCTTAGTGGTACTGATCATTTTATTCCAATTTTCTGATACAGTTTCTTTCTCCTTCCTCTGTGGTAGTCTGTGAAATAGTATTGGTGGCCTCTGAATATCTGAATTTGTATGCAACGGTGTGTGTTGTATGTGTATGTATTTTTCTGTAGAAAGAGCCCAAAGTTTTTACCAGCTTCTTAAGGGGATGCATTATCCAGAAAAAGTCAAGGACCATAGTATTATGTGATGTTTTATATTTTGATCTCACCTTTAACTCTTCTGTCTGTATAACAAATATGTTTCAATTACAAACAATCTAAATCCTTTTTTTGTTGGAGGAGATGGATAGAAAAGCTAGATGTCCATGAAATTATATAAACGTAAATACAACAGTCCATTTTATTGTCAAATATACTCACCTGTTAGTAAGGGCATTTTTCAGAGGGCATTTTTTTGTTTGTCTGTGTTTTTCAGAAATAGGGGGGTGAAAAGAATAACCCTAGACGGCGTACATCTGTATGAAAATGTAATCTGGTGTGTCTTCTCTTTTTATTTTTCTCCTATCTTAAAGGTACATAAGCAGACAACTATTTGGACAGGTCTGTATAGGCAGCTCCCTATGTAAATGTCTCCTGAGTCCTGTAGGGAGATAATAATATATATAGAAAATTTCTTCACCATATGGCATTGAAATGTATTGACCTCGGGACTGAAAAAGTCCACTGTGTTGTACATATTAATAAGGGATTTTTAACACAACCCCATAAGAGTTAGCTCACTAATTTGGAAACTAGATAAGTCCAATAAAATGAAAACTTGTTCAGAGAAAAAGTCTTGATGAGAAAAACATCTCAGGAGAGCAAACAGTAACACTAAACCATTGAAGGAGCAGATATATTTCCCCCTAGAACAAAATATCTTCCATCTTGATTTTTCCAAAATAATTTTTTATGAACATATTGTGAATTACACAGGACACCACTCTGCTGCTTTGGGAGCAAAAAGACAGAGCTGACAGATGTAGTTATTTGCCAGGAACAACCATGTGAATTTATAAATATTTTACAAGTGCAGCTTTCAGAAGAGTGACTTTTACTGCCATATTAATGCAACTTGCAAATTTATAGTCTGGGCATTTGTGGGTTATGAATGTCCAGTATTCGAGGCTAGTGGCAAGAACATGGTTTATGTTTGGAAATCTCTTTTTTTTTCTTTCTCTGAACACAGACTTCTTGGCTGTTAAGGTCTCCGTTATAATTCAGCTGCACACGAGGTGCAAGGCTACATAATACATCAGTTCCCACTCCCAATACCTGGATTCATAAATATACTCATTACAACATACTCCATGTGACAGAATGACACACAAAGCATAAAAATATCTCTAAAGAATAGAGAATTAGTAATAGTAGAAGCAACAGTGGCTTGATTCCAGGCCTCTGGCCAGACCCATAATATATGATCTAAAGTTATGATTATGTGCCAAAGTATAAAGAAAACTGGAATCATGTGGGTTTGGAAGTAATAATTTAGTATGTATTTGATCAACATCCTGATCAGCACTGTCATATGCACGGAAGGTGTACTACTGAAATGACTGTAGTTACTCTGCTCATTTTTTAGCCACAGTTGGGGTAGGGGGTCACAGAGGAAGGGGTATGAGTGCAACCCTTGCCTTGTACATTTAGAAGTTGCTTTTCCAACTGATTATGCCCAAAGTGAAGTCGGCCTTCTGGTGCTCTAAATCTGGAGAAAGAGGAGCAGATTTCTCTGGCCTGGAATGAAATCTTAAAGTGACCACCCTTTGGTCACATGTCAAAAGGCCTTTCTCTTGGAGTTATGATGGAGGCCCAATTGTTGGCCATTGGTGAAAGTCAGCACAATTGCCTGACCTTTGTGCTTTCCAGTAAGTAGCTCTGTTACCATGAATACATCTCTTCTCAAGCTCTCCTTTATTCTTTTGTAAAATGTTCACGTTGTACCAGATGACTGTGAAATCCTTTTCAGCTATGATGATTTTTTTTCTAATGCATGTGTGCCAACCCGTATAGATATTGGTACACAGTGTATTATAATTTGCAATATTAAGTGGTTTTCAGTGTGGACACTTTTCATCTCCTAAAAACCCCAGGTGCCAAAATGCTTCACTGTTTCTCACCCATGTGTCTACCGTCTCTTGCCCTGTATTAAAACTGTATGTAATCCCTACAAGTCTTGGGAAGTCTAACCTTAAATAATGGGGAATCTTGTGTTCTTACAAAAATTTGTAATGCGTATAGTGAGTAACGTTCTTCTGAATTGCCAAAGTTAAAAGATAAATAAATACATAAACAAACAGACAGCCCCTGTTTATTCCAAGGCTTAATCCCACTGAGACCCCCAACCTGATTAATCATGCAGCAGGCAGCAGACTGCTCCTTATTAGCTGACCTTACACATTTCAATGAAATGGACTATGGCCTGTGAAAAATGACCCACCCCCCCAAATCCCATGCAGTCATTATATTAGAAAATACTTTGTTAATAGGTTTTAAAGGCAACCTTAGGCTTAAGAATAAGATTCAGTCAAGAGCAAATACTTCTTCTTCCGTTTTCTTCTAACCTACAGGATAGAAGTAGTCAAATGCTTGTTATGGCTACCCAGGAAAAACTCAGCTTTCAAACTGACGGAATCAATTCCTTATCATCTTAAACTATAGAAATTTTAAAGAACCCAAGTAGAGCGACAGTGATCTGCAATCTGGACAGTGTTACTTGTCCCTTGTTTATTTGTTTTCCTTTTCTCCTTTTCCCTTTATCTCTATTCTGACATGTCCTTTCCATATGCTTATGAAGGTAAAAACCTAATGGGAAAACAATTAGCTATGCCTACCCTTTGAACACCGTCACATGTTCACATGATACGTGGAAGATGGCCATACAAAATGACTAAGATGACATCCTTATTGCAGGCTCAATTTACATAATTTTGTGTCTTGTAACTATTAAGACAAGGGTCACTCCTTTTGCAAAATTAATGGCTGATACAAATTTATAGTAAAAAAAGCATAAGGAAAATATTTCTTCATCCAGTGTATGGCCAACCTGTGGAATTTATTACTGTGGGAGGTCATACATTTAGTCAACGATTGAATTAGAAAGGGCTAGATAATTTTATGACTAGTCACTTGTACTGCAGTTATGAATATTAAGATAAAGTTAATAGAACCTCATGCTTCAGGGCACAAACAGATCATCATAGGAACTTTGTAGTTCTCTTCTTTCCTTATGATTCTCTGAGCAAGTGGCTCAATTCCTATTAAAATTTTACCTCTTTTTCAATGTATTGACTACTGCTATGAACAGGATACCACATCTAGGTCACACTGTGTTTTGTTTGGTTTGGGCAATGAAAACCACAAGTATCTGCTAAAACAACACCAAAGAGCAATGCAATGATGAAAGAATCAACTCTTTCATTCAGTGGATATTTATCAAGGGTCCACCAAGAGGCTGTCAGGCTTTTTTGGTGTTTGGAACACAACAATGAGAAAAACAGGAAAAAGTCCCTGTGTTTATGAAATTTACATTCTAGTTGGGGAGAGGTCTAAGCCAAGCAAGTAAGTTATATAATACTTGATAGGTTTTTAAATACGAAGAAAAACAAAGCAGGGAAAGGAAATAGGAAACAGTTTACAATTCAAAAAGGTGATCAGGAAAGGCATCGCTAGAAGGTGACATCTGAAACATGGAAATGCACAGGGGAAGAGTGTGACAGACAGAAGAGTAAGTAGAAAGGTCCTGAGACTTGTTGAAAGTAATCTGTTAATTAACATACATTCTTGGGGGCACCTGGGTGGATCAGTCAGTTCTGAGTCCAACTCTTGATTTCAGCTCACATCATGATCTCATGATGAGTGGGTTCAAGCCTCACATCAGGCTTTGCGGTGACAGCATTTGGAGCCTGCTTGGGATTCTCTCTCTCTCTCTCTCTCTCTCTCTCTCCCACCTCCTCCTGCTTGCATTTGTGTGTGGGCTTTCAATCCCTATCTCTCTAAAACAAACAAACAAACAAATAAATTCTTGATTAGAAGACTCAGGGAAATAAGATAATTTGATTAATTTTTGTTGTGTAAAATGCTACGATCCTTTTAATTTCTTTCCTCTTGGTGAGACTTTTTCCAGAGATAGCAAATAATTTTCCCACCTTAGTATTATAGAATGATGTACACAATTTAATGATCTATTCACCTAAACTGGGGTTGTCCAATTGTCCATTACTGTAGCATGTAAGACTATTGATGCATGAACTGAATATGTATAGGTTCCCAGATGAACTGTGGCTTTTATTTTAATTAATTAACTAATTAATTAGATGTTTGTTTATTTTGAGAGAGAGAGAGCGTGAGCATGAGTCGGGGAGGGGCAGAGAGAGAGGGAGACACAAAATCTGAAGCAGGTTCCAGGCTCTAAGCTGTCAGCATAGAGCCCAATGCAGGACTTGAACTCATGAACCTTGGGGTCATGACCTGAGCTGAAGTTGGGCGCTTAACCGACTGAGTCACCCAGGCACCCCTGGCTTTTATTTTATTTTAATTTATTTTAATTAATTAATTTTTTAACATGTATTTATTGTTGAGAGACAGAGACAGAGTGTGAGCAGGGGAGGGGCAGAGAGAGGGGAAGACATAGAATCCGAAGCAGGCTCTAGGTTCTGAGCTGTTAGCACAGAGCCCAATGCAGGGCTTGAACCCACGAACTGTGAGATCATGACCTGAGCCGAAGTTGGATGCTTAACTGACTGAGCCACCCAGGTGCCCCCGCTGGCTTTTATTTTATTTTAAATTCTGGATGTGTCACTTATATTGCCTTTTATTTTCCTCTCTGTAATTTGACCTTTGCTTTACTCTTTCTATTTTCTTTCAGAAGCTTTTCTGTAAAATCTTGCTCTGTGTTACAGGCTCCTTTATGTTTTCTGCTCTTGTTATAATCTCAAAGAACAGCTTCTTTAGGAAGATCCCCTTTCATCCATGGAATTTTTCTTGCTAAAAACCATATGTAAATTTAGTGGATTAAGCAACATCTAGTATTTCTCATGGTTCTCTGGGGGTTGGGAGCTCTTCTAGTCTGGGCTGGCTTGGCCAAGCTGGATGTGGTCTGGGAATTCTTCCCTCACAGGTTGGGAGGTGTTCTGTGTCAGCTAGCATGACAGCCGTGTACCTCTCAGCGTCCCTCAAGCTAGCGCAGGCTCCTTTACATGGTGGCAGGAAGATTCCAAGTAGCAACAGAGGGCAAGCCCCAATGTACCGGCACTTTCTAAGCCTCTGCTTACATCATGGTTGCCAGTGTGCTATCCGCTAAAGCAAATCACACGGTCAAGTTCAGATTTATCAGAAGAATGGATTCCATCTCTTGATGAGCCACGTTATAAAGTCATGTAGGAAAAGGGCTCGTATTCAGGGATGGGAGGAATATGTGGCTATTTTTTTTTTTTTTTATAGTTTACCAGTCTATCTTCTGGCTGCATATTATTCGTATTTCTCCTACTTGTACAATCTGCTTATTCATATCACAGGACTCTTCCCCTCCCCTCCCTTCTCCCTGCCCCATAATTGTATCCTAAGATATCAGGCTCAAAGTCCAGGACCTTATGAGATGCAGCTAGTCCGGGTATTGATGAGGCTCTCTGGCTGCGGCTTCTCAGATGCAGTGTCTCTTGTGGTTACCTGGCCTCACAGCGTACATCAAACAGTGAAACAGGGACAGGGTAACCCAGTAAACACTCGCAGTTAAAGTCCTACTTTCCTCACTCTTTGGATCCTTGATCATATTGCCAGGGACACTGGGCCTGAACTTGTGCTTTTGTACTTGGCTAGATTAACACGATTTGCTGCTACTCTCTCAGTGGACCTTTGAAGTGTACAATGGATGTGACTTCAAGCAATTAGGGAGGTAGAATTCTGGGAAGAACTGTGATATTTCTGTTTATAGTTAATAAATACTGATTTCAGAGAGCCTCTTATTTTCCTCCAGGAACTACCAACACAAAATCCCTTTCTGTTCAACATAAAATATGAACTAGGAAACTCACATGAGGATTTTGGGGTGCAAACAACTAGCATGTATAACTTAGATTAGGGAAGAAAAATATGCAATTCAAATTAGTGAAACTGGCACCATTTTCATCAAAGCTTATTGTTCTGATAATCCAGAATTCAAAGGTTACTAATTAAAATAGGTGACCTCACATAGTTTTCTAATGTGAAATTGACCACCTTCTTAAGATCCAAGCAAGAATAGGACTGTTATTTCGGGTGGGCTATTTGGTTGTGGTCCTAGCTTCAATTCCTAGGGAACAAAGCCCTCACTCCTGGAACACTTTATATACTAAAGCTCTTAAGGGGCGCCTGGGTGGCTTAGTCGGTTAAGCGTCCGACTTTCGCTTAGGTCATGATCTCGCGGTTCGTGGGTTCGGGCCCCGCGTCGGGCTCTGTGCTGACTGCCAGCTCAGAGCCTGGAGCCTGTTTCAGTCTGTGACTCCCTCTCTCTCTGACCCTCCTGCTCACGCTGTCTCTCTCTCTCTCCTAGAAATAAAACATTAAAAAAATTAAAAAAAAAAAAAAAAAGAAGAAGTAATGATCAGGGGCTCCTGGGTGGCTCGGTCAGTTAATCATCCAACTTCCGCTAGGTGATGATCTCACAGCTCAGGAGTTCGAGCCCTGCATCAGGCTCTGTACTGACAGCTTGGAGCCTGCTTCAGATTCTGTCTTCCTCTCTCCCTGCCCCTCCACCACTTGGACTCTCTCTCTCAAATATAAATAAACATTAAAAAATTAAAAAAAAAGTAATAATCAGAGAAGCACCTGGCTGTCTCAGTGGGTAGAGTGTGCAACTCTCAATTTTGGAGTTGTGAGTTCAAGTCTCATGTTGGATGTAGAGATTACTTTAATATGTATATATATATATATATATATATATGCAACATCTATTATATATATTATGTATAATATATATATGATGTTTATTTACTTTTGAGAGATAGAGACAGAGACAGAGTGCAAGCAGGATAGGGGCAGAGAGAGAGGGAGACACAGAATCTGAAACAGGCTCCAGGCTCCAAGCCATCAGCACAGAGCCTGACGCTGGACTCAAACTCACAAACTGCGAGATCATGACCTGAGCCAAAGTCAGATGCCCAACTGACTAAGCCACCCAGGCACACCAAGATTACTTTCAAAGAAAAAAAAAGTAACAATCAGAATAATAAACTTTTGCTAACACTCAAAAAAAAGGTGCCCACAGCAGTTCTGAAATTTATCCAGGCACATGTTGTCATGATTCCTCTACTCAAGAAGCTAGGAGCATTTTTTGATAAATGCTAACAGTTTTTCCTAAAATTGACTCCCTTGCTTCTTGTCCTTTCAGGCTCTTCTCAGAAAAAGGGGGTTTATGGCCTTCAGGGCTCTTTCCTCTCCTTCTGAGACACTCTTCCACTTCAATAAACAACAGCTCATGTTTATATTTGGGTTGCTTTCTCAGCTTGCTTCTTGCACGTAGAAAATTGGGGGCCCAGAGGAATCTTTTTATTTTGAATTGTTTCTGTTTGAGTCTCAGTTGGCCAGAATTTAGCTAATGCAACTCTCTTAAAAACTTGTGGACTTGGGGCGCCTGGGTGGCTCAGTTGCTTAAGCTAATCCAACTCTTGATTTCAGCTTAGGTCATGATCTCACAGTTTGTGAGTTCAAGCCCTGTGCTGGGCTCTGCACTGGCAGTGTGGAGCCTGCTTGGGATTCTCTCTCTCCCTCTCTCTCTGCCTCTCCCCCTCCCCTGCTTGTGCACAAGTCCTCTCTCTCTCAAAATAAATTAGTAAAACTATATATATGTATATATATATGTGTGTACACACACACACACACACACACACACACACACACACACTTGTGGTCTTTCTAGGAATCTAATTGGGGCTACTCTATGCCCTACAGGCCATATCACCAAATCCTTTTGAGAAGGCCCCTTCCAACTTCGACTGCATGTCAAGCTGTTATGATACAACATCCTCACTATTCTACATACCACCATACCATTCAGCAGTTTAACACAGGGTCTTTCAGCCATACCCTTGATTTGGGATCTTTACCCTGATATCTGTTCTTATTTTGAGAATCTTTTGATCTTTTACTTTGAGAGATCAGAGATATGAACTAGTTTTATTTCCTAAGCTCTCAACTCCTGGCTCCTTTGTAATGCCTAGAGAATTCTGCAGCAAAACTTAGCTCTCTCTTTAGCCCATCTCTCTTTTTTGTACCGTATCATATGCAATTAAAAAAAACAAAATAAAACTTCTCCTTTCCCTGTGACGCTCTGTAGTCAAATCTACAAGATCATTAGGTAAATTTTCTGTCTTCCAAATCACCACAGACAACAGTGTTGCCATTGCTTCACTACCATATGACACAGGTGACACTGTGCCAGAGTGCCATAGCCATTCTGCCATGGATTTTCTAGCCTCTGCTCACAATTTAGTCATAATTTATCCAATTTTGGCTACCATTTATTTTTGCCACCTTTCCAGTCTGTCTCCCACCTGGTCCCAAGTGAGTGCTATGTGTTAGAGGTTGCTGTATTAGCAGCTCTCCAGTTCTCATACCACTTTCTGCCTTTCCTTTTTAAAAAATTTTTTAACATGAATTTATTTTTGGGAGACAGAGACAGCATGAGTGGGAAAGGGATAGAAAGAGACAGACAGACAGAGACAGAATCCAAAACAGGCTTCTGGCTCTGAGCTGTCAGCACAGAGCCTAATGCGGGGCTCGAACCCACGAACTGTGAGATCATGACCTGAACTGAAGTTGGACGCTTAACCAACTGAGCCACGCAGGCGCCCCCTCATACCACTTTCTGTATTAGCTTTTGCCGCACAGCACACTGTCCAAAGCTTTGCACTGAAACAACGATAACTATGTTTCTTACAGTTTTGTGGGTTGGCTGGGTTTATTTTCTCATTGAAACTATCTCAGTTGGGGTCGGAAGGCTCTACATATCTCTGGTGGCTGCTCCGTGTCTGCTTGAATGATAGCCACATGTCTGTCATCATCACTAGGCTTGCCTAGCTCCTCCACATGATGCAAAGTCAGCACATACAGGAATGGGAGGCATTTGTGGGCCCGTTTTGCACTCTGTCACATTCCTTCTCCTTTCACTTTAATTTCTCTCATCTTCTTTACTTAGCCTTGAGAGGACTTGGCTTTGTTAGCACTTTGATTGGTTGCCTTACTGATCATTGGCTTTTTTACTGCTTGCTATCTGATCAAGACCAAGTGAAGATTTCCTAGAACCATGCATTTTGCATAATAATTATTTAGTACTTAATTGAACTATGTTTCTTTGCATCTTCTTGGGAATTTTAACTCTTCCCAGTTTCTATGTGAGAATTCCATACTCAAAAATGTTCAGTGACTCCTCACTTTTTGAGATGTATTTGATTAAAACTGTCCTGCTTTGAGGGGCATTGCTTACCACCTAGGAGCTTTTCAGTGTCATTCTTTATTAGGGAACAAACATCCTACCTGAAATTTACCTCGTCCTTAAGTAGACAGGTACTGAGTACAATTATGAATTTGTTTGGAGAATTGCGTATTGTAGTGGTGGGTCATATAAAACTTATTTTTCTTCAATTTCTGTTTTCTCTACATCAAGATTAGTAGTTGTAAAGAAGGAGAGAGTTTGAGAGTGGTCACGTTTGGCCATGGGAAATAGAATTATGTTTTGAGGAAAGCATCTATTTAAGCCTGCATTCTTTTTTTTTAAAAAATTTTTAATGTTTTTTATTTATTTCTAGGAGAGAGAGAGAGAAACAGCGTGAGCAGGAGAGGGTCAGAGAGAGAAGGAGTCACAGACTCCGAAACAGGCTCCAGGCTCTGAGCTGGCAGTCAGCACAGAGCCCGACGCGGGGCTCGAACCCACGAACCGTGAGATCATGACCTAAGCGAAAGTTGGATGCTTAACCGACTAAGCCACCCAGGCACCCCAAGCCTTCTGCATTCTTAAATCCATCAAAGGAGTCATTTATTTCTCTCATAAATCTGTAATGATGGCACTGTTGCACATAATGGTTTGTAATTTCCTTTGGTCAGCAAGGAGAAAAATGAAAGAAGTAAACAAGTACATGAACCTAGTAATGCCCACCCAATATTTCTTAATAGCCCCTGAGATGGCAAACCTAAATGATCTTGCTTTCTGAAAACCATGGCAATATTTGAGAGGATGAGTTTCCAGACACAAAAGCAACACAAATAACAAGATGATTTCTTCGGCCCTGCACAACCTGAAATGTTAGCCACAATTCCCTGTGACTGGTGAGGCTTCTACGCTCACACACACTTGCAGTGGAACACCCTGTGTCCTCCTGTTAGTCTGTTTCCCAGTCTCCTTGTATAAAAAGCTTATTAACATGTTTATAAACTAAAAGCTGAAGCCAAAATGTTGACTTCGTTTCGCTGAGCTCTTAGATTCATATCTTGTCTTTTCAATTTTTCTATCCTCCTTCCTCAAAACTGAAGAGTTTGTGTTGGAATAAGTAAATAAATTGTACTTGAACATGTCTGTTTTAGGCCAAGATGCACTTCTCCATTCATGTTATTATGAATGATATGTGAGAATATCAACCAGCTTAAGGAATTACTTCGTGAAGTGGTTACCGATGTATAATAAACACACTATCATTGAAGGGTAAACTCGACTCCGTTTCCGTGAGCATTTTGTAGCCAGTAAGAGATCTTTCTGAGCTCATGTCAGGTCTGTTAATACTACCATCATCATTTGAATGTCTGATGCCTCTGCTCTGGAATAAATTGTCTCCTAACCAGTCTTTCTTACTATACTCTTTAACTACCACCAAATCATTTTATTCAGTGCTTTCAGAGTAATTTCCCCTAAGGTGTCATTCCCTAGTTTAGAAACATTAACCATTTCCTCATGGCTTAAAGCCCAAATTCCCTACTTGGCATTCAGTGCTGTTAGCTGGCATCACCTCTATTCTCCACCTTTGTCTTAATAGAGTAATCTCAGGGAAGACCTTAAAGTTTCTTAACTTTAAGAAGAAGCACTTTACATAAGGGAAAAATGTGTCTCTTGTTTTAAATAGAGACTTCAGGTTTTTATGGGCGTGAGGATTTGGTGTCATTTTAATCTGGAAAAAACAAGCACCGCTCCAGGCAACTCTGCAACTTGGATTCAACAAATATTTATTAGGAGTCCTTCATGTGCCAGAAACTTGTACATCACATTATCTTGTGATCTTCAAGATTGTCTTGTTGAGTATTACCACAGCCAGGTTCCAGACAAGGAAGTAGAGCTCAGAAAAAGTAAAAGACAACTGCCCAAAGCTTCATGAGGGGATGGAGAGGAGCTGAAGTTTGTATAGCCTTCTCTGGAATCCAGAACCTGTGTTCTTTACCTCAGCTTTACCACAGCTCTAGCAGAAAAGTTCATCAGCATGCTGTTTGGGCTATCCCGGAAGCCTTCCTCTAGTTTCCTTAAGTGACCTCTACACCAGGGTGACTTTGGAAGGTGACCGCACGATAAATGAACTTTTTAGAATTACAGTGTTCCAGAGACTTACTTTCATATATGCCAGGCTCTGAACTGCTCTTTCCCATCGGGGGTCAGAATGACATGGTGCACGATGGCGAACAGATGTTTTCTTTTTGACACTATGTTTTATTTTGGGTCTTTAAAGTGTGGTGCGATGATGAAGATTACTTGGAGCAGTACAGAACAGAAAGCGCTCTACAAGGTCAAGGTTCACAGGCTTTAATACATTCGATGGTTGTCGAAAATGATGCCAAAAGCAGGAATGAGTCACGGGTCATGTATTCCAAGATCGCTCCTGGTAGAATGGCTTAGGTTAAGTGAAGGTTTCTGAGACATTTGAAAGATTTCATTGTATTTTAGCTGCATAGGAATAGTTGAAATAGCCCTTGAAGGCTTTCGTTAATTTTGAGAGATCCTTCTTCCTGCTACCTCCCAAGCAGGAAGATATTAGAGGATAAATGTTGTGTGAAGAGCTCTGCATAAATAGAGGATACTTAATCCTAGAAATATTGAATACTGATAAGAAACATAGGTACTTCAGATGCGTTGCAGAAATATTTAACTTGTCGAAGCCAAATTTCAAGGATATTTAATTTTTAGACTTCTAGACTGTGGTTGGGTTTGAATTCTGTACTTCCGAGCCAAAAAAATTATTTTGATAGGAAATTCTTTTTTAATCCATATACCCCCCCCCGCCCCAAACTATTTCTTCTGTTTTTGGATATACCTTTTGCAAGAACTGAAAAAGATCTGAAATTTTATCCTTGCAAGCCAACAAGTAAGCCTGCCATAGTTTCATGGGTGCCGGCAGAAGACATGAGACTCCTGGATCAGAAGCCAAGGACAGTTTGTTACTCGGCACCAACAGTAGCCAGGTCCCTGGGCCTCAACTCCTGCTGAGCAATGTGAAGAGGATCAGGTGATACCCACACATGCAATGAGGAGTATTACAGGCGAAGAACCCTGAGTAAAGGAATCCAGGTTGTTTACAATGGCAGTAAGCATGCCTGCCTTTTCTCCCAGTGAGAAACACTATCACTGTCTTCCAGGGCTGAAACAAACCTGCCCTTTGCTCCAGTGTAAGACATTATCTGATTCTCCCATAACCGTTGGCTACACACACAACCTGGAAAAGACAGTTCGGAACAGAGTCAGGTCAGTGCTTCTGCTTTTAAGATGTGCACAAATGTGAGAAACTCATGCAGAGTTTTCTCTCAACACTCAGTTTCTGGAGTCCCAAGAAACTTGAGGGCATGCTATGAGCTGATACACTGAGTAGCAGTAAAAGTTATGCTTTGTGATTTGAGCGGTCCTGTGCCTCAAATCAACTATATATCATTGATTATTTTACCATTATAAATTCAACCCCTTGACTCAAGCTTTAGGTCTACAAATGAGCCCTTTATCTAATTATAAATACTCCTGGAAGTAGTTCCATTTTATCCCTCCACGCTTTAGTAAATAGAGGCTGGGTATCATGAAGAATATTCCTGACATTTGAATTAAATAAAAAAAAATTAATGTTTATTTTTGAGAAAGACAGAGAGACAGACTGAGAGCAGGGAAGGGACAGAGAGAGATTCTGACACAGAATCTGAAGTGGGCTCCAGGCTCTGAGCTGTCAGTACAGAGCCCGATGCAGGACTCCAATTCCTGAACCATGAAAGCATGACCTGAGCGATTGAGCCACCTAGGCACCCCTCTTGACACTTGAATTAAAGAGATGTGATCTTGAGGCCTGGTTTTGCCACTGACTACACTGGCCTGAATGATTCTCTGTTAAACATCAGAAACCAGAAAATAATGGAGAAATGCTATAAAATTTCTGAGAGAAAATGCTTACCAAACAAAAATTCTTTCTTTAAAAAAGATAAAGTTCCAGTCATTCTTTAAAAAAAATTTTTTTTTTACATTTATTTATTTTTGAGAGAGAGAGACAGGGCATGAGTGGAGGAAGGGCAGAGAGAGAGGGAGACACAGAATCCAAAGCAGGCTCCAGGCTCTGAGCAAACGTTCAGCACAGAGCCCAATGTGGGGCTCGAACCCACGCACCGTAGGATCATGACCTGTGCCAAAGTCAGATGCTTAACCGACTGAGCCACCCAGGCGCCCCTCTTTTTTTTTTTTTCTTTTTTTAAATTTTAGAGAGAGAACATGAAAGTGGGGTAGAGGGACAGAGAGAGAGAGAGTGAGAGAATCTCAAGCAGGCTCCATGCACAGCGCAGAGCCCAGTACAGGGCTCGATCCCATATACCGAGGATCATGGCCTGAGCCAAAATCAAGAGTTGGATGGTCAACGGACTGAGGTAGTCAGGCTTTGTCCCCAACAAAGATTCTATACCTGTCTAAACCTGAGAGTAAATGTGTTTTCAGATATGTGAGGTCTCAACAGTTACTGACCTTACACTCTTTTTCGAAAAAACATGGAAGAATATGCTCCATGAATATGAATAAGTAAAATAAGAAAGAGGAAGGCATGAAATAAAAAAGATAAGTGACCTAACGCAGAAAGGAGGCAAAAGAAATTCCCAGGATGATCACAAAGGAAGGCCCACAGTGGTAGGTATTCAGAAACCTAGAAAACAGTTCGTCCACACTGTAAGGGAAGAACAGAGGAGTCCTTAGGGAAGTCTCCAGGAAACAAATGAAACTGACAGATTATATGAGGGATTTCACTCTATGGAGAGCGAGTTTTCAGTTCAAATGGAGAGTTTGAGAATGAGTTGATGATAGGTATATAGAAAATCAAGCAACCACAAAAATAGAGGACAGTATAAACTTTTGGGAAATAAAAAGTTATACAAGAGATATGTTGCATGACTGACCTGTAAACAATATTAATAGATTTATAATTATGTAATGTTCAATTATGGGCTTGATAATTGAAAAGCATACTGTCATTACTTTGGGAAGATGGAGAAGGGGAAATATGTGTATGTTTTGGGGTGTGTGTGTGGGATGTGTTAAGGTAATTCCTCATCTTCCATAGAGAGAAGCAAATAATGTTTAAAATACATTAAGAAATGACAGCATATGCACATTATTTGCAAAGTGGATGTAAGCACTGAAAGACACAACTAAAAAGAATTGAAAGTGGTTAGTCCAAAGAAACAGGAGGTGGGGCTGAGAAAGGGTGGGAGAGGACTGCTTTGTGTCAAGTTTTAGTTTTTAAATGATGTGCATATATTACTTTGATCCGAATTAAAATTAACAGTGTAATGTATTAATTGGCCCATCGCCAGTGAAATGTTGTTAGCAGAGATTAGTTGAGATTAGAAATGGGCTGGAGCCTAGCAGAGTAAAGGGGGCACATATCACATAGCAGAAGGTGATGCTGTTAGGAGAGGTGAGAATTATATTTCTGCCTTTCTTTCATTTTTTTTCTAGGGCCGACCTGGGCTACATCTTTGATCTCACATCATAAACTATGTGAAGGACATTAATCACATTTAAAAACTGTACTAACTTGTGTAGGACACAAAGGTCTATATGGCAAGTCAGTTTGGCAGCTCACTAAATGCCTTCGTCTCAGCTTGATTAAGTTAATGCATCTTTGCTGAATGGCCAATTCAGTATCCATAGGTACTTTGACTCACTGGAGGAATATTGTCACATTGCTTAGTGAATACATATATTTGGGTGGAAGGAGGAGGAGAGAAGGCAATGGCCATTCTTATGTTTCTGTAGGTCTAGAATTTAAATTACAGGTCTCCTGGGTAAAGAATGACATCTGATTCGGCATTCTGAACTGCATCTAGCGACTGTTATTGCTCAATGAATATTATGGTAATGATGCTTGGAGGGCTGGCCTGCTTGCAGCTTAGGCATAACTGTTGCCGCCTGTGTGGGAATTAGCTCGAACTGCTGCTATATTTCTAGCTGACTCTCAGATGTTGACGCTGTGTGAGGCTGCTCATCACGTGATACTTCCACAGCTTCACTTCTCAGAGGAGTTCCGCTAATATGGGGTTCTCCAGAGCTCTGTGATGGCTACAGCTTCTGCTTTATGGATTATGTGCACTTTTGGTGATCTGTACTAATGAGCAGGAAGGTGGATGATAGGAAAGAAAGGGGTGGTGTAAGAAAACTATCCTTTCTTGGAGTTGGCAAACTTCTACATCCTCTTTTCTTTTTATTAGAGAATCTGAGCACAGAATCATCACGCCCAAATGCATAGGTAGACACTGCTGGGATATGAAAAGATCCAACACCACATATCAAGGAACTTCCAATATCAATGGAGAGACAGAGTTATGAATACTAATCACAGTGTCAGGCAGGATGCTCTAAATGAACATTGTCTCTAGAGTCAGAGTATCTTAATTTCAATTCCTAAGTGCGTAGGATAATAATGTTATTTTAAATTTTATTATAAACAAGCAAAACATCATGGGAGCAAAGTGGAAGGAGTCCTTCCTGATGGTATTGGGATAGAGTTAACTAGAGCTGAGCACTAGAAGATGAACAGGAAGAAGGAACAGAAGGAAGGGTATAGTATTTCGGCATTTCAGACTCAACAAATGGTGTGGACAATGACACAGAGAGATGATTTTAACTTTATTTAGGGATCAGGTATGCTTGGGGGATTTGTAGCGAGAGGCAGTGCTGGAAGGTGAAATGAATCTGAATTGGGATGCACCTGAAATGTCGTACAAAGGGAATTCAAATTTTATGCTGTTGGTCGAGGGAAGAGTGAAGAAGACATTAATTGTTACCTGGGTGAGAGGAGATGAGGAGGGCACTGTGAGCTTCTCTGCAGATACTGGAAATGTGAGGAAAACAGTAGATGCCTCCAAGTGCCTGGAAAGATTGTGTCACCATTCACAAATGTGGAACCCAAGAGGAAAGTCTGGTTTACAAGGAAAATGATGCCTTCTCTTTTGAAACTAATGAGTGTTTTTTAGTTCTCAGGCTTGTTAAAAATTATTTTCTCAAGAAAAGATTTCTTAAGCCAGTGATTCTATGAGAGCTCAAGTTTTGTGTAGCTTCAGAGGCAATAATATGAATAATTTGATTTTCAAGTGGCCTCCTATGTGTCATGTTTGGAAATCACATAATATGTAATGTATTGTATTATATGCTTTCAGTGCAAGAATCCCTTAGCAATATTATGCTAGACACTTTCTATAATCCCTCAACATCTCCTCACGCTTTGGTGGGGTCTTAGTATTTAAGGAAAGGTCTTAGTATCCAAGGTATGATTATTGACAATTGAGCAGAAGTTTCTCTTCACATTTGTGTGTGTTACAGTTTGCATTTGTTACAGTTACCTCCTATGCATATTTAAAGAGTTTGTTATTGGCTTATCTATAAGGCATGCTTCAAGAGCTATTATTAAAATTCTTATAATGCTAAATTTGGTCAAAAAGTCAGCAAATTGAATTTAGAACAAGATCTGCCTTTTGGAGGGCAGTGCTTTTATTCTCCTCACCCACAGATCCACACTAGAACGTACCGTGAATTTAGTGGGTGTTGTACTTGCCTCAGACTGGAAGGAAGGGAAATAACAATTCACTTATAATTCTTTTTGATATTCATTATTACAGTCCCAGTTAGGATGATTTCTGTTAACACCATCAGCTGTTACATTGAACTCTGAAGCTTACAGGAAGATGAGTTGGTCAGGTGTTTGGATGATCAAGTTTAGTAGAACTGAGTGGTACACCATTCTTATTGAAAAGTGTATGTCTGTATCTTGAATCAGTCTTACAAAATTAATTGAGTTTAGATAACACTCAGGTATTTTCCTACTAGCTTGTAAGACACCTTTTCCTCCCCCTGATATTTTTAAGGTCAATGAGAAAACATCAGAAGACTTTATCCAGTTTTTGTCAAGTGTTTATTTTTTTAAGTTTTATTTATTTACGTAATCTCTGCACCCAACATGGGGCTTGAATTCACGACTCCAAGATCAAGAGTTGCATGCTGTACCCAACTGAGCCAGCTAGGCACCCCATTGTCAAGTGTCTTTTATTATTTCCCTGCTGGGCCCCTTCAGCACTACAGTTACTATAGGGTTGATCATTCATTCACTCATTCAAAATGTCTTGTTTTCTTCTTGTGTGTCAGGCACTGTGCTTGGTGCTGTATACCAGATGCTGATGATACAGAGGAAAACAAGGTCTCTGCTCTCAAGCAGCTTCAATTCTATTGGGGGAAGGCAAATCATAAAGACAAATAATTTCAAATAATGATAGACCGGAAAAAAAAAAAAAGGTAAGATGTGATGACTACACAGGAGGCTGCTTTAAATAGGGGGGTTCAGGAATGCCACGTCCGAGGAGGCACCATCTGAGCAGAGACCTGAATGAGGAGGAGGAGCCAACCATATGGGGATCTGGGGAAACATAAAACTTACTCTGGTGTCAAGACTGGTACTATGTGCTTGATTAAGAGGCACAGCATCATTGGCTTAAGGAACTCGTTACCAAATAAGGCTGAGTAGAGAGCGTGCAGTTAATATGGGTTTAGAAGCCTAACCAACTGCAAACTGATTTTCATACCCTTAGGAAAAGACAGTAGTGAGGCCAAAAAACTGCTGGTTGATTTCCAAATCCCTCCTTTCGTTCTTAGTAATAGTGTTTGTAGGCAGACACATAGTTTAGAATCACTGAATCAGCACTGCATGGCTTATATTGGGACAGTAATAAGAAAGAGAAATAAACTGCCATCTTATTTAATTTGCCAATATGTTGGATCTGGTTATGCCGCTGACTCTATATGCTATATGGATTTTCACTTTATTTTCAACACATAAAATTTAATAGATAGTCGTTTCTGGTAATATTATAGGTGTGATTAAATTTCAAGGGCATATGCAGAGCCTAGAACTTAGAATTATTTTTTTCCTTGAAGATTCACTGAAATACTACTATAAGGAAATTTCACGTAATGTAGTTTATGCTGCTAAAAGCAAAACAAAAGAACACAGTTAAATGGTCAGGATACAGCTGGAAAACGCATCAGATTTCAAGGTCCAGGCTTTCACAGCTGTGTGGCACTTGCAGCCCAAGTGTTTATGTCACTAGGACAACAGTCCTGTGACTAGTATCCTGTAAAAGGTGCACATTTCAGGTTTGCATGTTGTCATTTCTGAAGTCTGATATCAACAAGATCTAAAAATCATTTATTGTAAGAGCATAAAGGGTTGATAATGTAGTATTCTTTTGGCTGTAACAGAAACCTGAACCCAAAGTGGCTTCAATGATAAATAAAGTTCTTGGTTCACATAAACCTGGAGTCCAGTGGTAGATTAGGTTTCGGGACTGATTGATATAGTACTTCAATTAACCAAGGATGTGTGTTGTCTCTGTCTTTGCTCCCTGCTATCAGTAGATAGGCTATTTTTTTTTCCTCATATCTGTACTTACAGTAGAAATTGGGATTATTGTGCCAAGATGGAGTGGTGTAGGGTGGAGAGGGACCAGCAAGTAATGCAGAACGTCAGGGAATTCTGGAGAACCACCCATCAGCTGAGATAGTGAACCCCCATGAGTGCTCAGTGACTTCTACAATGAACGGATAAAGAGTGTGTGAGCATGTGTGCTTCTTTAGAAACTGTGGTGGGCCTTATTCAAGGTCAGCTGCTCTCAGCTGAGGCTCTACACTGGAATCACTGGGGAGACTAAAATTGAATAACTGATGCCTAAGTCCAGTTCCCAGAGATTTTGATTCATTTGTCCAGGGCTGGAACCCAGATATTAGAATTTTAAAAATGTTCTCCAGGGGACAGGGTGCCTAAGTGGCTCAGTTGGTTAAGCATCCATCTTTGGCCCACATCATGATCTTGTGGTTCATGAGTTTGAACTCTGCGTTGGCTCT
This sequence comes from Proteles cristata cristata, assembly GCA_017311185.1. Taxonomy (NCBI): domain Eukaryota; kingdom Metazoa; phylum Chordata; class Mammalia; order Carnivora; family Hyaenidae; genus Proteles; species Proteles cristata. The sequence goes on from JAESUZ010001838.1 coordinate 1,320,250, forward strand.
GTGCTGACAGCTTGGAGCCTGGAGCCTGCTTCAAATTCTGTGTCTTCCTCTCTCTCGCTGCCCCTTCCCTGCTTGTGTTCTGTTTCTCTCTCTCTCTCTCAAAAATAAATAAACATTTAAAAAAATGTTCTTTAGGGTATTCTAATAAGCAGCCAGGAATGAGAACCTTCTTCTAAGAATGAGAGACTAGTGTTCTTAGGAAGAATAAAACAGAGAAGTCAAACACAGTGTTAAGTTTTATTTTATTTTTATTTATGTTTCATAGTGATAACTTTTATTTTAATGCTAATAAAATAATATTGGCAGATGATAAAACTGGTTCTCAAGCATCCCACATTTATTAAGCACTTTATTGACATAAAGCCAAAATAGTCCATTTCTCGAATGAAAATAAAGGCAGGGTCAAACAGAACATATATTTTTATGTTGATAACAAAAATAAGAAGTTGGAAATACCACATTACTCTCCTTTCTTTACTAATTAACAGTGTATCCGCTAGTTCCCTCAACTCTTGAATCCACTCCCTCCTCCTTCCCCTCTACTTCCACTCGCTCTTACCTTAAATCAGCACATCACAATCTTCCCCTGTATCACTGTGCAACCTCCTTACTGGATTTGGTATTTCTCCCTTCTACTCTTTCTTTCACAAAGCTTCCAGATCAACTATCAATAAAGCTATTATCTATCAATCATATTATTCCTCTGCTGAAAAAAAATCTCAAATTCCTTAGCCTGGCCTTTATGGTATGTTCCATACCATATGGAACATATTGTCTTGTCTCACACTTTTTTGTCTTGTCTCACACTTTGCCCTTTCATTTACTCCCTGCTTTAGTCAAATTTAATTAGTCACTATATCTTAAACACACTGTATTTACCCACTCTGCCTACAACATCCTGTTTAAACTTACCCTTTCCACATAATACTGTCTAGTAATTGAATTGGAAGAAATATTTTCTTTCTCAAAGGTCCATAATAGTTTAATTCACTTTATTTTGTGGCACGTGTTTTGTTCTGCTGTACAATATGGTGATGTGTGTACATGACTTACAGGCTGATATCTTTGTATCCTTTTTGTTGAATGGATGAATGAACTTCCTGGTTTCTTCTCCTTATGAACTTAAGTTTTGCATGTTTCTATGGTTCCAGACCATTTGAAAGAGTTTAATGGGAGAGAGTGGTGATAAAAATGTCTCATATCTTGGTTGGCAGCTTGGTCGTGTTTATTATTTTCTTTTCTTTTTTAAGTTTATTTATTTTTGAGAGTGAGAGTGAGCGCATGAGTGGGGTCAGGGCAGAGAGAGAAGAGAGAGGATCCCAAGCAGGCTTCTGCACTGTCAGCATGGAGCCTGACATGGGGCTTGAACTCACGAATGTGAGATCATGACCTGAGCTGAAATCGAGAGTTGGATGGTTAGGGCACCTGGGTGGCTCAGTCAATTAAGGGTCCAACTTCAGCTCAGGTCATTATCTCACAGCTCATGAGTTTGAGCCCTGCATTGGGATCTTTGCTGACAGCTCAGAGCCTGGAACCTCCTTCAGATTCTGGGTCTCCCTCTTTCTTGGCCCCGCTCCTGCTCATGCTCTGTCTCTCTCTTTCTCTCAAAAATAAATAAACATTAAAAAAAAAAAAAGACTTGGTTGCTTAACCAACTGAACCACCCAGGCACCCCTGTTTACTATTTTCTGACTAGTTCTATAGTTACTATTTTTAAAAAGTATTTATTTATTTATTTATTTATTTATTTATGTAATCTCTATACCCAATGTGGGGCTTGAACTCCCAGCCCCGAGTTCAAGAGTTCCATTTTCTTCTGACTGAGCCAGCCAGGCACCCTTTTGTAGTTACTATTTAGTGAATGTCTATTATGTGTGTGCCAGGCATATGAATATAATTTATAGTTTCTGTAACAACCATCTGATTCTCATCTTTCAGATTAGTAAACTGGTACTCAGAGTAACTTGCCCAAGTTCTGGCATGAATTGATAGAGCTGAAACTCTAGACTTGCTCTGTTTCTCCCTGAAGCTGTACAGTCCAGGGTTAGAGCAGAAAACAGAGATGGTGCCTAGGTATCAGGCTACTGGATTTATATTTTTTCAGTGCATCCACAAGGTCAAGTTCCCATCTGCTCATTTATACACCAAGTCTAATCTGACTGTATTTCCAATTCTACTAGGAAAGCTACTTCTTTCTCATCCAAATGCACAATTAAAGAAAAGCCAATTCTGCACCAGATATCTTGAATCTAGCCCAATCCAGTCCTGCAGAAACCATCAGAAATCATTAGGAGTCAATAATAGGGATTGAGAGGCATCAGAATGAGAAAATATAGAGCTATTGATAAGAGATGAAATTTCATGGGGTAAACTCAACTGGCCTGAAAACTCAGCCTATATATTCAGTCTCTCTCTTGCTTCTTACATACTTGTAGAACATAAAGGTTGTGCCCACATGACCTCAAACTTCCAGTTTCAAAATGAGTTTGAATTTGAATTTGTTACCTGGATATTCCCAAAATAATGAGATTTGTTTTTAGTCTTCAAGATGTTTACTTGCCATTTTCACTTCTCATCCAGAGACAATCTTCCATAAAACTATGAACTCAGTTGAATAAATACAATTCTAGTCCTATAGGTTCAGACCTAGAGAATTTAATTTAATGGGAATTTGACAACCTAGTTCTACAGCTGTTACTGGAATAGGGTTATTTTTTATTTCAACAGAGAGGAGGACATCCATTTTTCTTACTCAGAGGTGTCCCTGGGCTACAAATTCCTATCCTAAGTCACTCATGTGAAGGTCAAGTGTGAACCTAAGAGGTAACAGCAGCAGGAAAAGAGCCTCTTTTAAAACATCTGAGTGAGAACTATGGGCACAATTTGGTTTGACAGCCTAAGGGACATTACGAGAGACAGTTTTGCCCATCAGATTTTTTTGTAGAGGAGAGTTGTAACTTTAATCCTCACATAAACTTCATCTGCTTGCTGGATACTCTATAGAGTGACTGTCACAACTGAGGTCAATATTAATCTTCCTAGAGTCAGAACAGCATACACTAGGGGTGCTTTTTTGTCTCTCAAGTAATAATACACAACTAGACACAGTGGCTACCCAGGTACCGCAGAGATTTTGTGATGAGACGTGAAACTAAAGATAAAGCATTTTCCAGGATTTCTAAAATACAGGAACTGCATTGTTTGCAGTGTTCTATGCCTTTTATTAGTGGACACCTGTATTAGTCTCTATAACTGCTGGCTAATGAGTCCCAACTGACCCATATGTAGAAACAATATCAAATTGGTCATAAGTGTGACTTTTATTCTAAGTCAGAGAAAAAAATTAGGTGAACAGAATAAGAGGCTGATATTTTATGCTTACTAGGTTCTCAATATTTACATCTTCTATAAGAATGTTCTGTAAGCTTTTCTGTTGTCTTTCCCAATTAGCCTGAGAGTATAGGCCAGTGAGTAGATAATGTTACCACGAGGCAGAAAGTTAAAGTTTAATTCCTAGCACACCACAGAGTTACTGTTGAGCAACTTAAAGTCTCTTTATTTTTGTTTTAAAAAATTGGGAGATTAACATCTTTATCTCACAGGAAAGCCGTGAAACTAAGTTAGCTTAAGAACAAATCTATATGGAAAGACTCTGAGCAAATGAGTAACAAGTATTACATGCATTTATTTATAAGCATGTCTTAAGGATAGTTGCAAGTAAGTACAAACCTTTTAGAAGGCATTTTGAAAACGCCTATTAAAATTTAAGGTAATAATATTGGGGAAGGGAAAAGGTACTTTTACTTTTTATACCAGTTTGATTTGTTTTTTTTCCCCAAGAGAATGTGTTACACTGTCAATTAAAAAAATTTTTTTAATGTTTATTTTTGAGAGAAAAAGAGAGACAGAGTGTGAGTGGGGGAGGGGCAGAGAGGGGGAGACACAGAATCTGAAGCAGGCTCCAGGCTCTGAGCTGTCAGTACAGACCCTGATGTGGGGCTCGAACTCATGTACTGTGAGATCATGACCTGAGCTGCAGTCGGATGCTTAACCAACTGAGCCACCCAGGCGTCCCTACGCTATCACTTTTAATTGAATATTTTAAAATAAAGACTATTGTGCATTTTGAAAGTAGGAATGCTCTAAAGGAAAGGGAATCATTAATGTTTGTCTTTATTCCTTAGAGGGGATGAAGACCAATCAGTTACATAGGTTGAATTTTTTGTTTTAGAATGGTGACATTAATAGCTTAGTGTGCCATGACAACAGCTTCATCATAGCTATCACATGCTGTATTCTGAGCAGAGGACATCGTAGTTGAAGCAAAAATGCTTCTGGCCAGCCTGAAAGCATTTAGGAGAAACCTCTTTCCATCTCAGATTCCTTCAAATTGTACTCTGCTAGTGTCAGGGAGAGCAACAAGAACAAGCAGAACAAAAACTGCTTCCAAATTTTCATCAATACGGTGGTTATGAACCTTCCTAAAGTGATTACTGTTATAGGAAGTGCTGGAAAATCTTCAGGGAGAAGAAAAAAAAAAAAGAAAAAATTAAAACAAAACAAAACAAAACAAGAAATGACCGGCTTTAGCAACAGGGCAATAATAAAATGTTTTAAATCTCTGCTTCAATTTTGTTCTCTGAAAATACTTCATGCTGCTTTAACTTTGACTTTACGAAAGACTTAAGTTATCCTGGATTAGTGGGCACTGTATTAATTTTTCAAATAAAAAGCTTTATAGGGGCATCTAGGTGGCTCATTTGGTTAGGGGCTTGACCCTTGATTTTGGCTCAGGTCATGATCTTACCATTTGTGAGATGGAGCCCCACATTAGGCTCTGCACTGGCAGCTTAGGATTCTCTCTCTCCCTCTCTCTGCCTCTCTCTTGTGGTCTCCTCCCCCTGCCCCAAATAAACTTTTAAAAAAGCTTTATAACTTCTTTCTATTTTGAAATAAGGTATTTTTATAAATACTCTAATCCACTTATTTTGCATAGTACATTCAAAATGTACTATGAGTTCAATTGTCTTAACAATGTGTGAAAGTTCAATTCAGTTTCAGTTAAGTTTATGATTAATACATTTTCTTTGGTAAGTTAGTTGATCAGATAATGCTCTGCTCTAGCTAACAGGCAGTGGATTCTATAGCTAAGCCCAAGACAATGTATTAATAATAATTACTATTTCATTTATTAAATCCTGTAAACCCATTTCTCGCATAGCTGAAATAACACCAATGTAGATGAACTTTGCCTGGAGGTAGAAACAGATTGGTAATCTTTCAATGTCAGAAAATGCCAGAATTAAGAAAAAAGTTTTACCAAACCAAAACAGAGAAACAAGGGAGTTTAGACTTTGGGACATACAAGAACATTCAGCAGGAGAGATGAGTAAGGTGCTATAGTGCATGTGACAAACAGAAAGTAGAGCAGTTTCCTAAGAGTTTTTTTTTTTTTTTTAAACAAATTCTGTAGGATTTCAGAGCTTGGCGCTGGCATGGATTATGTTTTGCTGTTATTCAGCAAGAAGAAATATTATTCAACATCTGTGGCAGACTGCTAGTTGTTCCCTAATATCTGTTTTCCCCTCCTTTCAGACTAACAGAATTTTTACCTAAGCCTGGGATGCTCCCATATAAATACTCCCCAGATCCCTTTGAGTTTGTGTTGCCATGTAACTAAGTTCTGGCCAGTAAGAGTGGGACTGCCCTGTGTCAGCTTGAGCACCATACCACCCTGGACTGTCTGGCTGGACTTTAAAACTTTCTCTTTAAAACAGAGAAATAAACATTTATTATGATTAAGCCACTGTACTTAGGGCTTTCTGTCCTTCCCAGTCAAATCTAACTCTAATGAATACACCGGCTTTCAGGTTCACTGAGTCCACGTTCAGAGCAAACCGCTACCTATTTAAAATCCAATTAAAAAGACACTGAACTGTCTTTGTTTGTTGTGGATAACATAGACAAAAAAGCAAAACAAACAAAAGTAGGCATCACAATGGAAAACATTTTCTACAAGTCAGTTGAAATGGGAAGTGAGGCCAGATTTCTTATCCCAGTGGTATCACTAATTTCCACTATTGTATAAGGAAATAAAATAGAGATGTAAATCAGAATAGATACAAATTAGCACAGTTTGTATTCAAGAGTGTGTGAATGATCATTTTGTTGCATGGTGTCATAAGAGCACACTTACTTTTATTTATATAGATCTAAAAATATTCCCATTCCAGATTTTTAAGTCAAATTGAACATTAGCTAATGAAGGGATTGCTCCTAATCTTTATTAAACACACACACAAATTACACCTGAATTTCTTCCTCTTTCCTAATCCTGCTGCACCATCCCCTGCCCCGCTACACACACATGCGCACACACGTCTACTGAGTATTAGACGATCTCATCTTGTTCTTAGGAAAAAAGCTTCGGATGGAACGTCCCTCAACTTTCTGATTCCAGATTTCCAAGCTCACCTACGTCTATCAACCTTGCCTCCTTCCCTCTTGTTACAGTAGAAGAAATACCTCTCTTCTCATCCAAGGTCAGTTTCTCTACCTGTGCTTTGAGTCCCAACACCTCCTGTTTTCCCAGGAAACATATGCTATAGATTATCACTTCTCTCTCATGGATCTTAAATATTTTAAATGTCTTCTCAACGGAATTATTCCTATCTGCTTATAAACAAGCTTGTTTCACCCATCAAATGAAAGTTTCCTGGCAAAGGCTCTCTCTTCCCTAGGGTTTAGGTGAATAATGCCATCGCTTGCCTCTGTGAGTCTCTCTTTTCTGTACTTTTATAGCTGATCACAAGGTCTCCATGTTTAATCAGGTTACAGCTAAGTCTTCTGGACTGAGGAGAACAGGTATTCTGTTTCTTTTAAGTGGTTTTATATATCTACTCCTGCCCTTTTTTTATGTGTTGATTTCTTGGATTAATTCTCAGAGGGCAATCTATTTTCCCAGTTTCCTTATTCCTAGAGAGTACCTCATCATGGCTACCAAATATACAGTGCAAGTTTTCACATTATTATTTTTTAAATATTTTTTATTTTATTTCTAGGAGAGAGAGAGAGAGAGAGACAGCGTCAGCAGGGGAGGGTCAGAGAGAGAGGGAGACACAGACTCTGAAATAGGCTCCAAGCTCCGAGCTGGCAGTCAGTACAGAGCCTGACGTGGGGCTCGAACCCACGAACCGTGAGATGATGACCTAAGCGAAAGTCGGACGCTTAACCGACTAAGCCACCCCGGCACCCCGCAAGTTTTCACATTATTTTTGTAAACAATTCCTCCAAACCAGTATACATACTTTCACTACACAATCTGATCTATGATCTTCAAATTTCACATATAAAACTAAGAAGTGCAATGTTAATTGAATAGTTCCAATGGGGGAAAAATGAAGTTACTTCTAACAGACTTTATTGAAATAATTGGAATTTACATCAAAAGCTTATCACGGGGGCACCTGGGTGCTCAGTCAGTTTAGCGTCTGACTTCGGTTTGGGTAATAATCTCATGGTTTGAGAGTTGCAGCCTCGTCTCTGCTGTCAGCACAGAGCCTGCTTTGTGTCTCTCCCTCTCTCTCTGTCCCTCCCCTGCTCACACACTTTCTCTTTTTCAAAAATAAATAAAATAAACATTATAAAGCTTTTTTAAAAGCTTATCAAGATTTCCTATTTTACAAATTAGAATTTAGCTACTTGCATGGAACCCATTGCCACAGAAGTTAACAATACCAGGTGCCTGGCCAGCTCAGTCGGTAGAGCATGTGACTCTGGTTCTTGGAGTTGCAGATTTGAGCCTCACGTTGGGTGCAGAGGTTACTTAAAAGTAAAATCTTAAAAAAAGTTAGCAATACATTTTAATAAAACAAGAGTGAATATTTATAAACAATAAATGCCTTATATTTATTGAAGTTTTAAAGGATTATATGCATCAGTAAAAAGAAATAGAATGTTTGACGCACATGGAAAAAGATGTAAAGCAATGAGGAAAAAAAGGTATTTTCTGACTTAAGCTGATCAGAAGATTATTTATGTGTTTTAGGAGCACACTTTCATTTACATGTTTCCAAATACCAATGGTGAACCCAGCCAGGAAATGGTGTATTCGTATGAATTTTATGATGGCTTTCTGATTTGTTGCTACTTAAAGCAATCACATAAGGGCAGCAAATCCCCAAAACATCAAAAAATGTAGTACTGAAAAATTCCAGTGTTAGTTTCCTGCAGATAAACCTTCACGAGTAGAAATAATAGAAGATGGTCCTATGAATTTGTGATGAGTTAGTGTCACTATGATTAAACTGGATGGTTCATTTAACCCACACATGGTAACCTGTAAGTGGCATTTTCCCCAGAGAATCAGCACAGCATAGATACTGCATTCAAAGGCTCTCATCATCAAAAATAAACAACTGAAAATAATTTTCTATGAAAATTCACTCTAAAAAAAGTCAAGCCTTTTCAAAGATTGAAGCTTGGGTTGCTTTTATGCAGTTTATAGAACCATAACATAATTTAAAAAGTTTCTCTGGGGTGCCTGGGTGGCTCAGTTGGTTAAGTGTCCGACTCTTGATTTTGGCTCAAGTCGTGATCTTCTGGTTTGTGAGTTCGAGCTCCGTGCTGACAGTGCAGAGCCTGCTTGACATTGTCTCTTTCCTTCCCCCACTCACTCTCTCTGTCTCTCTCTCAAAAAGAAATATACTTTAAAAAGCTTCTCAAACAAGCACTGCACAATTCAGTTTTTAAAATTATATAGTTATACTTGGAATGTTTCTTAGTTCCACCTACGGAAATTTTGCTCTAAGCATTAAATAAGAAAAAAATGAAACCATTTTGGCAATCAGGAAGAACAGTAGAGATTTCTAGATGATCAATTAATGAAATGGTGCCTCTGACCTCAGAGTCTCATGAAAGGCATGAATATGAGAACCAGACTGGCATAAGTTTATCAGTGAGTGTGGGTGGTGACATGTGAAAACCAGATTGGAAGGCAGACTGGCACAAATTTGGAGATGGAAAGAAACTCAGGACTAACATAGTTATTACCTTTGTAAATATGATGTTGTCAAACTACATTCATTACTCAAGTCTGGAATTTAGAGATGATGGTCCCAGTACTTTTTGTCAGGAAATGTGTTTGAGGTATGAAGAAAACTGTTTTAATAGTTATATACACTAGGGAAATTAATGTCATAAGCATTAATATGTTTCCCACCAATAGTTCTATTAACTAAAATCATATTTAGTTGATAGTATGATTATATATGCTGGTTCTATTATTTAGAAGTCTCTTACTCAGTTTATAGGTGTGTATATTAGTTTCCAACTGCTTCTGTAACAAATTGCTACAAATTTAGTCCTTAAAACAATACAGCTATATTATTTGGATGTCAGAAGTTGGAAATGGCTTTCAGTGTCATTCAGTGTCAAGCAAGATGTCAGCAGGGCTTCATTCTTTATGGAGGACCCAGGGGGAGAATCCCTTCCCTTGTCTTCTCTAATTTCTAGAGGCCACCTGCACTCCTTGGCTGAACTTCAAAGTTAGCAGCACAGCACCTTAAAACCTCTTTATGCTTCTGTTGTCACATGTCTCTTACTCTGACCCTCTTATAAGGATTCTTGAGATTACGTGGTGCCCACATGAGCAATCCAGGATAATCTCCCTACTTCAAGACCTTTAATCTAATCACTTCTACAAAGTCCTTTTTGCCATGTAAGATTGCATAGTCACAGGTTCTGGGATTAGGATGTGGACACCCATGGGTGAGGGTCATTACTCTGCCTGTTGCAGTGTGGTAGACTGGATTATTATTCCAATTTTTCATTCTCTCCCCACAAACAGCAGTATACATCCATATTCTTTGCAGTAATTTTGCAGAGCCCACTGTGGTTAAGGAACATTTCCCCACTGCTTGGCTCTGAGATAGATCATTTGATTGCTTGACCAATGAAATTTTAGCAGCTGTGATGCACTCAAAGGCTTGAAAAGTGCTGATGTGATTAGGGATGGAAAGTAACATATGCAAAGTTCTGGACAGACAGAACTCTATGCTTCATTCATGTGGAGCTCATAGACATTCCTAACGGAGAGAAAGGGCATAAGTCAGAGATGAAACATGAGGTTATTCTGTGATTGAGTTAGATAGCAAAGATTTGATTGACTTGATTCATTGTGGTCAATCTACATTGATGTGCCCTTAATTAAACAAATTTTTATTTAGTAGCTACTTTGTGAGTATGGTAGATGCTAGGGATACATACAAGAAGATACAAACTTTAGTGTTTAGAAATTATACTGCTGATCATGGTGTTCTAAAAAATGATACCACGTTAATGAAATCTTTGTGCTGTATTCAATTTGAGTGTGTATTCATAATGTATTGTAACTCTGATTTAAAAAAAACATAATTTAATAGGAAAAAAGTTTAAGACTATTAGTTTAAGTTTGGATAATGTCTACTGATTTCGGTTATTTATACCAGTGCTTCTTAAGCTATCTATGGTGAGTTAACATTTATTTTTTGTTATTAAACTTCTAATTCATGTTGACTGACACATTAATAAAATACAATAAGAGGTATTCAGGCAGTGTCAAATTGCCATAAAAGTTTCTAAATACACTTACATTTTATGCTTATCATTTCACACACTGGTAACAAACAATTTGTGGCCCGGCATCTGTCAGTGCACTGTACTCTGAGTAACACTGATGCTGTCTTTCATTATGACAGACCACGAACATGAATACATTTGAATGAACACATGTGAGGGTTGTTTTTTTTTTACTAATCATTCATGTGTCAAATGTATTGTTTTTCTATATGAGTTTTAAAATTAAGAAATGATATGTGAAAAGGAAAATGGGATATGCTTTCTAGTACTTCATTCAGGTCTGTCTTCCTGTATTTACATGTCATGTCTTTTGACAGAAACTACAATGTCTGAAAAGACGGAAAATTTCAAAGTAAGTGAAACTTTAAATTCTGAATAATGGTTTTCAGATGTTGTCAATTGACAGGGGAAAAACCCCAAACAAAATAAGAACACGACCACAACATAGCGAACCACAAGAATATCTAGAGGAGCAGAAGATATTGTTTCCGTTATCTGCCAGAGGAAATCATTTCAGATATTATCTAAGATTGGCCTGTTTGCAGATTATATGCTGAATCTGTTTCATCAAGTTTGTCTAATTAACATTGATTTTATGTAAGTGCTTATCTTTTGCGACCAATATGCTGCACATTTTTTTTACAAATATATTAAAATCTAGTGTTAGCTTTAAAAGTATAGAGCTTTGTTTTAGGCAAGTAATATGCTTTTCATGTCATTTGAATGACTTAGAGAATATTTCACCTTGCCATGCTGAAGTATGGCCTAAATAGTTCCTAATGGCATGACAGTACAGTTATCATGGATGTGGAATTTATTTTTCTATATAGAAAAAACCAAATCTCCCCCCGAAAATGGTTCATGTGAACATTGCTGCCAAACAAATACATGGCTATATTTTATTTGAAAATATAAAAATGAGGAGACATAATAAAAGAAAGTGTATAATTTGAGGGTGCTTCAGGAAATCCCTTTTTTTGGTGCTCTGGCAAGTTAATTTTTTTCTAGATTTAAAAAAAATATGCCTTTGGACAGTATTGCATAAGAATCTAAGAATATTTTTTTACCTCTGAAAAAAATTAAAATGGCTATTGCAAAAATTAAATGTTCATGGCAATATAGAGCAAACTGGCTGGAGCAGAATCAGCTCTGTCAGTCTTTTTGCCTCTTATTGATGGTTCTTGGGCAGACGTACAACGTGTGAAGCCACAGTATGGTCTCAGGGTCAAAGCAAAGAATGAGAACAAGGGGGAAGCAAGTTCCTTATGCCCAGCAGCATATCTTGAGCATGCTGAACAAATGGACTGAGGGACAGACAGTATGGAACACTTCATAATTCTCGATGCCCTCCCTGTGCCATAGACACGTCTGCAGCGGTCCACACACAGGAAGTCGAGGTAGATACCAGCAGTGCTGACTTCCCTTGCCAAAATTTAGTCCATAAAATGCTTTTACTGATCCCACAAGGAGACAGGGGAAGGGCAAAAATGGAGATCCAGATAAAGTAAAATGTCATAAAATTATACTGTTGGGGGAGGACAGTAAAACATTACCCTTAAAACTTTGTATTATGAAATGGGATTGAACATGGATTTGGTGGATATATATATTTATACATATATAATACCGTGTATTTTTATATATGTAAATATGGATAATATTGTTTCTATATTATCTTCACATCTTCTCAATCTCTTTCCCATTTAATCTTCTTTTCTTGATGTTTTGAGTTGTGTTTCTATTATTGGTTTGTAGGAGTTTGTTGTTTTTTTACTTTTGACCCATATAATCTTTTGAGTTAATATTTGCCTTTTCTTTTTCTTTTCCTTTTTTTAATATAGTTTATTGTCAAGTTGGTTTCCATATAACACCTAGTGCTCATCCCCAATTATCTGCCTTTTCTTAATCATGCATTGAGTTGTTCCATGTCCAGGATCTTCCTTCGGTCCTGGATGAACTGGATCTACTCTGTGCGCAATTATTGTCAGACCCCACGTTCACAATATTGAAAAGTATCTTATTGTTAGATAGGTTTTTAAATGTTTACTTCCTTTTTCACAAAGCAAATGCCACAGCTTCAGTGTTGGAGTCATATTTTCTAAAGCATTATATATAATAGATCAAGTTTATTTCAGGTGAGGAAATAAAATTAAATAATTTTAATATAAGAGCTAGAATTCTTATTTAATTCTTGAAGAGTAAGGCATCAGCATAGAATCTAAGATAATACTGTGGTACATTGCTTTTTGGGGGGCACCTAGATCATTAAAAAGCACATGCCTCAATGTGTTAATCATCTGATTATGGTAAGCATCGTGTATTATATACAGATATCAAATCATAACATTGTATACCTTAGACCGACACAATCTTATATGTCAATTGTATCTCAATAAAGCTGGAAAAATAAAAAATAATAACAATAAAAAGCACATACTTTGAGGTGCCTGGGTGGCTCAGTCAGTTAAGCGTCCAACTTCAGGTCAGGTCATGAACTCACGGTTTGTGGGTTTGGGCCCCGTGTCAGGCTCTGTGCTGACAGCTCAGAGCCTGGAGCCTGCTTCAGATTCTGTCTCCCTCTCTCTCTCTCTCTGTTCCTCCCCCACTCATGCTCTGTCTCTCAAAAATAAATAAACATTAAAAAAAATAAGCACATTCCTCACCTACTTGTGGGAGGATGAGGACAAACGTGCTTAATTTTTTTGTCACTGTAGTTAAGTGGACCTGCCCAGTAGTTTTCCCAGTTCTTTTTTTTTTTTAAGCCAAAGCTGAGCTACATGAAAAAAGGACAAAAATTAATGGGGGTGGTGGGGTGGAGAATGGGAGAGTTACTGAGTAGAATAATATACAATGGAAATTATAAGCAAAGCAGGGCTTATAGTCCTGCAAATTTTTTTTCCTTTCTGTTTGCTTAGTAGTGGGATATAATAGAAAAAAGGGAGAATTTGGTTTAGCGTCTTAAATTTTATTTAATTTTATTCTTATTGGTCTTAGTCATTTGTAAAACACTACTGTTTAATATTGACAACTTTGAAAGTCACTGAAAAAAATTAAATGGCAATTTAATGTTAACAGCTGCTTATGGTTATCAAATCCATCAAAGCCCTTCATGAATATATTAGGCACAAACCCACTGAATTACTGTTGCTAAAGACAGCTTGGTATTTTAAAATTGCCTGGTGAGAATAGATGTACTATAATCAGAGGAAGGACTCTGATTGCAATTTACTATGTTGTCACTGCATAGAGAAAGAAAGCTAGGCCTGTTTCTAATTATTTAATACTCTGAAATCTCTGCTAACTTAGCTATAAAATCACCGTAAAAGTGTATCAGAAAATTGTTTCATCTAAATTTGTGTTTTTTTAAAAAAACAGCTATATTAACGAAACAAAAATAATCCTGTAACAAAAATAGTTAACAAAAATAATTAAAATGTAATAAATAGTTCATATTGAGCCAGTTATACTCAAGAGCCCAGGGGTGCCTGAGTGGCTCAGTTGTTAAGCCTATGACTTCTGTTCAGGTCATGATTTCATGGTTTGTAAGTTTGAGCCCTTCCTTGGGCCCTGTGTTGACAGTTTGGAGCCTGGAGCCTGCTTCAGATTGTGTCTCCCCTTCTCTCTGCCCCTCCCCCACTCACTCTCTTTCTCTCTCTCTTTTTTTAAAACTATTTTTATTTATTTCTAGGAGAGAGAGAGACAGCGTGAGCAGGGGAGGGACAGAGAGAGAGGGAGACACAGACTCCGAAATAGGCTCCAGGCTCTGAGCTGGCAGTCAGCACAGAGCCCGACGCGGGGCTCGAACCCACGAACCCACGAACCGCGAGATCATGACCTAAGCGAAAGTCGGACGCTTAACCGACTAAGCCACCCAGGTGCCCCATGTCTCTCTCTTTTAAAAATAAACATTAAAAAAAAAAAAACCCAACAACTCGGAGCCCAAATGTGAGTTTTCCAAAGTTTAATACGGAAGTCATGCTCTTCAGTTTCTTTCTTCTAGATGACTGTCTTCTCATTACATGTTGGTAAACATATTGTGGGGACCGGAGCTATCTTAAAGAAAGAGCAGGGCACACAGCATAAAATATACCCATGAACACCTTGCTTGGTTGAAACCATTTCTTGGAAGGTCCATACAACCTGACTTCTCTCAGGATGTTTTTTTAAAATATGGTTTTGAGAGAGAGAAAGAGTGCACGTACAAGTAGGGGAGGGGCAGAGAGAGGGAGAGAATCCCAAGCAGTCTCTGAACTGTCAGCGCAGAATCCAATGTGGGGCTCACAAACTGTGACATCATGATCTGAGCCAAAATCAAGACTTGGATGCTTAACTGATTGAGCCACCCAGACGCTCCTCTGAGGATATTTTAAATTCTAAAACACTGTTTTCAGTTATTTTTCATCTAAAGCCACAGGGTGCTTAATCCAGGTATAAGATGACCTGACTGTTCAAACCAGTCTGGACTGAGGTGTACAGGGAGACAAGACAGTTAACCATCCACTCTCTTGTCTCTCATTGGTGGAACTTCAGGGAGTGCAGGTCAGGGTCGTCCTTGGGAATGGGATGGACTGAACAGGCTTAAATCCTATTGAATATTTTTTTAAGTAATGTAAGCCCCCAACATGGGGCTCTGACAACCCTGAGATCAAAAGTTACTTTACCAACTGAGCCAGCCGCCCCTGGAAAGGCTTAAACTATACCAGTGTCCTTGCACATTATCTCTTAGGTTAAGCTCAAGGATAATTTTCTGTATTTTCTCAGCCAAGAATAAAATGGAATCTTCAAGGTACCTCAATTGGGACTCCGAGGTAGGAAACAAAGATTTTGAGGAAAATAATTAAGGGAGAGAATCAAAAGTTCTCATCTTTTTATGCACCTGTTCAGAGTTCAAGGTGACTTCACCAAACCATGGAGGAGTAAAACAGTTTACATGCAGAGGAAGGAGTTTGCATTCAATTTTATATAATACAGAGAATGAGCATTTTTGTAGCATGTTGTTAATGCACATACTAACCAAGCCTGATTAGTAAAAGGCAACACAAGGACACAGGTCCATCCCTTCTCTGGAGATCCACCTCGAATCTACCAGATATGATTAAGACTGTAAGACAGTCATAGTCCACGAGGGCGAAAAGCAATCAAAACAAGCAAGTCCCTTTTACTGAAAGTAGGCAAGGTAAGAGACTTGGTTTCTGAACCCAGGCCAGAGAAACTTAGTTACTAGAACCAGGATAGAAGGTCAGAGCCAGGTTACCAACAGGGCTGACCTTCAATGGTGATGTCTCCAAAGCACTGAGAGTCTGGATAGGGGAAATTAATGTCAGTTAAAGGGAGAAGAGGGCTGTTACCTGGGGAGAGAACCAGGTAGCCCCTGACGGACAACTCTGGAATCAGATGGACATTCTCTCACTTTATTCCTTTTTTTTTTTTTTAATGTTTATTTTTGAGAGAGAGAGCTAGTACAGGTGTGTGTGTGTGGGGAGGAGGGTGAGGGGGAGAGGGTCACACAGAATCTGAAGCAGGCTCCAGTCTCAGCTGTCAGCACAGAGCCCGATGCAGGGCCCGAACCCATGAACCATGAGATCATGACCTGAGCCGAAGTCAGACGCTTAACTAACTGAGCCACCCAGGCACCCCGTCTCTCACTTTATTCCTAATTGGTGGAATCCTAAAGACATATTAGCAGCACCTTGTTAAGGGCTCAAATCCAGTCTATATTAAGTTGCTTATTATTCTATTAAAATAAATGGCTAGGGCAGCAAAGTGCCAAGGCACACGTTTGTGTATATGCAAATGAGATGGAGAACAAAAGAGAATGTGTTTCCTTACCTTATTAATAAATTATATTAATAGGAGGGGTGCCTGGGTGGCTTAGTCGGTTAAGCGTCCGACTTTCGCTTGGGTCACGATCTCGCGGTTCGTGGGTTCGAGCCCCGTGTCGGGCTCTGTGCTGACTGCCAGCTCAGAGCCTGGAGCCTGTTTCAGTCTGTGACTCCCTCTCTCTCTGACCCTCCCCTGCTCACGCTGTCTCTCCCTCTCTCCTAGAAATAAATAAAACATTAAAAAAAATTATATTAATAGGATTAACAATAATTATGACCTAAAAACTGAAAAGACAAGTTACTGAGCTGCATCTATGAGAACCTATTGGCTCTGGTGGGTTCTATGTCATATTTTTAAAGGGTAAATGACATCATATAAATTCTAGTGAGAATATAATTTTTTTCTTGCTGGCACTACACAATGATAAATTCATCCCTACCACCTAGATGATTGAAATGAAGAGAGGGATAAGAATTTAGAAAATAAAAACAAACCTTCACTTCTGAAAATTCTTTAATTTTTTTATTTTAGAGAGAGTGAGCAAGGGAGCTGGGCAGAGTGGGGGGGAGGGAGAGAGAGAGAGACAGAGAGAGAGAGAGAGAGACAGAGAGAGAGAATCTTAAGCAGGCTCCATGCTCCGTGTGGATCCTGATGTGGGGCTCCATCCCACAACCCTGAGATTACCACCTGATCCAAAATCAGGAGTTAGATGCCCAACCCACTGAGCCACTGAGTGGGTGCCCTGCCTCCACTTCTGAAGATTCTTTAAAAAGTCAATACTAGATGACTTGAAAGACACAGGCTTAAAAGGTTTTAAAAAGGTATTAGGCCGCAAAATAAATTCAAGATTTTGGGACGCCTTGGTGGCTCAGTCGGTTAAGGTTCTGATTCTTAATTTCCACCCTGACAGCATGGAGCCTGCTTGAGATTCTCTCTCTTCCTTTTTGCCTCTCCCTCTCCACTGCTCTCTTTGTCTCTCAAAATAAATGAACTTAAAAAATGCAAGATTTCAATTGCTTCTTTTGTCTAATCCACGTTTTGTTTTGTTTTTTTTAAGGTAATCTCTATACCCAACATATGGGGCTCGAACTCATGACCCTGGGATCAAGAGTAGCATGCTCCACTGACTGAGCCAGCAATGTGCCTTTCCATTCTTATAATAGTGCAAGTGTGTGCTTGGTGGCTTTGCAATCTGTCAACCTACTTTTCCTGGAGTTCTCTTTTATGTGTTTCTGGCTGGGGTGGGTCACAAAAGAGATTCTTGTTTCAGATTTACAGTAGTGACACTCTGTAGTGACTTGTTTCACTGTAAATCTTGTTTTAGATTTACAGAAGTGACACAAAATAGTCACTTTGTAGCTCATGTATATTGTTGCTTCCCTGCTGGTTTACCTCGCTGGCATGCAGCAGCAGCCAGGCCAGACAGCCAGATAAGGCAAACTGCTCAGTCTTCTGCTGGATCCTCCTTTCAGTGCTGACTCCTGAGTCAAATGTGTGTTCAGTTCTGTAATGAAGGACTCTAGCTTCTGCAGGACATCAGGTTCAGAGGCAGCAGAAGCTAGCTTTTGTTTCAGGTGGTCCCCATGAACATGGCTTGTGCTTCCACATTCCAGGTTGTCGTGAATCTCCTCTATCTTCCCTTCCTGACTCTCGGCCTTGGGGACTTCAAGCTCCAGCCACAGATCCAAAGGTAACAGCCTTAGATAGTTTAACTCCAAAATTGTGTAGGGTCAAATGTCTTCATATTATATAGCTCTGTCTCCATTCTGGTAGTTTTGCTTCTTAGCTTGAACCCTGATAGAGACTGAAACAGTGAGAGTATAAAATGAAAACAGGTCTTTTGACTCCCAAACGACAACTGACAGAAAGCTGGTTGAGCAAACTGCAGCTGAAAACATGGGCTACCTTTCATGGACAAGGAAGGATGACTCAGAAGATAGAGCCAAGATCCACAGAGAAGTTGTTCCAGGTGGGAGTAGAATTGATTTTAATCAAGGACTTTCTACATTTTCCTGGTTGGATTTTAGAATTGCTATGAACCAGTAATCACTGTATACTTCTTATTGTCCCTACCCCTTCTGTTTTTTTCTAATTTTAAATGTTTTATTTATTTTTGAGAGAGAGAGAGAGAGAGCGAGAGAGAGAGAGACAGCATGAGCAGGGGAGGGGCAGAGAGAGAGGGAGACATAGAATCTGAAACAGGCTCCTGGCTCTGAGCTAGCTGTCAGCACAGAGCCCGATGCGGAGCTCGAACCCACGAACTGAGATTATGACCTGGGCTGAAGTCGGACGCTTAACCGACTGAGCCACCCAGGCGCCCTATTCCCTACCCCTTCTGAATAGGAATGCCTACAATGGGTATCTTCTGTCTGTCTCACCACTGCATGTTACATGGAGAGCAGGTAATTATCTTTTTACTTTATAGGTGTTTAAATTGAGAGAACTGTTCTCGAGGAGCTGTATTGAAGCAGCAGCATCCATATCTTGACTTGATTTAGATAATGAGATGCTGGTCTTTGAGCTGCTGTTGTAATAGGATGAGACTTTATAGGTGGCTTTGGGAGGGAATGGGTATATTCTGCATGGAGAGAAATGTGAATGACTGGGGGCCAGAGGGCTGACTACGGTAGCTAGCTCTCAATACAGGCCCAGTGATTCTCCCTTTCTGGGACTCACAGCCTCTGCAGTCCCTTCCTCCTTCAATATAGCAGGCTTGGTCTGTGTCACCAATACAATATGGCAGTGGCAAAGCGATGCCACTTCTGAGATTAAGTGATAAAGACACCGCAGCTTTTGTCTTAGCTGCGCTATCTCCTTTATCACTTGCTCTGGGGGAAGCCAGTTGCCATGTCAAGAGGACATGTAAGCAGCCCTGGGGAGAAGTCTATGTAGTTGAGGAACTGAGGCCTTTTGCCAACAGCCAAAGAGAAATGGAGGAGTCCAGTCCTGTGGGTGAACTTTCTTCAAAGCTGCTCCTCTAGCTATGGTTAAGTCTTCAGATGATTGCAACCAGGGCCATCCAGCTAAAATGTTCATGGATTCCTGACCGTCAGGCACTATGTGAGATACTATGTGTTTAAAGCTAAGTTTTGTTATGCAGCAACAAATGACTACAAAATGCCTAAGTATAAAATATAATACTGTTTTCCACATGCCTATGAATGCCAAACTAAAGGAAGATAAGAGGGGTAGAGAAAAAAAGTAAATTGTGTTTTAGCTCATTGTTTTCTTTCAGTGCGCCTTTAGATTCTTTTAATCCTAGGCCTGTTGGCAAATACTTATTCAACTAAATTTGGCAAACATCAGGAAGGGGGTTAGCTTTAGTTATGGGGATATATAGAGTTCTCTCTTTATATATCCATATATGCATCTTCTTTGAATTGGAGGATTCCAGTTTGAGAAGACAAATTGTAAGATTTTCTAGTCTCTTCTTTGTGGACTGGTAGGGAAGCTGTTACTGCTTTAACTAGTTGAGATTTAAAATTTCATATATTATTCTTTTTTTTTTTTTTTTACCTAATAGGACTAGTTTAAAGAATGTAAAGTATGATTTGATTTCCTTCCTAGCTTTTGTTAAGGAAACATTCGGAAACAAGAGAAATAATATTCCTTCTGGCCTCTCTTTATTTCTCTTTCTGTCTTATAATCAATTTCAGTAACTTTAACAATAAACAGTAAAAATGATAAAGTATACAAAGCATCGCCCAAGTGAATCCATCACAAACCTGTGTCTGAGAATGGTTTCCTAAGTAGGGAAAATGTGGTTCATACAAAAAGTCCATTTTCTGTTATTGCCTTTTTTTATTTGGACTACTAGATGCTATATATTTTAAGGCAATCTTAATAGTTTCCTGTCTCTCACTAACAAGAATGGCTTGTCATAATGAGCAGTGTAGACACTGTCCATTTGATCCACTCCAGAAAACTGTCTATTTGATACAAGAGTAAATCACTTCAATTCCTTTGTGGAATGAGCGGCGTATAAATAAATAAATGAGACACAGAATAAAGAAAAAATGTGGTCAGTTCTCTCAAGAAGGAAACAAAGGATAGGGACATTTGGAGGCCTGGTTTAATAAAAAATGTGACAAGACAAAGAATTATATGTGATAACTGTAAAGGGAGGAAAGTACCCTCACTAATATAAAATGTCCATGAAATAGTTTCTTTCTTCTTTTGGAAGGAAGAGAATTTTGTAGTTTTAAGAATAATAATTCTCAATTCTTTGAAGTTGGAGGGCCTGTGTTGTAAAAAGACTATTTACTTTTACCTCCACCAAAAAGAATCCTAATTTGACTCTAGATGCCGGCAAGGATATGGAGAAACGGGCACCCTCCTACACGGCTGGTGGGAATGTAAACTGGTGCAGCCCTTCTGGAAAACAGTGTGGAGGTTCCTCAAAAAATTAACACTAGAACTCCCCTATGACCCAGCAATAGCACTGCTAGGAATTTACCCAAGGGACACAGGAGTGCTGATGCATAGGGGCACATGGACCCCAATGTTCATAGCAGCACTCTCAACAATAGCCAAATCATGGAAACAGCCCAAGTGTCCATCAGCTGACGAATGGATCAAGAAGATGTGGTTCATCTATACAATGGAATAGTATTGGCAATGAGAAAGAATGAAATCTGGCGATCTGTAGCAACATGGATGGAACTCAAGTGTGTTATGCTAAGTCAAATAAGTCAGGCAGAGAAGGACAGATACCATATATTTGCACTTATACGTGGATCAGGAGAAACTTAACAGAGGACCATGGGGGAGGAGAAGGGAAAAAATAGTTGGGGAGGAGGAGGGAGGCAAACCATGAGAGACTCTTGAATACTGAGAACAAACTGAGGGCTGAAGGGGCTGGGGAAGAGGGGTGATGGGCATGGAGGGAGGCACCTATTGGGATGAGAACTGGGTGTTATATGGAAACCAATTTGACAATAAACTATGAAAGAAAAAAAAATTTACTGACCAAGTGAAAAACAACAATCCTAATTTTCAGTATTTTTAAAAAGTAAGGTACATTTTATTTATTTATTTATTTATTTAGTTTGAGAGAGTGCAAGTGGGGGACAGGCAGAGCAAGGGGGAGAGAGAGAATTCCAAGCAGGCTCCACCCAAAATCAAGAGTTGGATACTCAACTGACTGAGCCACCCAGGCACCCCTTCAGTACTCTTTCTATATAATTCATCACATTTCTAAATCTGAGTAGGAATTTCAGATTCCATTTTAGGGAGTGGGTTTGTTTTAGGTGTGTCTTTTTATTATTGTTATTTGTGTGTTTTACTTCCATTATAAACTTTTTATCCTGTTTTTTTAAAGTTTACTTACTTATTTATTTAGATAATCTCCACACCCAATATGGGGCTTAAACTCATGACCCTGAGATTAAAAGTCACATGCTCTTTTGACTTGAGCCAGCCAGGCTCCAACATGTTCTAATTTTTCCTTTTCTAATTAGTGTTTGTTGTACCTCTTACAGAATTATACAAAAATATCATCGCATTTGACTACTTAATTTTTTACTGTTACTGTCTGAGACTTTTTTGTGTGGAATATTAATAGAGCCATTACTCTATTGGATTTAAGGTTCCAAGTGGGGATGAAAAATATGTTATGACAAATTTTGTGCCATACAGAAGCAGGAAAGTGGTAAATGATTCTCAACATCAAATCTCAGGATGTCTACATAAAGGAAAGAACATACAATGGGTAAAACAGTCTCTTCAACAAACGGTATTGTGAAAACTGGATGGCAAAATGCAGAATGAAACTGGACCTTTTTTTTTCAAGTTTATTTATTTATTTTGAGAGAGAGAGAAAAATGCAAGTTGGGGAGGGGCAGGCAGAGAGGGAGGGAGGGAGGGAGGGAGAGGGAGAGAGAGAGAGAGAGAATCCCAAGCAGCCTCCACACCATTAGCACAGAGCCCAACTGGACTCTCAAACCCACGAACCATGAGATCATGACCTGAGCTGAAGTCAGACGCTCAACCAACTGAGCCACCCAGGCACCCCTGGACCACTTCTTATACCATACACAAAAATAAATTCAAAATGGATGAAAGACCTAAATGTGAGAAAGGAAACCATCAAAATACTAGAGAAGAACATAGGCAACAACCCCTTTGACCTCGGCCAGAGCAATTTCTTACTAGATACATCAACAGAGGCAAGGGAAACAAAGCAAACATGAACTACTGGGAATTCATCAAGATAAAAAGCTTCTACATAGGGAAGGAAACAATCAACAAAACTGAAAGGCTGCCTATGGAATGGGAGAAGATACTTACAAGTGACATATCTGATAAAGGATTAGCATCCGTAATCTATAAAGAACTTATCAAACTCAACACCCAAAACACAAATAACCCAGTTACAAAATGGGCAGAAGACATGAATAACACTTTTCCAAAGAAGGTACCTAGACGGCTAACAGACATATGAAAAGATGCTCAACATCACTCATCATCAGGGAAATACAAATCAAAATTCTGATGAGATACCACCTCACACCTATCAGAATGGCTAAAATTAACAACTCAGGGAACAACAGGTGTTGGCAAGGATGCGGGGAGAGGGGAACCCCCTTGACCTGTTGGTGAGACTGCAGACTGGTACAGACACTATAGAGAACAGTATGGAGGTTCCTCAAAAAATGAAAAATAGAACTATCCTATGATCTAGCAATTACACTAGTAGCTATTTATCCAAAGGATACAAAAATACAGATTGAAAAGGATAAATACACCCCAATGTTTATTACAGCATTGTCAACAGTAGCCAAACTATGGAAAAAACCTAAATGTCTATCGACTGATGAATGGATAAAGATATGGTCCAGGGGCGCCTGGGTGGCTCAGTTATTGGGCATCCAACTTGCCTCAGGTCTTGATCTCCCTGTCTGTGAGTTCCAGCCCTGCATGAGGCTCTGTGCTGACAGCCTAGAGCCTGGAGTCTGCTTCAGATTCTGTGTCTTCCTTTCTCTCTGCCCCTCCCCTGCTCATACTCTGACTCTCTCAAATATAAACATTAAAAAAATTAAAAAAAAAAAAAGACGCACAATGGAATATTATTCAGCTATCAAAAAGAATGAAATTTTGCTGTTTGCAATGATATGGATGGACCTAGCATGTATTATGTTAAATGAAGTAAGTCAATCAGAGAAAGACAAATTCTATATGATTTCACTCAGATGTGGAATTTAAGAAACGAAACAGATGAACACATGGGAAGGGAGGAAAAGAAGAGAGGGAAACAAAACCACAAGAAACTCTTAAAAGAGAACAAACTAAGGGTTGATAGAGGGAGGTGGGTAGGAGATGGGCTAGATAGGTGCTGGGAATTAAGGAGTACACTTATTGTGATGGGCACTGGGTGTTGTAAGCAATGAATCACTGAATTCTGCTCCTAAAACCAATACTGTACTGTATGCTAACTAAAATTTAAAAACAAAACAAAACACCCCAACAAACATCAGGATGTCTAGAATCAAAACTACCTGGAGCTTATTTAAAATGCAGATGATCAGGTCCCACCCTAAGCAGACAGAATTAGAATCTCTGGGAGTGGAACTTGAGACTCTGTGTTGTTAATTGTTCTGTCATTCTAATGCAAACTGAAATTTAAGGACTATTGATTTGGTGAGGGTTGGAGGATAGAGGAATAAACAATTTACACTGTGACTGGAACCACAATACAATGTTCAAAATACAACTGTAACATGAAGGAAAGAGCTTTGCCAGGGCAGTTCCCATATGAAGGGGGCCGAGATTAAGCATATATAAACACACACACGTATTCAGAATATACACATATAGATATACACTATATAGAATACACACCCACACCCACACCTTTAAAGACAAAAGAACGTGCCTTTTGGGTTTTAGAGAAAATCTGTAAAATTTACAGAGAGAAGACATGCAATAAGTATTCTGTTCACTAAACGATCAGGTTGGCGTGAACACATTTTATAATTCCATTCTACTAATCACTAGCAATTTCTTTTTTGATGTTTACAGTAGTATCGATGTCTACTTAGTTTTTTTTTTTTTTTTTTTTAACTCAAAAGGACAGTGACTAGAACTCCTCACTTCTTCATACCGGGAGAAGCCGCCCTCCAAATAAGAACTGGGTAGAAAAGTAATTTTAAGAGCCAATCGGATTGCTCTCTGGGGCAGCTCCAGACTGGCCTCTCAGGGAAGACTGGCGGAAGATGGGTCTTGGTTACCTCATTCAATCGGACAAAGGAGGCCATAATAGTTTGGGGAAGTCGAAAATCCCCTGTGGGTTACTACGCGAGGTGTTAATCCTCGGCCGGGTTTACCGTTGGCCAGAGGTCCCTTAATCGGAAAACTCAGAGGCACTATGGATACCTTATTCTTCGGGATCCTGGAGAAACGGTCAGCAGTTGCGGAGGTACCAGTAACCAAAATGGCTGCAGGGCGCTTCGGGCTCCGGATCAGCTGATGCAGCCCGAGTCCGCTCCCTTCCCACCAGCTGCTCCTCCCGCTCCCTTACGTAGAGGGGGGTGTGGCCTGCACCGAGGCTCTTTTCCGAGGCTAGGAAAACCGAAGGATACACATGCGCAGTTCGGCCCCTCAGGCCCTTTGGTTCTCCGCCCAGCCCATCGCCCCGCCCCGATCTGCCGGGAGGGGCTGGGCCCAGAGTCCGGCAGCTGCGGGCTGGGGCTTTAGTGACTTCCTTGTTGTGAGCCCCGGCCCGGCAGTGTCCGGACTCGTAGCCCCGCCGCCCTCACCGGGACCGCTAGCCCGAGTCTAGGTCGCAGCCGCAAGTCCAGCCCATCGGTTCCCTTTTCAGCACAGGTTTTCCCACCCGCACGCCTCGCGCTCCCTAACATGCCCATCCCCAGCAGCACCTCCTCTCCCTACTCCCTCCCTGAGGAAATTAGGAACCTGTTGGCAGGTAAAGAGCGGGAAGGGGGCGGGCAACGCTGCCGGGGCGGGGGGCGGGGGCGAGGGGACGGCGAGCCGGTGGGGACAGAAGCACTCAGAGTCTATACCCTCCCTCCCCACGCTTCCCGTGTGCCTGGCCAGGGGGAGCGGGACCGGGAAGGGGGGGAAAAGGGCTGGGAGGGAGGGAGTGGGCGTGTGTTGAAATTTGGTCCGAGGATGTTGGGGAAGCCCTTTTTGATGGGCTACGCTAATTGGATCAGGACGTTTCTGTATGCTTCGTGAGGACGTCGTGTGCGTGTGTGTGAGAGCTAGCCGAGGGAGGGAGACGGAATGATAATGAATACGTGTGAGAACTGGGAAGAGATCAGAAGTCAAAGAAGTAGTTCTTTGGTGGTCTGACCAATGGAGAAGAAGGGTGTGAAAACGCAACAAGGTGTTTGAGCTACAGGTGTTCGGGGTTGTGGGACGCAGGGTTTTGTCATTTCCCAAACTGCCATTTTTCTTAAACATTCATTGTGCTCATATTTAAGACTTTCAGAGAGGGCTCGATTCTCAAGTAGCCACTTGTTTTCAGCCCGAGTAACACATTAAAACAAAAAAGGAAGTATGTGTTAAGGTCCAACTTCCTGTGCCTCACGATGAAAGTACATCTTTGCATCCTCATCTTCCCCTTTTAAGTTTTAAAAGACCATTTACAGGAACTTAACGTTAGGAGTTCAGGATGCGGTTCTTCAAGGCTGTGACGAGCCCACTGCTAGTCTATTACTGTACTAGATATGGAGATGTATATTTCTGCACAAGGTAGAAAATACATAAATACATCTTTTTAGGGTAGCACTATTCTTAGCTATCCTGATGTTCTTGGAATTCTTACCATCATTCACTTTGTCCTGCGTGCATCAGAATTCTAGAAACTGAATTTGGATTGTTTTACTTTAGTTGTCTCCGAAGTATTTATCTTTCAATATTGGTCATGGATAACTGGATTAAAAGAGTTTCTTTTAGATGTATATTACAAGTTGCTTATTTTAACCCTTAATATCTAAAATGTGGCATTTTAAATAGCAAGTTGCTATTATAGGAGTGCGAGACCAAATCTTCTAATAAATATGCTGTTTTGCTGGTTAGCATCATGAATATGATCAAGAGACTAAAACCAATAGTGTGTGAATGGAGACTGAACATGATTACAGTGTGATAAATGCATTTGTGGTGGTATACTATTTTACTCTAAGAAATGCTTATTGTCATTAATGGGTACCACTAAGGGAGATATAAAGAACTGTAAAGACTGATTTAAGGCAGCTTTTATTCCATTATTTGAGAGTTTCATGCGAGTACTGATTTTGTTTTATGACAGTAAACATTCTCATTGTTACACTGCTGGAATTGCGTGTTTAGAATACTGTTTTAATAACCAGGCCAGAGAAGTTGTTTATCGTTATTCCAAAAGTAGAGGGCACCACTTTCAGGATATTTTAGGTCTGAATTTTTGAATTTAAGAACTAAAGTGCCGACCTCTGGGTGCACCCCTTTAAAGCTTCAGAGCTCCCATCAGTAGGCAGTTCGTTGTTTTGGTCCATAAACATACATTATCAGATAGTATGATATATAGGCTATGAGACTCATCATTCTCTGATCCCCTTAGATTACCAATATTTCATGTGGCCCTTATTTTTGTAATTTAGTTGAAAGCTTAGAATTACATAAATTTAAATTATCTACCAGTGCTAAGTTCCCATATACTCTAGCTTTTTCTCTCTCTTTAGTCAGTTAGTATGCCTGCATAATGTCTGAAATAAGTGCTTTAAAAGTCATCTTAGTGATGTTTTCATATTTTCATATGAAAGCAAGTCACATATTTAAAACACATGAAGTATTAAAAACAAATATTAAAATATTGACATTTTGGAGACTGTACATTTGCCTTAGACTTTATTTTCAGAGGACATTTTTAAGAGGTATGGATATGAGCGAATATCTGTTATCTATACTTTTTAAAGAAGTGAAGCAAGTAAGCCAGTGTTTTTCAGTTTTCTTTTTTAACTCCTCATTCAGAGAAAGTTGCTTTATGTTTTATGGTTGACTGTAATTAAAATCTTTTTCGAGGTAGGAGAGGTTTTAGGAATAAATGTTCTCCACAGCCTTTTCACATTTTCCACCCAAAAAAATTCTGTTGGGATTGCACGTGATTATTTGCATAATTCAAGTGTGTTGGGTAATAGTACTTGGTTAGATTTAAAATTACTAAAACTATAGAGGGAGACCATTGGCTTAAATTTTAAATTGGCCTAAAGTACTTGCTGGATTTCCTAGTACTTTCTTTGAAGCTAAGATTTGGGTTGTGGTGGTTGTAATTAACAGTTGAACACTCTAACAATGCATGATGCTGTGCTAGAATTCCAAGGTAGAGAAGATAAGAAACTAGATTTTGCAGGCACTTAAAATCCCTTGCCTACAGAAAAAAAGGGTATCCAGTCTTAAGATAATGCCTATCAAAATAACATCGCTTTGGACAGTTCCCTTTGTGTTCCATGCACCTTTTACCCAAATCATGATATGTCCTCTGTGTTAAATGTTTGACCTTCAACTGCTTGGTAGCGCTAGGTACTCAAAGGTATTCTTAGCAATCTTATTATTTTTTCTGTCTTTATTTCTCTTTCTGATTATAGCAGTTTTAGGCTTCAATATTTGTTCCTCTCTCCTCTCCTTCCCCTCTAAAATGTTCTATAGAAATGCAAACACCCATAGATGCTATCATTCTTAACTCACATTTAATGATACTCTTGAAAAAGTGGCTGTGTAGTTTTGACTGTTAGTGATTTATATTTCTGTGGAATCAGTATATTAAACCTTGAAAGCCTCTGCTTCTTATAATAGCGTTGTATTATTCTTTTGTTACATGAATAGAAAAAAGGTTTACAGATTTTTGTTAAAAGTAAATTTTGAACTGTCATATATACTACAGGCAACCTTTAAATTTTTTTTTTTTTTTTGCAACAATGAAAGAAGAGGTTTAGCCTGGATAATTGGAAGCAATGGATAATTCCAAATCTTGTCCATTTAATCTTTTCCTACATCCAAATATTTTGACTAGGACTAACAGCAAGAATAATCTTGATTTATGTGAGTTTTTCTTCCAGGCAGGCAGGAAAGTGAGAGAAACCACTGGTCCCCAACCCCCTTCATTTGTTTAATCACCCTTTGAATACGGAAGCTTTAGTGGTTTGCAATCAGATATTCCCATTCATTTTCATACATTTGTTTTAGGACAACATGTTTAAAAAGGGAAGCTGTAAGAGGATGTAAGTTCCTTTTAATTAAATTAGAAAATGAAACCAACATTAAAAGAAGAAAATAGTGGTTGTCGGGTACTCTGAAAAATCAAAACCAAACCAAACAAACAATAAACAAAGTGGCTATATCGTTTCTGCAAAGTGACCTTGACATTTTTTCACACAGCAGTGTTGGTTAAAAATATTGCATTTTCCCCTACTGGAGATTTCCAGAACATTTTTTTTTTTTTAACTTCACACATTAAAATCTATAAAGAATGCCATTCCGTTGAAATAGAGGGAGACTTTTTTCAATGCTGAGAATAGTATGGTTTGATTTCTACCTTTCCTAAGTTCTGTTTATAATTTGGTCAACATTTTGGGTTTATTTTTCCTATGAGAATTATTTATGGTACATCTAATGTCCCATAATTTCCTTCTGGGGCATTGGCTGAGTATGTAAAGGGAAGAGTGCCACCTACTGAGTCACCAATAGTCACCTACTTCTTTAACACCTGGATTTTCCTAAGAGCAAGACCAAGCCTGCCCTGTTTTGGCAGAAATAACTAATGAGCATAAAGCTGATATGAAGACATTTGATCTCAAAATGAAATCAGCCTGTGACACCTCTTAGGTTTTCTCTTCCAGAAACAGGAATATGTATTTGTAAGTCAAGGGACCACAATTTTACAATTTCCTGTATGGGTCAGATAATGTAGATGAATTAAGACGTGATAGTAAAAAAAAATGTTTGCCTCTATTAGGCATATCATATCTTACCTTTTCTTAGGAGGAAATCTTTGGCTGGATTGCTTTCCACCATCACTTTCCATTGACAGTGTTACTAAATAAGGCTCTTGATAGTATGTACTGTTTTTATAGTTACTCAACCCAAGTTATCACTGGCTTTCTTAAAAAAAAAAAAAGGAATCTAAATACATTGAAAAATGAGAAGTGTATTAAAAATTTCCAAATGAATTTATCCCTACATTATCAGCATTAAAATATTACTAGAAGGAAGACAGAAATGTCAGCATTGGAAAGCCCTCTGGTGATTTGAAACACAGTTCAGTTGTCTCTCATAAATTTAAGATTAAGTGTCACATATGGGTGATGAAAGTGGCATGGGCTAGTTTTTATATACTCATTATTCACTTAAGTTTGTCTTTTTCAATTAAAGCCAAGTCTATCTTTTTCATCCCACTGAGTTTACATTTCTTTTTCAATCACATACTGAACACATTAAAATAGATGCTACCTAACAGTGAATCTAGTGTAAATCTCAGACTAATGTGTTATTCACTGTGGCTGCTTTTGAAAATGCGTGGTAAAAAGATTTGGATTAGTATAAGGTGTTATTTATCAAGAGTCATCTTTTTGAGGTGAAAGATGTTCATTTGTATTCTTCAACAACCCAGTTTTCTGTCAGAATAAATCATTTAGCCTCCAAAGCCAATTTTGAAAATTTTATCAGATGATTGGATTTTAAGACTTAGGATTGTTTTACCTATTGTACTATGAGAACTCCTTGTGCTTGTTCATGTCTCTTCTTCTATGTTTGGAAAATTCACAATACAACCATAACCTGTAAAAATGCTAGATAATCAGGAGAAAGACATTGACTAGGGAATCAATAACTTTTCAATTAGCCATTTTCCAACTTTGGGCATTGGCTCCATTGATCTACATGTGCCCCGCTTATTTGATTTTTATGTTTTTACCAGTAGATGTTTGGTCAGACCATACCTCCCTTTAGCTGAGAAGAAAAGCCCATTTTTTTGTTCTGATGTCAGCTTAAAGTTTGGCTGGGATTCTTACCATGTTAAGTTTAGTAATAGTACCTTTATGAATTTATAGTGAAACCTGGCCCAATTTGTAAAGTAGAGAAGGATGTGGAATTCAGTAGTAAAGCCATTTGGGGGTGAGGTGTAATTGGTTTTACACTTATGTTATTGATCTGGAGCTGAGCAAATGGTAGTGGACTCAGTCCGATTCTTGCCCCCCTCTCCAATACAATTCAGCCGAGCACAGAGGCTCTTTGTGTGTGTGTGCGCGCGCGTGTGCGTGTGTGTGTGCGTGCGCACGCGCACATATGCACGCTCAGGGTGGTTTTCCATGGTTAGGAGAGGAGGCAGAAGACATCAAGTGTTACCTTTGTGACTTATTTACAACCTTCCAGGAAGTCATATTCCAGGCTGCTCTAACCTTGTGTGGTTCCAAGTTTTTTACTGTGTGATCCAGATGGAAGTTGGTAGAGAACGGTTAGCCTCTCTCTCTCTCTCTCCCCCGTGTGTGTGTGTGTGTGTGTGTGTGTGTGTGTCATGTGTTAGATACCTGTCATAGCCACTAGGGTTCTAAGGGAAGATGTGAAGAGTGGGCAGTTTTTCTGGGGGTCTATATGTACAGAAAAAGAAAAGAAAGGGAAATCGGAGTACCATTCAATGATTTGGTGTATGTTAGGTGCTTGCCTCTTAGGGGTTCTGATGGCTTTCGGGAGATTTTAACTTCCCGCTGCTTGAGGATTGCAGAGCCAAGACATGATGTCATCTTTTAATTTTGTTTTCCGACCCTAACAGGTATCTACAGAGCAGTTTTAAATCTGATCTTCTCAGGGCCCTCTCCCCCAGATTTTTACAATTGTACCGGGAGATCAGGTTTATTCTTGACTGTGTTAAGGTGTAACAGGAGCAAAAAATCACTACCACATTTATAGTCTCTGAGATGACTCTTTCCTTGGTGATGACTCGGGGGCAGAGGCTGATGGAGATGGGGCTAATTCTGGGGTTAAGTGCCAGCGGCGCTGACCTGCAGTCTGCGGGCTGCGGGAGGGGCGAGGGTGGGGGTTAGGCTCCCCGGAGCTGCGTATTCTCCACGCGCCGGGCGGGTCCCCACGCTTTGGTGAGTGCCTGGATGGAGACCCCTCCCTCTGAGGAAGAGGAATTCTAACTCACCAGGCCAAGAGGCTAGCGAGGA
The DNA here is from genome assembly GCA_017311185.1 of Proteles cristata cristata. Lineage (NCBI taxonomy): Eukaryota > Metazoa > Chordata > Mammalia > Carnivora > Hyaenidae > Proteles > Proteles cristata. Next base: position 1,351,851 of record JAESUZ010001838.1, read on the forward strand.
GCCAGGCTGACCTTTTATTGCAATCGAATTACGGCTGTTCCCCGAATTACAGGCAGTCTGGAGTCAGTGAAATCTACACACTAACCGAGAGACACGACCCCTAAAGCAAGGTAGAAGAGGGCGAACACGCTTGCCAGCTTATGGTTTGCAGGGCTACGCAGAGCACAATAAAAAGCTTCAAATCTCTTTTCTGACCAGCCGGAGGAGCGCTTGATTTGTCCAGGACTTTTATTGCCCGCTTTTGAAATATTACCCTGGCTCTGAGCTACAAAGCCGCAGATCCAGTCGCGTTTGTCTGGCGAGGGCGCTGCCCCAAACCCAGTGCTCCTTGCTCACAGCGCCCAAGACCCAACTCTGGGGCTTAACACTCGGAGTGGTGAGTCTTTGAGGACGTGGGGAGCCGAAATGTCTCCCAGGAAAGCCCAAGTAACTTTGCAGCACTCGCCCTATCTCTGGGCTGGGCGAGCAGGGCGCCTGCTTCACGCGGGGACCCGGTGGAAGGTCCCCCGCACATCCAGAGGGGGTCCGGTGCCCGGCAGAGGCTGGTTTTGTTCAGTTTGGAAATAAATGGGCACAGCGTGGGTTTTAAGAAATAGTCCAGATTTCAAAAACTTCAAAACCGACGGAATCTGTGGGCACCAACAAACTAAGATTTCAGGAATCAATTCCTCTTTAAAGTTCTTAAGTTGTTTATTTAAAAAAGAGGGGAGGACCCCCCCCCACCGGAAAACAGCAAAAACAGTTCTTACACTTTTCACGTCTCCTTGGAAAATCATTTATTAAAAAAATCGGTGTTTATTAAATCTTTTTAGTTGCCTTAAACCCCTTTCTGGGATTAGAGTAAGAGTAACTACATCAAGACTACTCTAAAAATACAGATCTTTTCCCTTGCCCGATCTTCTCCCCCTCAATAAACAACACGGATTCTTCCTGCAGTCACATACTCTTTCAGCAAGCGTTTCCTCATAAAATAGCATGGGTCAGTATTTTGAAAATATTTGGTGGGGGGGGGGGGAGTGTTAGGAAATCCTATATAGAGCATTGCAGCTTTTTATGTTTTCCGAGTTTTTATAGAACTGAAAACGACCTCTTAAAGAAATAACTCTTGGGCTGTAATTCCTTCTGTTATTGCTTCCAGAGATTGAAAATAGATCCTCCCGTTTGTTTAAATTTGGATTGTGTAATGAAAATGTAAAATAGGCAATTAAATACTTGTGGATGAGGGAATTAAAGACAAATATTGAGTGAGAGTAACGTTAAGCAGACAATTCACCGATCATTGTGCCAGAGCCTCTCCCAAGTACTGAGTCCAGTTGCAAGAAAGAATCAGCAATAGACATGCTTCTCCTTCCCTTGTGCTATTTTGTTACTAGATTTATTGTAACCATCCCAGAGAAGCCAATGATCTTTTCCATTTCAGCTAATGTCTGAATGTTCAAAGGTTGCTTGTTTCTCTTGTGTACAAAAATTAAAGAGTTTAGGAGAGAGTGCTTTTAAAAAAAAGGTTCATTATTTTGAACTCACTTTAGAAACCTGAGTCTAATTTGCACTGGTTATGGAGTAAGTCTCTATGTCCTCTTCAAAATATGGACCCCTCAAGTAAAGAGAAGCTGTGACATTTTGCTTTCATTTCATCTTGATACTTACTTGTAACATTAGTCATTAATGGACTTCAAACCAGAAAGCCATTTAAAAAAATTATTCCAAGATTAAATTTTAATTCTTTCACTTGTCATATTGATTTAGTGAAAAATTACCTCTATACATTTATTAAGAATATATGGAATAACAGTTTAATTACCTTGCTTGTTAGATCAAGATACTTTTGTAATCAAGAATTTAAAATCGATCACAATATTCTGTCTCAAATACTGGTTTTAAATTGTTAATTAAAAAAAGTACAGTTGAAAGACTATTAACACTGCTTTGAATTAATTATATATACTGTTATCACATGCTTTGATACTATCTTTTTGTCAGTGTGAGTTAGGAGACAAAGTAGTTAAATAAATAAAAAGAAAGTAAAATATACACACGCCTTTTCAATATGAAATATGGATGGTTTACAGTCATACCTACTTTGAAAAATTTTCGTGGTATCCTTTATATTAGATATCTCAAAGATTTGAACTTCTGCATTTAAAATTAAAGTTGCACAATGTTTTATGAACAATAAGAATGGGGCTGTAGGATTAGTTGGAATTTTGTACTAGAGAGAACTAGAAAGCAGAATAATTTACAAGATTACTAAATTAAAAAAAAGAGAGGTTTTGTGGGAACGTTATATGTATCCATAGGAATCTTATTCCTAGGTTACTCCATTTTTAAATAGTGGGCAAATGTATTTTTCCTACTTCTTTTCTTTACTTAAAAAATTTTTTTCCAGGTGGTAATACCAAGGTAGGAAGCAAGAACACACAAAACCACACAACAGAATTTTTGTTTTTTGTTTTTTTTATGTTTTAATTTTTGAAGGTGGCTCGTCAGAATGGTTGGGGCAGGTAGGAATGAGGAGGGTTTGATCTGGGCATCATGGCTAGAAAAAGGGATTTATTTTTTCCCTTAGAACATTCAATATTGCACATACCTCAGAATGGATTACACTAGGAAAAACAGGCCCTTGCCAGAGACATTAGCTTATATTGATATAATATCGTGAATGACCTGTTCATACAGGAACTTCCAAAATATTATAAAATGATAATAACAGATGCATAAAAGCTCTTTGCTTGCTTTTATATGACAGAATTTGTTTTATGAGGCACCATAGTTTATTAAAACTTGTGTGCTCCTCCCTGGTTTAATGATGCCAAACATCCACATAGCATTTGCTGTGCTAAGCATAAGTAGAGCATACACATTTTATTAGCTAAGTGGTGAGCAGATTTGTCCAACTTAGTATTTGAAACATATTTCAACTCTTATGCTTCCGATTGATAAATAACTGTAACAAATTGTACAGATATTAACACTTATGGGTAGAAACAATCATTGTCCTATTTATCTTCACAAAAAATGACTCTTTCCAATAATTTGTATCCTGTTTCTTATATTTCATGCTTTAGATGTTGAAACATTTGTAGCAGACACGCTGAGAGGGGAAAATTTATCCAAGAAAGCAAAGGAGAAGAGAGAATCCCTTATTAAGAAGATAAAAGATGTAAAGTCTATGTAAGTCACTTACTTGCCATTTATTACTTATTTCTTACTTAGAAGCAACTTCGTAGTTACCATTTTAATAAAGAATTGATTATCACAGAATTAACTTTTTTATGTCCAATTTTAATTAGTGTTAAATACTGTAAAGACAAAATATATGTCCTCTATAATAGTTTTTAAAAACTGAGATGCTTCTCATATTATCCTTTTTTTTTTTTTTGGTAGAGCTTCTGGATTATATATTTTTTCTACGCATTCTAGCAAAATCCAACTGTTCGTTTTGATTTTTAGAGGACGTGTTGGGTTTGTGTGCTAGGATAAAGGTTAGGTTGAGAATTTTAACATAAATGCCTCTAGATACGGAAATGAGTAAAATGTATGTAGTGGGTTTTAAAGATTCTGGTTTTACTCCTCTAACTTCAGTCTTTAAAAATACTTTTATTATAAATCCATAAGGCTTTTGGAATTGTCATTTCATGATGGGAAGTACTCTTTTCTCTAGATGTGTGTTTATGATACAGAATTTTAAATAGATTTGAATTATTGCCAATGAGTAGACCTTGTTTTGTCAACCCTCATTTTAAAATATAATGTTCTTGCTTTCTTTTCCAGCTATCTTCAGGAATTTCAAGACAAAGGTAAATTTTCAAGTTTGTCAGACTTGACTTTTTTTTTTTTTTGCTTGTGGAGATGTTCAGTAGGGTAATCTAACACATACTGAAATTTGATGGTTGGGATCAAAATTTAAATTTCCATATTGTATACTTAGACTTTCAAGATGAGAGTGCGAGCTCCCCCTGCTGAGAAAAAAATTAAAAAGCATATCTGGGATCTACTCTGCACAATATGACGCAGACATCTTATATATTTACTATTCTTAGGTGTTAATGTTTCTTATGGCACGTTGTGACAGAAATTTGTTAAGAAAGTATATACTTGCAGTTGCACATGGAATAATTTGGTAAAGCACAGGTGAAATACCAAGCTAACACCATTTGCCACAGGAGAGATTATTTTATAGGAGTGGTGGAATCAGGAGGGCCTGTGGCTGCTTCTAGGAAATGTTTTTAATGGATAATTGCCTTAAAATAGTGTCAAAATTTATGTCTGGAAACATGAGTAAAATCTTTTTCCAATGATTTTTTTATTATCACTGTGATTCTTTTGACGTGAATACATGTATGCTATAGATATCTTTAAAGAAGGGAATTCAGTTTAATTGTTTTGAAGTACATGACAGTGCTGGGAACCTGATTATCTTCCTTTAGATTTGAGGGATGGTTGTTTAGCGTATTGAAAACCAAAATAAGAAAGTCATAGGAAGTTACTACTGTTTCATGTCTTTCAGTTCTATGAGGGAAACTGTGTATGGCCCCTACTTCCAGGATGCTAATTCATAGGTCATGACCTGAAGCCTGGGGATGCTGGTATGAGGGTCACATCATGAGGTCAGCTAACCTGTGTGGCATTAGGATCTGGGTCTGGGGGACAAACAGTATGGGATCTTCTAACCAGGGTTAGCAAATACCAGAGAGTAATTCATACCTCTGCCAACTGAGAGTAGTGACAGTTTCAGGAAACCAAGAATTAACCAGACAACTCTAAACCCAAATAGTTAAAAGGAAACCATCATTTCTTTTCACATTAAATCATTAAGGTCATTGTGATTGGAGGGATTGAGAAGAGATTTTTTTTTTCATATGGAGATCTTTAACACTAGTTAAAAAATTTTTTTAATGTTTATTTTTGAGAGAGAGAGAGCATGGGTGAAAGTGGGGGAGGGGTAGAGAGAGACGGAGACAGAATCAGAAGGAGGTTTCAGGCTCTGAGCTGTCAGCACAGAGCCCGACTTAGGGCTCTAACCCACAAACCGTGAGATCATGACGTGAGCCAAAGTTGGACGCTTAACAGACTGAGCCACTGAGCCGTCCAGGCGTCCCAGAAATCTTTAACATTATTAAATAAAGAGAAGAGCAGAAACTCCTCTTCCCCACAAATACTTCTTTGTACTCTACAACCAATCCTCAACTGTGGGTTTAATCATACTGCATTTTGCTTAGTTGAATATAGAAGTAATGAATTTATGCATTCTTATTATATAGTATCCTGTTCATAGAGGAATACTAGATTTCAGATTCTGTCTTAAAGGACATGTTTTGTTCCGATAATTATTTATTAAATTCATTGTGGCTTAATTATTTGTACATTAACAAATTTTAAGCTAAGAAAGCATGATAATGAAGTCATTATATAGCTATATGATTCAATAATAGGGTAGGAGCTTTGTTATTCTGGTATAGGACTCATTCTGATGTATAGATATTACTGAGGTATAGTCTTTGTTTCTAAAGAGAATGGAAATTTATATAGTATTTGATAGAGAGTGAAAAATGAGCCTAGAATAAGAGTTCAAATAACACAGAATTCAGAGATTCTGCATAACCATTTTTCTCAAAGTCATTTGTAGTTTAATACTCCTACATTGAGTTAACTAATCATCAAGAGTACCTGCTTAAAAGTAAGCCTGTGCATAAATTAGGTGTATACCTTGGAGAAATATGAGAAGCTGAGTAATTTTATGCCATTATACCTTTACCTTTAAAGTATATTCAGCTTTGTTCTTTAAAAAAAAAAAAAACTATTGCTGTAGTTAGTACTACTTTGCTTTGTAGTTAGCAAAGTTAGTACTTAATAGTTGCAAAGTAATGATTCAAGATACATCTTTTATTTAAAAATAGGAAGTTAGTAATTATCAGATCTCTACATAAATTCATCTAAGTATATTTTGATATTGCTACTTTTCTTTTTTCTTTTACATTTCCCTTTGCGGTTTTGGGTTATCTTCATCCAAGGAGACCTGGGAAGAATTCCTTTCAACTGTTTTCCTGGTATCTCTCTCTCTCTCTCTCTCTCTCTCTCTCTCTCTCTTTCTCTCAGGTCAATATGGGGTCATAATGAAGTAAACAGAGGCTGTTTTCCTCGTTTTCACTTTTATATTTCTATTTACTTCAGCTATTTTATCTCTTCAAAACAGCAGTTAAGTACCATTTTAATATCATTAATGGAAGAAAAAAGGACCAGGTGAACAGTTCTTAAACAAAATGAATTAATTTAGAGTTGTTCATTTCTATTAAGTGAATTAAGGAATTATTAGTTTGTCTAATGTACACAGATGTTAGTCACCCTTCCTTCCCCCCTCCCTCTCTCCTCACTCCCCTTACACTGTAGGTGCTATTCCCCCATCCTGAGATTTCACAGTGCAGAATTTACAGTTCAATGTTTTTCAGTTCTTAGAACTGGTTGAATTGATACAACTGTTCAAACATTGAGCTGCATAGATCTTAGAGGATTTTAAAAAAGTATTTCCATTTTCTTTTGTGGGGAGGGGAATAGTTTGTACATGTAGAAATTTATTTTATTATAGTGGCTCCTAGATATTGAAGCTTGTTCATTAAGTTAATTTTCTATTTGCCATTTATATTCATTTTCAAAGCAAGCTGTTGTGTGAAGACTTCCCTTTTCATTTCTTTAATTTATTAAGGATTCCTTATTTTATCTCCTTATATCCTTAAGTACTCAAGTCTAGATTCTCTTTTATTTATTTTTTTTTTGAGTTTATTTTGAAAGAGACAGAGTGCAGGTGGGGGAGGGGCAGAGAGTGAGGGAGAGAGAAAGAATCTCAAGCAGGGTCTGCGTAGCACTGAGCCTGATGCAAGGCTTGAACTCAAGAAACCGTGAGATAATGACTTGAGCTGAAATCAAGAATCCTCTGATTCTTAACCAACTAAGCCACCCAGGCGCTCTTAGATTCTTTTTTGAGGAAGTCTGATGAAGTGTGATTTTAGAGTAAATTATCAGTTGATTTTCTAAATCCATTTATTTTACTTATACATAAGAAAGAGTTGAACCTAAGCAACCAGAACCCATCTTGCTTAGTCTGGTGCCTATTACTTATTTGAAATTTTGCCTGCTCTATCTAGAGCTGCTTCTTTAGCCCTCAAATATCCCTAGTTTCCTATTCTTAGTTGCAGTATAGCCTAATAGTATAGAGTGTATGCCTGAATTTAGACTTCATGCACTAAAGTTATGCTACTTTTAGAATTTAGAACAGAATTACAATTATGTTAGAATTTATTCCTGTCATAAAACATGGTCATAAATCTCTTAAATGTGACCTCAAGTAATTATTTTTGTAATGAAAATATATTACTAATTGAGTAAAGGCTGTTATTGACTGGAGAATAAGGATTTTTTTTTTTTAAAGTTTATATATTGAGAGAGAGAGAGAGACAGTGCACGCACGCGAGGGGGAGGAGGGGCAGAGAGAGAAGGCAAGAGACAGAGAGAATCCTAAGCAGGCTCTGTACTGCCAGCGTGGAGCCCAACATGGGGCTCTATCTTAACAACTGTGGGATCATGACCTGAGTGGAAACCAAGAGTCAGATGCTTAACCAAATGAGCCACTCTGACTTTCCTAAGTCAAAATTTTCTAATATACATTATGTATATAATTAAAAAATGTTTCACTTGTATCTCCCTTATATTAGTGTTTTTTTTATTCCAGTGATGATGTAGGTATGATTAATTTCTTTATAGAATGATTAAGATAGTATGAAGAGACCTATGTGTGCCACATAATAGACATTCAGTAAATATTATATTAATGTGTATTCTCAGATTCAATTAATTTATCAAGAAGATTTAATTAAGTACATCTTGTTTTAGAATTCAGTTTTCAAATAATTTTTGAGGAAATTATAAATTATTAAACAAAGGGTAAGCATATTAATATGAGACAAATATTTCAAGAGAATATTTTAAAAATCTTAAAATATTAGTGTCTGTAGCTTCAAAATGTGAATATATTGCTTTCAGTTCCTTTTAAATACCATAGCTAAAAAGCTCTGATTTTCTTCCTTAAGATATTTTTCTTCTAATTAAAAAAATTGTGTAATAGATTTTGTCCTTGAGGTTTCATTGATATTATTAAATATTCCTAGTTACCTAGCTATTTCCTTTGACCTCATTTGTATTAAGTTTATTAATGGACTCAAGTGCTTTGTTAAATAATAGGGCTGTCAGGTAAGAAGGAATTCATTTTAGTTTGTTGTTATGGAATCCTTAAGAATAGCAGAAAAGTCAGAAGTTTGGATGATGTTTAATTTCCTTTCCTTTCTCCTTTCTGACATAGTTTATGTTTGGTTGAAAGTTATCCCAGTGATGAAATCTGAACAAATAACTTGAGTTCTCCCTTGCCCCCTTCCCCCCGCCCATCTCTGGCCTTGTATAAATGTGTTAAATATGTCTGAAATTATGGGGCCTATAGTGTAGAAGTATATTTCAGAGGCAGTTCTTGTTTTAAGGCTCTGCCTCATATTTGCATACTATTAAGCCCTCTTATTATAGAAGAGTTACAAATGGAAACTTCTTACTTGTGGTGACCTAAATCTTTCAAAGTCTTAAGACTTCAACTATAGATCCCCTTAAGAAATGACAAATTAAATGCTTAATTCTGTCAATGTAGTTGTGTATTATTACTTGAGAAATTAATCTGGACAAGTAAACTGAGTAGAGAATTAGAAATTAATTTGTTTTCAGTCAAGTAATTTTTCTCCTCAAGTTTGTCTTTCATGCTCTAGAGGAGGAATGGCTATCATCTAAGTTTTAGGTTTATTAATTATTTAGTTTAATGTTTACCTGATTGTGTTTAAAATAGGACTCTGACAAAACAAGCAGTAAATTGGTTAAATCACCTTCAATCGTAGTAGAGATCATGACTGTTCAGATGCTATTTGGGCTTCATCTCCAGGTGTTTAGGAAAATGTTAATTGATGATGAGCTGTAGAAAAAAAAAGGGATAATAGTGATTTGAACCCAACTATTATAGATTTAAAAATGTTTATCAGAGAAATATGCTGCTGTGGTACGATTGAGCTTTGATTTTGCTGTGATATTTAAGTTGCCGCTGAAATTATAGGAAGGGAAGTCTTGGATCATTGTCTTTTAGACTGTTAACTTTGTATCGTTAATTAAACTTTTAAAAGTTGTGGGATAAATCAAATGGTTTTCTAGGGAAACAAGAAACAGTATTAATGAGCAACAACCCCATAATTATCCTTGTGAGTACATAACAGGGACACATTCATGTCTTTTCTTTGTGCAATAACTTTTACAAAGAAGTATTTTTAAACTGATCATTAATTTTATGACCACAGAAATGAGATGCAAAATTTATGCTGTTGTCATTGGCCCAGGCTCAAGGCACCGCCGACATTATGTGTGATTGTAATGGAATGGCTGCCAACTAATGATTCTGTAGACATTTCATTTGAGCCTGCTTTTCTTTTAGATGTCTGATTAGGCTGTAATGCTTTCAATTATGTCTGTAAATTGTATTGGATACGTTTACCTGATGCTCATTGTTGCTTTGGAGTTCAGTTTTCTATTACATAAACACAAGTTGAACATTTACCGTTTAATTTATAGAAGACTTTGCAGGTATAGCTGCAAATACTCAGCCCCTGGGGAGAAAACAAAAAAAGCTTTGCACTACTCAACAGCGACCCCTGTGTTCACTTAAAGGTGCTTGTAATACAGCTCTTTATTGGGTTAAAAAAAAAGACAATTAGGAAGGAGGAGAAGGGATGGATCATCACTGGAACAACAGTAAAATGAAGACCATTTTGAAAAATGATGTGTCTTTTCAACTTCATGCCGTTTGAAAAGGGAATAAGAGAGATTCTTCTTCTTCTTCTTCTTCTTCTGCTTCTTCTTCTTTGTCTTCGTCTTCGTCTTCTTCTTTTTTTAACTTTCTGGGTTAATTCAAGGGAGCTTAAAAAAGGGGAAAAAAAGGGGGGGATGGGAATGAAGCCAGTAGCAGTATTTAATTTATTTTGTTTTAGATAAATATAAATGATCACATTGATTACAAAAACCATTTGAGATGATCTGCAGTTCTTGGAATGGGTAAGCTGAAGACCATTTCATGTTCATATAGAATATAAAAAGTTTTTGTTTTAAAACATGTCTTAGAAGTCTTTAGCATGTTAAGAACCAACTTGTATAAACGTTCTGAACTCATATTAAGTATTATTTAATTAATAGCTTTAATGATCTTTTTGCTGTTTGTGTATATATACACACAGATCTACGTTGCTGGGTGTATATGTGTGTGTATGTGTGTGTGCATGTGGGTGTGTGTATATTCATGGATACACACATAAAAGCATAGAATGGATATTATAAAAATACCCTGATTTTCAAAGGTTTTTAACTTTTATTTTTCTGTGTATTTCGACACAGAGTTTAATAGGTTTAAGCCTGAGCATCTGAATCTTTTTCAAAATCGTTTCCATGTGTTCATTGGTTTTAATCTTGTATTTTTGTATTCATAATAGTGTACTAAGCTAAGTACAAGTTAGGGTAATGTCTTTGAGGTATCCTGATACTTTTTTTTCCATGGCAAGATTGATTTTATAATTCACGATAGGAAATATCATTAGAAAACTCATACCATAACAATTTTTACTTTATTAAGAATGTAAGGATACTCCAGCAACTAACAGCAATTGAGAATTTTGTGATCTTTACTCCTTTATGTTCCATGAGCTGTCATTCCATGTCCAAACATATTTTTTACCAGCACTTTATGGGGTTCTGTCTTACCTCACATTTGAAATCAGAGCATTCTTCTTTCCATAAGAGAAATAAGGGATCACTGAATGTTCTGAAAAGCACTTTGAACATTTTGAAGGAAAAAGAACTTAAGATCTAAAGAAAGAATGGTATTTACACATGTTCCTTGGGAGTTTTATTTGGGGAAGGAGCATCACCATATGATGCGTCTGGTGGTGGAATCACTAAAACCTGTAGAATAGTCCTCTCCATTCTGTATTTAGTGCCCAATGGGAGGTCTCTGTCTTTTTCAGGATAAGGAAGATGAATGCTGGTGAAATGCCAAAATTATGAAGAAATAGAGATGAGCACTGATTTTTAAAAAATAACTTTGACAGTGTTTTGTTTTGAAAAGGGCTATTTCCGGGGCGCCTGGGTGGCTTAGTCGGTTAAGCGTCCGACTTTCACTTAGGTCATGATCTCGTGGTTCGTGGGTTCGAGCCCCGCGTCGGGCTCTGTGCTGACTGCCAGCTCAGAGCCTGGAGCCTGTTTCAGTCTGTGACTCCCTCTCTCTCTGACCCTCCCCTGCTCACTCTTTCTCTCTCCTAGAAATAATAAATTAAAAAAATTAAAAGAAAAAAAAAAGAAAAGGGCTATTTCCTCTCCCAAGGATATGGTGAAAATAGGGTGCTACCCAATAAATGAGTATCAGCGGATACAGGTATTTTTAGGGGAGAGACTAGTAGCTTTAATCTGGATCTGCTTAGCGACTATGGTCTAAGAGTGCTACTCTAGGTTCTCTTGGATTTCCACAGAGATTTTCATTATGCTTTCTGGGTAATCCCGAGGTGGCTGGTTTTCTCTTGAGTTGTTCACAGATAATTGATAGAGGATTAAGCATATATATATTTTTTAATTTCATTGACTTTTCTTTGGATGTGGTTGAATATGGGTGAAGAATGAGTGGTTATTTGTAACTGCGTAAACAGGCTAGCAAATACCTGATACAGCTTTAAAAAAAAAATCCTAAGTGAGTGTGTGGAAAAAACCCAAACCACAAGATTTTAGTGTGGGGATTAAATGACTTCAAGCCAACCAACCCACCTAGGATTTGGAAATCATATAGAAAATGGCTAGAACATTTAAAAAAATGGTAATGTATCACTGAATGAGAATTGAAGGTGTCAAGTTGTAAATCACTTTGTGTGAACTTACAAGCTAACGTTATATGAGTTTTAAAGTAGTTTTTCCCATAAAGGATTCCTGCTCTTGAAAATGCAACTGAGCATTTATAATCTACTCTAATGTAACCCTGTGATTTTTCATGAAAACATAAAGTGTTCATCTGGCCCTGAATGATCAATTTCTCATCATAACTTTTCAAATTATTGGGTAGGTAAATAGAATTAATTTGAATTATTCTCTCTGTTGCGCTTGCCATTTTTTTGGGGTTATTGTTGTTTGTTATCATTATTTTGGTTCCGTTTCTTCTTTTGTTTGTTTTGAATACACACTCTTGTTTACCCTGCTTCTGCTTTTTTGTGATCACTTTTGTAGAGACCGTCATAATTTTGGAGTCAGTGACTACGTTTAATAGAAAAATGTACGTCTTTTGACAAAGTAACATTTTTTAAGATGGCTAATTCATAAAAGACTTTTCTCTGATTCTTCTATAGGGGATGCAGAAGATGGGGAAGAATATGATGATCCTTTTGCTGGACCCTCAGACACGATTTCATTAGCCTCAGAAAGATATGATAAAGATGATGAAGCCCATTCTGAAGGTATGTGATATTTTCCCATTGAATGTACCTCTTGACCCTCCAACCCAAGACAATGTGATGTGTAGAGGTGGTGGTTCTTGTCAGAAAGCACAGAAATGGAGAGGCTTCGTTAACTTACCTTTACCAGAACCTTTTAAGGAACAGAAGAGCTCTCTCTAGTGGTTTTCCTAAGTATGTAGTTCCTTCTTTTCCTAAGAAATTTTCTTCACTAGAATTTTTAAGAGACTGTTTACATCACTGTATGAATATTATTAGTAAGTTTGTTGGTTAATTTAATATTATCAGATTCTTGCTTAATTTTATTGTGCTGCTTAATGGCTTCTTGTATTATTTATTTTATAAATAATGAAAAAGGTTTTTGGTCTCTTTTTTTTTGAAAACTTCATAGAAAACGAGTTCATAAAATATTAAATTAATTATTCCTCCATTGCCTTCTCACATTAAGACAGGTTTTCATCAAATGCTTCTTTTAATACACATTTTCATTTCTCTGAATGTTATGCAGCCATATTATGATGCTTTGTATTAATTGAATTAGTAATGAAATTGATTGCTTATCTCCTAGTTATTTTTTTAAAACTTGCCCAAGTTATGAAACTTCCTTTCAGTATAGCATGTGCTTTCTCTGCTATAGGAAGGTGAAGGTAGACACCTTATAGAGACCTTAGAAGGGCGATATATAGTTATAAATTAAGAATGTGTATCGATAAATTAGCCATGCATATTAATTCGTGGCGCTCAAAGTTTCACGTAGACACAGAAATGAATTATGCCTTCTGCCACTGGATGATGATCAAACTGTGCAGTTCCATCTCTAAATACAATTGCTGAATGAAAATATGCTTCTTGCAACAGAGCACTCCACATTTTATGTTATCCAGATTATTCCCTTTGGAAACATAAATTGCTTTTATGAGGTATAAAATTATGTCTATTGCAGAACAGGGATAAGTCAAGTACATGCATAAGTGATAAACATTCTAACCACTGATTCAGAACAACACAATCTTTTTTTTTTATATTCAGAACTTTGTACAATGTGTAGCAATAATAATCACATCCATTTTCTCTTGAATTTTACATTTTGGCAAAAATTTAATTTCTATTTTTAAAGGAAGAGATTTTCCCCCTTATCTTCCCTATTTTTGAACAAGATGCATCTTTCTCTGGAGTCACACTTATTATCTGAAGCAGAGCATTACCCTTCCTAACCTGATCTTCAAAAGCATTTCTGTTAGAAAATGTTTTATAACTGATGAAACAATGTTTTCAGGCAAAACAATGAATTATTATTTTGAGTTGAACTCTTTTTCAGACGTGTTACAATGATTTGTTTTGCTTCTGTTAAGTGTTGGTAGATAGAAATGAGTATGTGTGTATATGTATATGTATTCAGAGACAGAGTATTTCTACTCAAGAGAATATACATAAACACCCACACAAAATGTTCGTAGAATTTATATGCCCAGAGCTTTAAAAAATAGCATGAATATTTTGAAGTACAAGAAAGCATTATGTGCATTCTTAAAAACACCGTCACCTAAGAAATCCAACAACTACATACCTAAGAGAGCCAGTGTTTTGTTAGAAAAGTGAATTGTTATTAAACTGTAATGTGTTTACATAATTATTGTATTTTCTTTATTATGAGTAAATAATTTATCATATGTTTGTTTTCATAACCCAATATATGGGAAATACAGTAATAGCATGAAAAAGATTTATTGCTAAAGGATTACATTATCAATATTTGAATATTATGTAATAACATACTTATGTATAACATTAAATTTTTGGTTAAATATTGGCGCATTTTCATTAGTGTTGGTATAAGCAGTTCTTAAGCAGATTGAATATTTAACTTATAGTATTATTCATTTTTGGTATATAAAAACTACCATATATGGTAGTTTTATATTTTCTTCTAAGAATGTTATGAATTAATTTCAAAACTACCACTTGCACTTTTAATTTCTACTCTGAAATCTCATTTAGTCATGTTAGTTTCTCTGCCTTCAACATAGATTTGGTATGTGCTCTCTCTTCCTTGCCGAATAAATTTTCCTTCCTTATGGGACCTCGGTCTAATGATATATTAATTATAAAAAGATAATGCATTTAACAATAAGTATAACGAAATTAGCACAGGTCACCAAAAGGCCTTTTGTCAAATCAGATTGTTGTTTTGTCCTTTTGACTTTTACCTTATGGTAGGCACTAACAAAGTATCTGAACTTTGATGGATGATAAAATCTAAACATGATATGTATTTTTCATAATGCTAATGTAATTTTCAAGGTACTGAAAAGGTCAAACCTGCACATCTTTGTGTGCGTTCTAAGTCTGTCTTTTCCTTTAATATTTCTTTTTCTCTGTTACTCTGGTTCAAAAGTTCACTCAGTTCCCAAATGGCTACCTAATTTTCCAGTTATTCCCTCAAGCCATATGTGTTTTGGTTTCTTTATGGTTTATTAGGTACTGTAGGAAAGTAGCATAAGTTATATCTTCTAATGAAATTCAAGCACACTTCAGTGATGCTTCGACTTGATTGCTGGTAGCAATTAAATCACAGCCAAGGAGAATAATGCATAATCTCACAAGGTCCAGACACCCTATAGAAATTGAAAGGGGATGAAAACAGAAAACAAAAACAAAGTCTTCAAACCCTGCCAGACACACTGTTTCCAGCCTGCTTTTTTTTTTTTTTTTTTTTATTGGCCAACTGCCTGATTGATGGCAAAATCATAACTTGCTGCATGCTAACAGGCAGAGTTCACTTGTAGGTTATTGTGAGCTGATAAAGGGTTAGATGGAGTTTTGATTTTCGCATTGGACCTTGGTACACCAGATTAATGGAATTTCAATGAGAGACTAGAGTAGCCACAGCTTTGTCAGAGAAACAGATGGAGATTCTATAGTCATGTCTACTCATTAATACTAGTTGCCTGAAAGGTGTGCCGCTTCTCTATACAAAAGAGTTGATATAATTGATTTTTGAGTGGTGCATTGAAAAAAAGTACCTTATTGATGACTAGAATTGTAACATAGATGGTGACAGATTTTTGTATAGCTTGTAGCATCAAAATATTGTAAGTGGTTATTTTTTCTTCTCTCTCTTTGGAAGCACTTTTATTTTTAATTTTTGAGAGGAAATATATTTTAAGACAAGAGCAAAAAAGGAAAAAGCGACATGCTAAATTACCTTTTAAGAAAAACAGTAAGGGTCTGTATTTTATTTATACATGATTGCATGACTTCTGTTAGTTTCATTTTGATATGGTAAGATTTATTAAAAAAACCATACTAGAAATCTCATTTTCTTAACTTTGTGCCTTATTTTTTTTTCTGAAAAATTAAAACAATCATCGTTTCTAAGCTAGATCGCTGTTAGAAGTTTATGCTATTGTGTGGCTGGATGTGTGGAAGTGTTAATATAAATGGAGCATGTCAGTAATCAGATAAAATTAGAGAAAATGAAACTCAAAACCTTAAAGAAATAGATCCCTCATTGTACACGCCAAGATGCTTTCTTGAGCACTAAGGTGGGAGAGGCAGGGTGGCCTTTAGACACTATGTAATGACTTGGGTTTCCATTTTTCTATTCTGAAATCATTTTTCAACCATTTTTGTCATCTGTGAAAGAAGGCTTCTAACCATGTAGCATTGTGGAAAGTCCCTGAGGTAAGGTGAAAGGATTCGATGAGCTAGAAGACATATATCGGCTGTACCCATCGATGATAGGTCGAAGAATCCCCGTGGACATTTGTTACAAATCTGATTCAGTCCTAGACCATAATCACTTTGTGGATAAGATTCTGGAACCTCTAGGGTGTGAATATAGGAAGGCTAAAATGAAGCTAAAGGTATAAAGCAGTCATTTATTGTCCTGGTATCTTCCTAACTAAAAATTCCAAGTAACATAGGTTACTGAAAACTGTGGGCATTGCAGGGACATAGGTTTATATAAAAATACTTGGTTTAGGAATGGACCTATTTTTTAAAGCTTGGGGATTAAGAAAAAAGACTAAGCCTGTCTTGATCATAATTCATGAGAGTAAATAATGATTTTTTTTTCTTTTTTGGTATACTTTAAGAAAACCTAATGTATGAAAATTTGGATTTATAAAACATATAAATCACTTATTCCAAAGGATTGCTTTAAAAAAGATTATGTCTGGGATGCCTGGAAATAATGAGCTCTCACAATGCATCTAAAACAAGCTTAGATATAAATCCATCTATGTGCACACACAGTAAATATAATGTGTGAATTTCTACACATTGCACGCCAAACTTGTGAGGAAGATATCTTTTTGTGTAAAATTAGGTTTAGCACTCATCTGTTCTTGTAAAAGCAAGCAATTGATGCTTTACTTTTCTCAGGGTTCCAGTAGAATATGAAACAATGTTTAAAGCCTAGGGGAAAAAAGGTTCTTTCCCTACCTTTTAAAAAAACATTTTATTTTTGACTAATCTCTACACCCAACATGGGGCTCAAACTCACAACCTCAAGATACAAAGTCATATATGCTCTACCAACTGAGTCAACTAGCCGCCCCTCCCCCATGGTTCTTTCAATAACTCACCATTAAGGGTGTTTTTCTACCATCGTATCATGGGATTTTTTTTTTCAATTAAAGTGTATTTATTTATTTTGAGAGAGACAGCTGGTGAGCAGGGGAAGGGCAGAGAGAGAGAGAGACAGAGAGACAAAAAAAGAGTTACCCCGTTTAACTGATTTGGTCTGTACCTAAGCAAAAAACTGGCTTCATTGTTTCTCCTCTCAAATTTGTTGACGAAGCCAGTCATATGTTTTGACATCATACTGAATAAACCAAAGCATACGCTTTAGGCCTATATTCTGAGAGGTTGTGGAGGAAATTGTGGAGGGGAGGGCCTTTTATTAAGTGAGTTTTGCATGGTTCCTGAAGTTTGCTGGAGAGAAAGTGGGAAAAGGTGCTGGAAAGAACATTTGGAGCATAAGTCCGGAAACCAGGTTCTCACCAGTAACTGCATATTTACAGGGGCAGTGCCTTAACCCAAGAAGTGTGAGCCCCACTGACAGATCTTTCGGTGCTAGTGGTAAAGACGATTTTGGCTGTTGGAGAGTACTGTATCTCATAAGACTTAGTGGCATAACAGGCTTTTCTTTCTTGCTGTGCACATGTGGGTTTGGCCTGCAGTCGTTGAGTTTGGAGGAGTTGCAATATGGGACTTCCTGTTTTCAGTCGTGTCTCCTGTTTGTAATTGGAACTAAACGGTGTATTTAGGGTTTAGAAATTGAAAAGCAAAAGTTCCTTAAGGCAGTGGACTGAGGAGGGGGTCGCCTAACTGACTGAGGCGGTAGAGCATATGACTCTTGGTCTTAGGGTTGTAAGTTTGAGCCCCACCATGGGTGTAGACATTAGTTAAAAATAAAATCTCAAACAACAAAAAAAGACAGTGGACTGATCAATTTGATTTTAGGGGAAGACATGCTAGCCTACTCAGGATTCCAAAGGGAGCCCCCTTCCTCTGAAACAGTACCTTAGAGGGGGCTGTGCTGATAGCTGGGGTAGCATCTTCAAGGAAGGAATTAATTAATATTTATTAAGAAGTTAGTCTGGCTCTGAACTAGATTCTTTCATCTACATTACTTCCTTTAATTGGCTCAGAATGACCCTATGCGGGAGACATTTTTCCTCTTTTATTGTGGAAACTGAGACTCAATAAGTTTTAGGTCTCTTGACCAGAACATCCAACTCCTGAGTAGCAAACTTCAACTTCTTCGGTCCTCCTGGGCTATGCTGCTTAAACAATTAGACTAGTTTGGGGCGCCTGGGTGGCTCAGTCAGTTAAGCGTCCGACTTCGGCTCAGGTCATGATCTCACAGCTTGTGAGTTCAAGCCCCGATTTGGGCTCTGTGCCTACAGCTCAGAGCCTGGAGCCTGCTTTGTGTCTCCCTCTCTCTCTCTCTGCCCCTTCCCTGCTTGTGCCTGCGTTCTCTCTCTCTCTCTCTCTCTCTCAAAATGTAAATAAATATATAAAAAAAGAATGAGACTTGTTTTCTAATTACAAGAGACATGCATATGGTTGAAAAAGAACAGAAAGAGATTCAATAAAAGTAAAAGCCTTCTTACTCACCCCACCCTGACCTGTCTATTCACCAGAGGTAGGCACTTGTTATAGTTTCTTCTGTGGTTACCTTAATAACTCTGGATACTCTATTTCTGTAGTAAAATATAGAAGTATACTCACTTGATCAACCTTAAATAGTATCTGTTTACTCCTTTTATGATAGATGATTTTTTCAAACCTCCTCTTCTACTTCTGCCTCCTGCTTTTTTAATTTAATTTTTAGTTCTTGTTGTGTTTGCTTTTGACTTAAGTCATGTTCTTATTTTGTAATGTGCCAACCTCTGACAGTGCCCATTGACTCTTTGTTATAAAATATGAGGAAATGTGTGCACCTAGCCTTTCTTTTTTCCATCTCCCTTCTCACTCTTCAATTCTTATTTTCATAATGAAATTATTTTTGCATTGTTAAAATCCATAACATTTATATTTGATTCTCTAAGTTGACTGTGCTTGGTCTGCAAGTTAGGTTTTAAACGTTTGTCTTTTTCCTTTCTGCTAATGCTTTTTCTCGAATGTCTGCAAGCCTTGGTTGTTGATTCATGTTTGTGAGTAAAGGACGCAGTCAGATAGTGTAGGTAGCTTGTGTGGGGCTTCTTTTGCTTCTATTATTCTGCAAGGCCTTTCTTTTCTTTTGAAAGGCAGAATGCAAGCAGAGGAGGAGAAGAGAGAGACACAGAATCTGAAGCGGTCTCCAGGCTCTGAGCTGTCAGCACAGAGCCTGACGTGGGTTTTGAACTCACAAAACTGCAAGATCATAACCTGAGCCAAAGTCAGATGCTTACCGACTCAGCCACCCAGGTGCCCCTCTTTTGAATGGGGGGTTGTAAGAAAAGTTGGCAAGACTTGACTGTGGGCAGCTTGCTACAAGGCTCTTAGGAGCACACAGGCAGACCAGGATTCCCACAGTTGTCAAAATAAGGGGGACATTCTCAGGGGGAAGTGGAATGCTTTTACTTAATTCCTAGTGACAGGCTTTTAACCCTTCTGTTCTCTTTTAGCACTGGGGTGTGGGCACTCTGAAGCTCTGCTCACTCAGCTTTAGCACCCTCCCCGGGAGCGAGTGTGTTTTATTTAGAGAGTAGAGTTCAGAGTCTGGACGCAAATGCCTTAATTGCTGGCTGCTTTGAGGACAGACCCGTGGTTCTACCTGCTTCGATTACAGTTCTTTAATGAGTGCCCCTCTTTACTATCCTGTAACTCGGCTTGTCACATATCTGGGGCTCCTCTGCGGAACCAGCACTCACTCTCCATCACATCTGCCTGGGCTCTGCTTCCTCTCCTATGACTCCCTTACTCTAGTCTCCTCTGCCTTTCATTTGCTGGGAATTGCTCAAAATTTTTGATCCACTGAAGACACTCTTTCTTGACCACCAATGTGATTAAGATTTTATCCTTTTTAAAAAGTTTTAAAATTCTTATTATTTTTAAAAATTTATTTTGAGAGAGAGAGAGAGAGTGGGTACACACACAGATGAGCAAGGGAGGGGCAGAGAGAAAAACCCCAAGCAGGCTCTGCCCTGTCAGCACAGAGCCTGATGCGGGACTCAAACCCACGAACTGTGAGATTGTGACCTGAGCTGCAATCAGGAGCAGGCCGCTTACCTGACTGAGCCACCCAGGTGCCCCAAGGTTTTATTCTTAAAAGCAAACAAAAATCATTTCATGGGGGACGTTTAGGAGGAAAGGTAGGTGCTGTCTGTGTTCCTTTTCTAATAACACCAAGAGGCTGCTTTGTCCTGAAACATTTTTACAATTGATCTGCTGGAATCATTCCCTGGGGAAGAAGTATGCTCCCTGGCTACAGGTCCAAGGTAGTCCAGAAAGTGTCAGTCAGACCTTAGATACAGTTACTCAGTTACTCAGAGTGAGCGCTAGCTTTCTAGAAGCACCTAGATGCTCTAAGCAGTGGAGAAGAACTGTCCCTTTCCCTAATAGAATTGTAATCTTATTGTGGGTACAATATGTACAAATCTAATATTTGGAAACAATTTTATTAACTTTGTTCCAACACAGAAATGTGTGGCATTGACCCTCATGCTAGGAGGTAAGAAACAGAAGAAGCTATTGCAAACTGGTCTGGATGAATCATGTTTTATGGAACAAAATTGCAGTTTGAACCAGAGCTTAACAAGGACAGGTAGAGGTTTAATTAGTCAATGGAAGGGAGAGTGTTTATCAGAGAAGCTGAAGAAGTAGAAACAATAGGAAATGGGGCTGCAAGTCAGTGTAGTTTGAGGCACTGTGGAAAGACCAGCATGGCTTAGAAAGCTTGAAGACTGGGAGATGGGGGTTGACCAGGGTAGCGTGTTACAAGCATTGGCTGTCTTCTCTCTTCAGATTCTAATTTGTCCACTAACCAACTTACTCTGGCTAAGGCACTACCTTTGTGAACTTGTTTCTTCTTCTTTACAAAGATTTCCATTATTTTAGGCAAAGGAGAACTTAATTATCAAGGACTGTAAATGGCGTCTGACTTCAGCTCAGGTTATGATCTTGCAGTTTTGTGGGTTCGAACCCCACATCGGGCTCTGTGCTGACAGCTCGGAGCCTGGAGCCTGCTTCAGGTTCTCTGTCTCCCTCTTTCTCTGCCCCTCCCTTGCTGGAGCTCTGTCTCTCTCAAGAATAAATAAACATTAAAAAATTATTTAAAAACCTATATGGATCTATTTAAAAATAAGAAACTGGGGATAGTAACACTTCCTGTATCCTATGGCCATTGTGAGGATTAAATAGGATAAGCATATACTGAGCTTAGAATACTTCCTGGCCCATAGTAAAGACATGGTAAATGCAAGGTATTATCGCTGTCCAGCCTATTTATCTAAGGATTGCCTTAGATAAATGTTTCTTTCTGGGTTTGACACAGCAGGTGCCTGAGGTGTTGTCCATCTTTTGTACTGTTTAACTCAGATGTTTCACGAGCTAAAATGGATTTTGTAGGATTTGCCGTCGGGAGTTTTTTAGAGATTCATAAGAGATGGCCCTGTTTTAAATTGGGTACTCTGTGTTGGAAACTGTTACTAGTTTTCTTTAATACGCTGGCCATGCCTTGGTTCAGAACCATTCTACCTCCCTGTGCCTTAACTGTTCTCTGTTGAGCAAATAATGAGAATGTGAGAATAAAGAAATTTTGTACCTGGGAAAATTTTGTGGCCATGCATCATGAGCCCACGGAAGGACTCACTCCTTTTATATGTGAACTCAATAGTCAGTGACTAAAAAGCTTGCCAACTTTTGAAACTCTTTGAATGAATTTGACCTATATTAGAAGGTTCATGAAATCATACATGGAAAAAAAAGTGGAGGGAAAAAGTGGCCTAAAGTTTTTAGAAAACAAGGCTACCACTCAGTGTCTCACAACTCAGATGCAGGGCTAGGATGTCATTTAGAGCAAGTAAATGCTCTGTTAGTAAATAAATAAGATTAAGGCAAAAATTGTTTCTTTTTTAAAAATTTTTAAACATTTTTTTATTTCTGAGAGAGAGAGAGACAGAGACAGAGACAGCGTGAGCAGGGGAGGGTCAGAGAGAGAGGGAGACACAGAATCTGAAGCAGGCTCTAGGCTCTGAGCTGGCTGTCAGCACAGAGCTGGACGCGGGGCTCTAACCCACAAACTGTGAGATCATGACCTGAGCCGAAGCAGGACGCTTAACTGTCTGAGCCACGCAGACGCCCCTATTTCTTAAATTTTTACAAAGATTAAGCATGGGATGCAGTCTATGGTATCTGCTTATCGAAGTATTTTTTCAAAACTGAGAGTAGTTACCAGAGTCCTTGCTCCAATACTTCAGGGAAAATGAAATACACATGCTACAGATTTAAAAATAATATAGATACTATTAAAGAAAAAGTCTCTGCACAGAAGGTGTAAGAATCAACTTGAGTAAATTATTTTTTTGAGCAGCTTTTTTCCTACATATGAGGAGTGTCTTGCAGTTTAGAATTGGGAGTAAGATTGAAGCAATTCTTTTATTAATCCTCCTAAAATTATGGCTTTTGAGAATGTATACAGTTACAGGGTTAAAAAGGATGACGCGGATTTTATAGTCCATCAACAATTTGGGGGTGGTCTAGTGTTCTTAAAGTGTTCTTTTTTTTAAGAACTAATACAGAGAACAAATTGAGGGTTGCTGGAGGGGTTGGGGTGGGGGTTGAATGGGTGATAGGCATTAAGGAGGGCTCTTTTCCAGATGAGCATTGGCTCTCATAGGTAGGAGATGAATCACTGGGTTCTACTCCCGAAGTCAAGACTACACTGTATGTTAACTAACTGGAATTTAAATAATATTAAAAAAGAATCTTATTGGGGTATAATTAACATAACCATAGAATTTACCATTAAAGTATATAATTCAGTAGTTAAAAATTTTTTTAAAAATGTTTGTTTATTTTTGAGAGACAGAGTGTGAGTGGGGAAGGGGCAGAGATAGAGGGAGACACAGAATCGGAAGCAAGCCCCAGGCTCTGAGCTGTCAGCACAGAGCCTGATGCGGGGCCCGAATTCACCCTAGCTAGAGTTGGATGCCCAACCGATTGAGCCACCTAGGTGCCCCTACAATTCAGTAGTTTTAAATAAATTCAAAGAGCCGTGTAAGAAGCATCACTTTATCAGTCAATGTTAGAACATTTTTATTTTCACAAAAAAGAAACCCTATTTCTCTAAGCAGATACTCCCCGTTTCCCCCCTTCTCCTACACCCATGGGCCTAAGCAATCGCAAATCTGCTTTCTATCTTTATAGCTTTGCCTAATCTGGATGTTTTATTCAAGTGGAACCACAAAATGTGTGTCCTTTTGTGTCTGGCTTCTTTTACTTATGCAAAAGAATTTGAAGTTCATCCATATGGTAGCATATATCAATACTTCATTCTCTTTGATAGCCTGATGATGCTTCATTTGTATGGATATACCGTATTTAGTTTGTCCATTTCTCAGTTGATAGGCTTTAGAGTTGTCTCTTCTTTTTGGCTTTTATTAACAATGCTGCTATGAACATATGTGTATAAGTTTTTGTGTGAATGAATGTGTTTTCATTTCTCTTGGAGTGAAATTGCTGTGTCATATGTTAACTCTCTAAGTCTCACTTTTTGTGATATTGTCAAACTGTATACCGAAGTGCCATGCCATTTTGTGTTCCTACCAGCAGTGTGAGAAGGTTTCCATCTCTCCACATCCTCTTCAACACTTGTTCTTGTCTGTCTTTCCTTTAGTCATCCTAGTAGGTATTAGTTGATGTTTCATGATGGTTTTAATTTGCATTCCTTTTTTTTCAATTTTTTAAAAAATATTTATTTATTTTTGAGACAGAGAAAGACAGAGTGTGAGCAGGGTAGGGGCAGAGAGAGAGGGAGACACAGAATCTGAAGCGGGCTCCAGGCTCTGAGCTGTCAGCACAGAGCCCGATGGGGGCCTTGAAGCCATGAACCGCGAGATCTTGACCTGAGCCCTTGACCTGAGCTGAAGTCGGACGCTTAACCGACTGAGCCACCCAGGTGCCCCTAATTTGCATGTCTATAATGATTAATGATATCGATCATCTTTTCATGTACATATTGGCCATTTGTATATCTTCCTCAGAGAATGCCTTTGCTCGTTTCTCAACGAGGCTTCCTTTTTATTAAGTTCTAAGAGTTCTTTATATGTTCTAGCTACCAGTCTCTTATTTATATATATAACTTGTGAATATTCTCTTCAGTTCTGTAGGTTGTCACCTTGTAGATGGTGTCCTTTGAAGCACAGAAGTTTTAAATTTTGATGAAGTCTAATTTGTCTATTTTTTCTTTTGTTGCCTGTACTTTTGGTGTCGTATTTAAGAAGTCTTTACTTAACTAAAGATTCTTAAGGTGTTCTTAACTCACGGCTAAGTTACTTCTTAAAATACTGAGTTCTTTTACTCTAATAGTTATGAGATTAATGTGCTAGTTAAAACAGGGACAGTTAAAACAGGGACATATTCTAGCTCACCTATAATGTTATTGTTGCTTAGTGCATACTTTAAAAATTGTGCAAACAGCAAAAAGTAATTTTCTTGCTGTGACTTTTCAGCTCAGTGAACTCTTGAATTCTGTAGCCTTTAGCATCCTTTAAAAAAAAGAATTCTTGCTTTGTTTTGTTGCATATGCTATCTCTCATCTCATTTCTAGCCATACACACTTATTTTATTCCGTAATAAATGCATAATCACATGGATCTTTCATGTCAGTTTTACTTTAACTTATTTTAGGGAACATGTAGTCAAAGTAGATTATTTTGTTCATTTTATGGCTTTTTGTTGATTTTCTAGGCTTTTCAATGTACACTTATATTGATGAGATCTAAGCAGTGCTGGCATCATTGCTAGGAAAATGATTGCTATTTTTGTCTTTCAAAAAGAAAGTTGTCTTGTTTCTTTGAATTCATCTCTTCTCCTTGGTAAGGATTCCTCCCCGTCTCCCCCCACTTCCCCAAGTGTCCATCACCAAACTGAGCGGTCTTGCCAGATAAGGGAACTGAGACACAAGGAAGCTATGTGAATTATCTAAGTAATGCTACTCAGTGTGTGGTCTGCAGACTGGTCTGGGTCTGTGATCTATTTGTTACTGGTCTGCAACAATCTAAGTACAGAAACTGAGAGTAAGCACTTAGAAATGTTTATAGTATTTTGACATTCTGCATTATCCACATACATGGCCATTATTTTTTCCTAGTAATTCATATTACATAATATATATATGTATGCACATACACACATATGCACACATTATTATTTCCAAGCGACTCATATTTTATACGTATATACCTATATATATGTATATATAATTTATCACATTTTGGGGAGAAAAACTCTTCAGCTCGGCTAGAAGCATTGATCTAGAGTGAGAGAGAGAATGAATTACAGTGTTCTCAGATCTCTTAACTTCTGATTTTTGGTTGTTTTATCAGGAGCCCTGTATCTTTCTCTGTATCTTCGCTTGTATAGGCAGTCTTGTTTAATTTAAATATTAGATTCATTTTCATGATGGAAAAATTTTAGGAATTCCAATTCCCTATTTCTTGTCAAATAGCCTTTCAAGTTCTAATGTCATCATCAGGTATTTAATTTTATTTTTTCATGTGAAAGTCCTGAGAGCAGCGTTGAGTTTGGGTGTTATGAGGCAATGGTGCAGCCTCAAAGCTTTTCATTCGGAATAACTGGAGAAAAGGTTACTGTAATTTGAATATCATCTAGTGCTTTTCCATGCCTAGAAAGCAGAAACAGAGAGTGTTATCTTAAAGACTCTGTCAGAAAAGTAATCTCATCTCAAAGATGTGCTTTTGCGTCATTTTGTTGAAATGTTTTTAAAAGCTTCTCACTTTTTAATACCAGCTACAAGCTTCACTATTTTGAACACACCCATCACTTTCTTTAACACCAATTGAGGTTAATAAAAATAATACTCTAAAATAAAAAATAGTAAAATTCTTACCATGGTGACAAAGAAATATATATATGTATTTCTTTCATTGAATAGGACTTATTTTGATATTGGTGTTCTGGGATCTATTCTATGCTATAAGCCTCTAATATGCTTAGAATAGGATTTCTTTGCTGAAAGAAAATGTGTCTTATAGGAGGTAAAGAATTGATTTTTTAAAAAAAAATATAAGTAGGAGGAAAGTGTAACAAAGTTGTCTGTTCTAGGCAGAGCGCTAGATGGAAGAGAAGTTTAATTCAACAGATTTTACTGTTTGTTCTGTTAGACTTGGGGGGGAATAAAATGATTAATAAGACATGTCATTGGCCTTAAGGATCGTATAGATTAGTAGAGGAAAGAGAGATGTCAATATCAAGTCTAATTCAAGGCAGATTGGTGTACTCACTGGTGCAAGACATACAGAGGGAGAAAGAAGGTGACAATTATGATTGGAATGAAAACATTTGTGAGAGTGGAGGTGGCATTTTGGGCCAGGTCTGGAAGAGTAGGAAGGCTTCTGAGCTGTGGAACATGGAGGGAGTAACATTTCAGGTTCAGGAAACAGTGTGGTCAAGGGGTGTGTTGGTGCAGACTCTCCACGCCTAGAACAGAAACCGAGCTCAAACTGGTTAAAGCAAAAAGTAGGAAAGGGAATGTATTGGTTTACCTGTGAGAGAAGGGCAGAGTGGGGCCTTGCTTTGTGCCCACCTGCATTCAGGTGAGTGTTCAAACTGTAATAAGCATTCTCACTCACATCCTGCTTCTGCTTAGATGGCCACCAGCCACCGGCAGCTTCTTAGTTATTTTCTGTCAGCTTAGCAACACGAATGCAAAGAGAGATCTCTGAATAGTTGTAGCAGAAGTCCTTGGCTTGGGTCATGCTTATTCTAAATCAGTCACTATGGTGTGTGTGTGTGTGGAGGCGGAGGGGGGTGGGGGAGGGGGAGAAGTGGATGAAATGGGGATTGTGGTGCTACAGTTGGCCAGAGCTGGGTCATAACCCCAAAAAGGAGCTGGGGGGTAGGAGTGAGGTCAGTCCCACCCGGACTACATAGAGATTGGGAGAGGTGTCATTCTCCAAAGGAAAATTGAGGAACTTAACACTGAAAGAGAGAAGCAATTCAGGGCAGGCAAAGCCAGATACGTATTATAAGGTAAAATATTATGAAAGTATTACTGACCCTCAGCATTGTAAATGCATGTGTGGGGAGGTAGGAAAATGAAGGGCTTGCGGAGGAGCAGTATTCTTAGATACATAGTCAACAGTAAGTGGCTGCTTCGAGGAGAGGGATGTCATTAAAATGGTAGGTTAAAATTATTATTTAGCTTGCTAAGTTTTGAATTATAGAGACAAGAGCTGGAGGCAAAAAAGAAATGTTAAGAAGGCTCACTGTCTAGACTGGTTAACTTTTTTTTTAAACTCCAAACTTTGTTTCTTAGGGCTGATTTTCCTGTTCAGTGAAGTTTTTTTTCTTTCTATTTTTTTAAATTAAAGTCTTCCAAATTTTTATTTAAATTCCAGTTAGTTAGGATATAGTGTAATATTGGTTTCAGGAATAGAATTCAGTGATTCATCACTTACTTACCATACTCGGTGCTCATCACAGGTGCCCTCCTTAATGCCTATCACCCATTTAACCCATCTTCCCCCCTCCCCTTGTTTTTTGCTTTTTACCTGTTTGCTGTTTAGCTGTCCTGTTCTTGTCTTGATTTTTCCCTTCCCTGCCCTGCCCTTTCCTCCTTCCAGAGAGGGAGAACCAGTGGGGAGGGGCAGAGAGAGGGTGACAGAGGATCTGAAGCAGGCTTTGAGCTGACAGTAGAGAACCCGATGCAGGGGTTCTGTGACCTGAGATCATGACCTGAGTCAAAGTCAGACACTTAACTGATTGAGCCACCCAGGAGCCCCTGGCTGTTCTATACTTTATCTTTTTTTAACAGTGTATGTATGGGGCACCTGGGTGGCTCAGTCAGTTAAGTGTCCAACTTTGGGTCAGATCATGATCTCATGGTTTGTGAGTTTGAGCCCCATGTCGGGCTCTGTGCTGACAACTCAGAGCCTGAAGCCTGCTTCAGATTCTGTGTCTCCCTCCCTCTCTGCCCTTCCCCTGCTCGTTCTCTCTCTGTCTTTCTCTCTTTCAAAAATAAATACACATTAACATTTTTTTTTAAAAAAAAGTGTATATATAGAAATGATTAAATAAATGAAAAAAATTAAAATCTAAAGTCTTACAAATATGAAAAATATAAAATACTACAAAATAAAGAAAATAGATGAAACAATCACCTGCTTTTTAGCATGCATATAAAAAGGTATAATTGTATAAACAGCTAAACAAAAATGTAGTTTTTAGCTTATTTGAATTTAATTTGTTCCTAATAAGCCTGCCTTTTATTATTTTTATCTAATTGTATTGTTTTACCAAAAATACTGAGGCAGTTAACAAAGATAAATATACTACACAAAGGTTAAAAAAAAGCAAGTTAGGAACTCGGTGATGGGGAGAAGGGTGGGTAGGAAAACTAAAGGAAAATTAGGATTAGTGTTTGTATCTCAAGTGGATAGTGTCTATATTCTAGACTTCTGCTGGAGACCACCCATTTACTTGGCCTTTAGCTTTCTGTTAACCAGTGCAAAGAGGGAAGACTGATTAGGTACATGGTTTATACCATCTTTGATATAAAAATAAATAAATACCTAAGAGTAGTACAGGTCTAATTAGTAGTAGAACCTATGAAATTTCAAAGAGGCTAAAAAAACCAATATGCCATATGATGTGATAAAACCTTCAATAAATGCCTTCAGTAACACTCTGGAATTCTTCCTTAAAAGATCCATCAACACAAGTATATAGATAGCATAACGCCAAAACATGGTTTAGGACAAGTAATTTTGTGTGGAGCCAAAATAACTGTGTAGGTCAGGGGTTGGCAGTCTATAGTTCAAGGGACAAGTCTGGCCTGCTGTTATTTTATAAATAATATTTTATTGAAATACAGCTACACCCATCTGTTTATTTTCTCTGGCTCTTTTTATGCTACAACAGCAGCAATAAGCAGTTGTGACAAAGACTAAATGCCCCTCAAAGCCTAGAATATTTCCTGTCTGATCCTTTTGTCATCTCTGGTTTGGATACACGACTCCCTGATAGATTAGTTTAAAACGAAGAAAGCATGTAAAGTATCGAGAACAGAGGTCTTAAGTGTCAGTTGGGCTTCTAGATGTA
This sequence comes from Proteles cristata cristata, assembly GCA_017311185.1. Taxonomy (NCBI): domain Eukaryota; kingdom Metazoa; phylum Chordata; class Mammalia; order Carnivora; family Hyaenidae; genus Proteles; species Proteles cristata. Next base: position 1,381,181 of record JAESUZ010001838.1, read on the forward strand.
TTTTGTTTGGACTAACTGGTATTTAGTTTTTTTGAAAATTTACACTAACCTAGAAAAATTCAGATTTTTGCCTTCTCTGAAAAAACTGTATAAGCTGCAACACTGGACTTGAGTTGTGTATGTTCTCCCTTTCAGATGCATGGTATCTTTCCAGTTTGCATTCCATATCACTCTGTTACGTCCCAGTTCTAGTTTTTTTCACGTATGTTTTTGGTGACTGGAGAGATTTAATTTTTGGTCCCTGAATTAGAAGGATAGCCAGGCTTTAGATGTGTTCAGTATAATATATTTTTTAAAAATTTTGTTTATTTAATCGCCACACCTAGTGTGGGGTTGGAACTTACAATCCTGGAATCAAGAGTCTCATACTTTTAGAATGCTACTGGACCACAGAGGGGCTTAGGGTATATTCTTTTTTTAAAATACAATTTATTGTCAAATTAGCTTCCATACAACACCCAGTGCTCATCCCAACAAGCACCCTCCTCAGTGCCCATCACCCACTTCTCCTCTCCCTCACCACCCCATTCTTCATTTTTTTTTTAAAGATTTTATTTTTAAGTAATCTCCACACTCAAGGTGGAGCTAGAACTCACAACCCTGAGATCAAGAGCTGTATGCTCCACCCACTGAGCCCGCCAAGTGCCCCAAGATACATTCTTTGACTACTACCTGGAATGTAGTTATTCTGTGTTACTTACAGTCATATCTTTTTAGCCAGCAGAATTAGAGGTAGGATTGATGTTCTCTTAAGAAGAGGAGGGGCCTCTCGATGAGATGTGCCTACATAGGAGACCAGCACATCCGTATGTGGACGTGGGCTAAAGACTTTGGACCAGAGCTAGCCAGAATTTTCCTTAGAAGATAATTCTAGTTTTATCCCAGTACAGAATTGACTGGGTAGTTGATAATTCTAGTTTTATCACAATACAAAGATGAATGGCTTATCTCTTATATTTACTGCTTTAGCTCGTTAGTTGTCATATTTAACAAACATATTTAACTATTAACCCAAATAGTGGGTAAAGAGATAGGTAGTGGATTAAACAAGTAGAGATAAGGGTTGTGAGGAATGTACCATAAGACAAGTAAAAATTTAGATTTTGTGGGAGGGAAACTGGAAGCAGGGGAGAGAGATAGGGATTGGTGCACTTCTGAGGAGTAGAGGCCTGGGAAGGACCTGGCTGCAGGCTTGTGGTCACTTTGAGGGTGAAGACAGGGGCCAGGGGAATAAAGTACCAAGAAGGAACATAGTAAAGAACCAAAGGTAGACTTCATGAGTAGACCTCAGGTGAACTGTTGACACTTAGATTCCTTTCTTGAATCTAATCTTGAAATGATACTATCTATAAAGAAAATGGGAAAGTAGATTAGAAAGATCAGTTGAACCTGAAGGAGTATGGAAAAATTCAGTCAGAGATATTTCGGAGGGAGTCTAAGATACGGGCTAGAGATAGGGAGAATCATTGATTTATTTGCCTAAACATGTTGAATGTCCTGAGAAAGATAAGACTTGCCAGAGATCGTAGAAGAAGATAGATTAGGGGGTTCCGAATAGAGACATCTGCTCCAGCTTTCCTCACAGGTAAACCGGGAGACTCGCTGCTTCTGTTTCTAAATATGCGATCCTGATGTGTAGAATTTTAGAAGCCATTAATTACTTTCATTCCTTGGTATGATTACATAGACATGGGGATATGTTTTTATCTTGATAATTTTCTTTGGCATTCATTTGATCCCTGGTATGTTCTAAGACTTTTCTGTCTGTTTTCATTGTCTGATTATATTCTTTCTTGTAATTCCGGCACCGTGTTTATTAACTATAGTTTGCCTCAGCCACTTAAACCATATTAGGCAACTTTCAGGGCAGACCTGATGTACTTCAAGTAACTGAAAACTGAATTTTGAAGGGCTTTAAAGAGCATAAATTTTGTACTTTATTTTAGCAAGGGTCAAATTGTGTTGTTGTTGTTAAGTGCTCAGATTATGGTATCACGTATACCTGGGTTCAGTCCTGGTTTGGAATTATGACCTGGAAAAGTTATTTTCTTTCTAAGCCTTAGTTTTTTTTTTTTTGTTTTTTTTTTAATTTTTTTTATTTATTTCTAGGAGAGAGAGAGATAGACAGCGTGATCAGGGGTGGGTCAGAGAGAGAGAGGGAGACACAGACTCTGAAACAGGCTCCAGGCTCTGAGCTGGCAGTCAGCACAGAGCCCGATGCGGGGCTCGAACCCACGAACTGCGAGATCATGACCTAAGCGAAAGTCGGACGCTTAACCGACTAAGCCACCCAGGCGCCCCTAAGCCTTAGTTTCTTAATTGATAAAAATAGGGATACTTGTAGTATCTCTTAGGACTGTCGTAAGGATAAATGCGTACCTGACACAGAACTTGGCCATTGTTAGCTCTTGGCTATTATAATGTTATAAGATAACCAAGGTTATTGGATGATTAATTTGGTTTTAATATATTTTTTCCTTTGGAATTTAAAAAATTTGAGTATGATTGACATAAAACATTATATTAGTTTCAAGTATAAAATGTCATGATTCAGTATTTGTATACACGGCAAAATTATCTGGAATTAGCCTATGGTTGAGCCTAGGTAGTGTATGTTGTGTTTGACAGTATTCCATTTATCTTGTCATACCTGTTGAATAACTAAAAGATGAGTTGATAGCTCTAGGATTGTTCTATGATTTAATATTCAGCTTTTTCCTGTAAATATGGTAGGCTCTTTAATGTGGTGGTTCACACATGTCACACCCTGTGTTAAATTTCAGTGATCTGTTTCTTTTTTATTTGGGTGAATTATATTTAGCTTCCTGTCTCTGTCAGATAATAGGGAAGTAATGAAACAACAGCATACAAATTTGATCAAAATGAACCTTAACCCTGAGAACCATTAACTGGATTATAGTGACAGATAGCAATTCAATTCAAAATTCAAAATGTAATTTTGAAACTCTAAATGGCTCCATTCTTTGGTGGGATATTTGCATACTTGATGTCCAAAAAACCAAGATATATAGTGACTGTAGGGTTATATTGAGACAACATTTTATAAATCAAGTTCATTTAAAATGTACTAGGAGGTAACTTTTAAGAGAAGTTGTTAGCGGGTCCTATTTTGTCAAAGGAAGAATTATTTTTTGTGATAATCATTCCCTGTTTCTAAAATCAGGTTCATTTTAAATATTCAGTTCTTTTCTAAAGAAAGAAACCTGTATCATGTGATTGTATGTTTTATGATTAAATAAAAAGTCTTACTATTGTTGTCTTAAGTTTAGTCAGCTAGAATTCTGATACTGATATCTGCAAAGTTGTACTTTGCATAGTAGAAATATATGAACTATAACTTAATGTTGTTCTTTCTACGCACAATATTTGAATTTTATGTAATAGTAGCTGCTTTAGTTAAAATTATTCCTTAATATATATATTTTTTGCTCTGTTTTACTACCCATTGAGCTTTTATAAAGAGTGTGCTCTCATGAACTATTTCTCCTCTTTTGGCATTATTTTAAACCCTCTACAGTACTCTCTGTTCTATATGATTTTCATCTAACATTAAAATATATTTTAATACAGTTTTTGAATACAGACATGTCTATAAACTAGCTCTATTCCTCTGAGACTATAAAAACATTGCTAGTCTGTTATTTAGTCCAGAAATATGAAGGTTGAACAGCTATTTATGCCAAAATTATGGTGAGGGGATGTGTCCTAAGAAGTTGAAACGCTGGTGTCTATTTTAAGTTTTATAATAGCATTTCAAACAAGCTATTTGAAGTATAGATACACGATTTTAGTTAGATAAGGAAAAGTGAGTTAGGTGTAGTTTAGATAAAGCGTATCCTCTGAGATTAATTTTTCCATCACTGTGGCTGTCAGTGCCCACAACAGGGATTCAGATAGTGCATTGAGCAACCCATGTTAGCAATTCATTTCTTGTCCTTCTGCAATATGCTAGAAAATGTATTGGAAAAGGTTTGAGTGCACATTGATCAAATTAGTGTGTACCACTGATTTGACTAATCCTTTTCTAGAAGCCTTGTAAATTCAGTCCTTGCTTTTATACTCACAAACTAATGAACCAAAAAACTTTTTTTTGCCTTATCAAATTTATTTATTTATTTTTATTTATTTTTATTTTTTTTCAGGTTCAAATTTATTTATTAATGCAGTTTAATTAATCTGTTTCTGATTGGTTTTTGAGACCAAAGCCAAAAGCCATCTGTCAATGTGATTGCTAATGTGTTAAGTCAATCAAAACATATTTCTATTATAAAAGTACATATTCCTAGGATTTAAAAAATTAATACTCTGAATTTTTAATACCTTAATACTCTTAATTTTTTTATCTTATTTTTCAGCCTACTCAAGCTAGAGTAATACAAAACTGCTACATACATTTGTAGGTGATGGTAGACCAAGGAAAGGAAAGGTGGTAATTTGAAAACCCAAAAAATATCCCTTAGCATAAGCTTCTCCAGTTACTGCTGAGTGTACAAGTATCTTACATTTCAAAAGTAGAACTGAAACTCATTAAATTTCTCATAATCGTATAAATTAAGTGTACCTTTTTCCTAGCATGATTTGACTTTGAGCATACCGTGAGATGCTAAAGAAGCAGTAATTTTTCAAGATACGTTCAGAGTCAAATCATGCTAGGAAAAAGGTAAATAAATGAAGAGTAAATGAAATTTTATTTTATCAAACATTTATGTCCGTTGTTTAGCCGTGAAACCATTGTAGTAACCATTATCTACCCATAAATCCCTTTTTGGAAAATGATAAAGAATTTTAACACATGCCATCAATGAATAAAAAGCAAAAGAAAAAAAAACAGGGAAAAAAGAGAGAGCTTTATTTCTTACAACAAAGCCATAGCTAAAAGACCATATAGCACTTATTGCATGTGGCTCTTACGCACTTGTGTCAGGGCCTCATGTCCTTTGTGAGGGCCCATGGTGGAAGGCTGAGATTATCTTTCACTTTCACTGCCTATTAGTTTATCATCCCCAACTAATACTGGGCCTGTTTAAGCCTTGAACAATTCACCGGTATGGTATTTAAAATCCACTAGTAGGATAGGAAAGGAAGGATGTAGTGAGTTGGTGGTAATTGATTTATCCCCATCATACTGAACCTCCCGCTCCTCTTCCACTTTGTCCTCCCTTGGGCAATAATCACAGGGTCGAGCTGCCAATCTGTAGACTTAATTTTTTCCAGCAGTACCATCTGGCTCGTTGGCACCAGAAGTTATACTGGTTCTTTGTGGTTGCTGCTGAATTTGTCATATTGTTAGACAGCTGATAGGATGCTTCTTGCTAGGTCATCCTAATTCTCTTTTCACTAATTATTGATTTTTGTTTCGAGAATCTTCTTTAGGCACTTATGAGAGCGTGGCAGAATTTTATGGTGAAAAGAATAGAATGCACCCACCCAAACACTACGTGTCAACCTTGAGATTCACCTCCCTGTTGTGTTGTGGGGAGTTCTTTAGCAGCCCTCCCTTTCAAGAGAGATTAATTTAAAGTTAATTGTGGGGGTTTTCCGTTTCAGAGCCTTGTCTCTCTGTCTAAAAATTATTTCGGTGTGTGTTTAAAATTCTGTTATGGCTGCTGTCACTTCCCAATAATGAACATTTAGAAATTCCTACTAGTGGCAAAGATAAGCTTCTAACATCCAACAATACTCTATTCCGTAAAAAAATGGCCATTTGTAAATACCTTGTGTTTTATTTTGTCAGTGGGGTAGTTTTATTGTCATGCCTAATAACATCCATAAACAATTGGAAGGACTAGTTGTGGAAAAGCACATCTGAGTTTCAGTAATTAAAAAAAAAATTGCCCAAGCACACATTTCTGTACACTTAAGTGGTTCGTTTCATATTACATAGTAGACTATATACATTTTTGTTGAAGGCAAAGAATTACTTGATTTGACCTATTTGTTTCTAAAGTAAAGGTTATGAGCAAAAATTATTGCTGAAACTCTTAAAAGAAGCTGTGTACAAAGCAGTTCATTTTGACTAGTATTTATCATATTAGATTACATTCATTTTTGAAACAAGATGTATCTTCTAGAAAGTGTTTAGAGGCGCTCCTTCATATAAAAGTGTTTCTCGTAAGTTTAAATTAGATGTTATTAATCTACATTGGTGATAATAATGACAGGATATTCACATGTTAGAAACATTTATTTCATGCACTTATTGTTGTTGGTATATAGATGCTAGAAGTTCTTAAACCGTGAGTTGACTTGGATTATTTTACCACCACTATACTAGAAACCTACTAAAAACTGAAAAACTAAAGCCATACTAAAATCCTACTGAAAACTGCACTCTCTAGAACATTTTCACTTTGTGTTACATAAAATATACAGCTAAATTGCTGCAATTCAGTCATGTTGTGATGTTAAAGCCGGTTGTTTAATTGTTTTGGTTTAAGTATATAGAGAAAAGAAGCACTAAATGTCACTTTGTAAGAAGAGCTAAATCAGATGTCAGTGAAATGATTCATGTGCTAACTGGAATAGTTAACATGCATTTTATTCTACTGTCTAGCAGGAGGAGGTGGGCTATAGAAAAATGAATTCTTCGCTAAATAATTTACAACAATTATATCAAATTTTAATAACTGCAGCTAAGAAGGCACACATATGATTCATGTTTTCACAATCACCTACATTAGAGATTAATTGTGCTTTCTTTAAACAAAAGTGTACTCTTATAAATGTTTTTAATTGGTAAATCATGATTGGTTTTATCTTTATAGAATGGCATCGTTGGATCAGTTCTTAGCGATAACTTAATGGGAAGCTAAAATATTGCAGCTAATCTGTTGTCTGAAATGCCAGCTCATTAGAATTTGCCCTAATATCAGAAAATGCTGTGAATTGTTTGTTGTCTTTATCTTAACTCAAATATGTAAAGGGGACAGTAGAGCATTTTTCTTTGGAATCACAGAGAGTTCAGTGACCTTTCTGTGGCAAATTATGTAGAAAGAAAATATTTATATTCATTTAAAATAACCTCCGTGAAGAAATAGTCTCATTACCCTGTTTGATCAATTTCTTGTAGCCTGAGCTGTAGCATGCTGCTATTGCCATTGGTTGATGGAATACACTGAGTAGTGGCTAATGGTGATGGTGCTCATCAGGAAGGGTTCAGCCAGCGGTCAGCAACAAATAATTCAAGACTGTTTCTAAGTTTGTGGCTGGTGGAATTTGCTTCTTGCCCCAAGCCAGCGGCATTGCTGAGCTGGGCTATTTGATTAGAAGAGAGGCATATTTGCTTCTTAGCAACTGCACATTTGCACAACCCATAGTCCTCTACTGCCTCCAAAGGTTTTCCTTTTGTGATGGTAGAATAATACTTTATTGTTGATTGATAGACAAAAGAGGTTCTAATACAAGGCAAGCGTATAACCATTTTTGTTGTTAAGAATTTTCACCTGCACATAACGTTTTTTTGAAAAAGTACAGAATAAATATATGCATAGAGTAAACAGGCATGGAAAACCCCAACGGTTAGAATTTTAATATGCATATTAGCAAGAAGGTTCGCACAGCATGAATACAATTGCATACTGTTACTTTTTGCCCAGCAGGTTCAATGATAGGAAATCTATTCTGACCCCAGTGTATGTTTGTACATATAGTCCTACCCTGGGTGTTTGTATCTTCTCACTAGAATAATGCTAGAGAAAATGTAACTAATAATATTAAAAAGAAAATTAATGTTAGTGGAGTTGTTATATGGCTTTGTCAAATTTAGGAAGCAGTCTTTATATAAGATTGGAAGTTACATTTTAAAGCCTCATATAGTGTGGGTGTAGAATTTGGAACATACTTCCATGGAAATGAATCTGCAGAAGAACATGTGTCTTTAATAGAAGACAAAGGTATTTATAACCCGGCAGTTAAGAAACTAGTGAGAAAGGATAAATCTGGGAAGGACAGTGTGAGTTTTATGATCCTGGGAAGCCAGGACCAGAAAAAAAAAAAAAACCCCAAAACAGATTGGTTTTTTTTTTTTTAATGGTTTTATGGCTTTTCCTATTCAAACTGTATGGTTAGGACTTGAGTTTCAAGATCATAAGGAAGATAGTATAAAAAGTGATATGAGTATAGATGATGTTAATTTTACTCTTATTTTTTGTTAATTAAAAAAATACTTACTATACCTTAGAGGAAGGAATAATGTAAAAACCATTTGAGCCTATGTATTTTGATAAGCATAATTTAAATCCATTATTTTGTATAAATTGTTGGCATAATTCCTGGTAAAATGAAATCGCACATATAAGATTAATAGAAATTTAGATTTTTTTGTATTCCTCTCTGATGTTATATTTAGAATATATGACTTTTCCAACTTAAGGGATGCTTTTTCTATTTTTGTCTCATAAGCTTCACAACAGAGAGGAGAGTTTCCATAATTTAGAATGAACAGCAAAAAGTGTATTGGTGTGAATTTTCCAGTTAACAAATCTTGAAACGTGTTTTGGGATTTAGGGAAAGTTAAGGCAAGTGGAGACATTAACACAGACATAAAGTGTATATGGGCAAATACTCTCAATTCCCAATAAAAGGACCTTAGGGCATATCAGTATGCATAATATGACCATCACTGTATTTACTTTCTAATAAATAGCCACTTTAGTGGCAACCTAGAGCCCAAAAAAGGGAAAAGGAGTGAGGCTGAGTGATTTGCTATTGCAAGGCAGTAATATGCCCCATCCTATCAAACAGCTGTCCCTTTGCAATTTCAGTTCACATCTTTGAAACAGTCCCTTTAAAAACAAATTGGACCTCCAGGAGGAAATGGAAAATACTTTTAAGAATGGTTCTGAATTGTTTAAAAATTAGCATGCCTGCAAGTAAATTGTCAAAGTTGGGATGTGAGTTCGATGTGGTAGAAATTAAGATTATAGCTTTTACGAACATTATTTATAAGGTAAATTATGGGAATTTGATATATTAAGGAAAATGTTCTTTAAATTACCAAGCTCTCTAGCAAATAGTTGTAGAAATGGCATTTTAAAAACTCTAATCTACTGCATTAAAATCACTTGTATTTATTAGTCTATATCATTAGGTGGCACTTATTGCCAAACGTCCTTTCCCCCTATTAACGATTTCTTATTTGGGGGTACATGGTAGAAGGCAGTTTTCTTAGTGGAACTTTTAAACAAATGTCATCTGCAGATGGGGGATCTTTTTTGTTATTCACTATTTTCTTCCTTCCACCTTCCATTGTGACTATAAGTACAAAGTAATGTACAAAATGATGTCCTTTTGGACTTCAGGTTTTACACAGAGGTCCATTTGTTGGGGGAAAAGAGAAACAGGGATGAATACAGATTTATAGTTTTCTTCTAGGTAAGGAGAATATAGGAATAGGAAAGGAGCAGGTTTGGTTGAGTTGAGGGAGGTGATTGCATTTTATTAAATGTTCATCAGAGATTTCAGTGTATAGTGATGTTGAACATTTTTTCATGTGTTTGTTGGCCATCTGTATGTGTTCTTTGGAAGAATGTCTATTCAGGTCCTCTGTCCATTTTTTAATTGGATTGTTTATTTATTTAGTTATTTTTTTGGTGTTGGGTTGTATAAGCTCTTTATATAGTTTGGATATGAACCTTTTATTGAATATATCATTTGCAGATATCTCTCCCATTCAGTAGGTTGCCTTTTTGTTTTGTTGATAGCTTCCTTCACTGTGCAAAAGCTTTTTATTTTGATGTAGTCCCAACAGTTTATTTTTACTTCTGTTTTCCTTGCCTTAGGAGACATACCTAGAAAAATGTTGCTATGGCTGATGACAGAGAAATTACCGCCTGTGTTCCCTTCTAGGATTTTTATGGTTTCAGGTTTCACATTTAGGTCTATAATCCATTTTGAGTTTATTGTTGTGTATGGTGTTAGAAAGTGGTCCAGTTTCATTCTTTGGCATATAGCTGTCCAGTTTTCCCAGCACCATTTATTGTAGAGACTGTCTTTCCCCCAAGATCTGTAAGGAGCCTAAGTGCCTATTGTCAGAAGAATGGATAAGAAAGATGTGGTATGTGAGTGAGTGTGTGTGCATGAGTCACACACACACACACACACACACACACACACACATATGCACACACAGGAATATTATGCAGCCATAAAAAAGGATGAGATCCTGCCATTTGCATAATGTGAATAGATGTAGAGGGTATTATGCTAAGTGAAATAAGTCAGACTGAGAAAGACAGATACCTTATGATTTGACTCATATGTGGAATCTAACAAAACAAATGAGTAAATAAACAAGCAAAAAGCAGAATTATCCTGTAAATACAGAGAACAAGCTGAGGGTTGTCAGAGGTTGGGAGGCTGGGCAAGGTGGGTAAAGGGAAGTGGAAGATAAAGGCTCTCAGGTAAGGAATGAATAAGTTGTGGGAATGAAAGGCACAGCATAGGGAATAGAGTCAATGATATAACAAGAGCAGTGTATGGTGACAGGTCATAGCTATACCTTTGGTGAGCATGCCATAATGTTTGGGGAAGTTGTATACTGTTGTATACCTGAAATGAATGTAACATTGTGTGTCAACTCTACTTGGATAAAATACTTTAAAAAAAAAGAAGAAATTTCAGTACACAGGTGTCTTCCTTAGATATTTAAGGTAAAATATCTAAGAACATATATCAGAATAAAATTTAATGGCATACATAGTGGATTATTGTTTTATTGTTGAAGAAGGTATGACCCAGAAAGATTAGGTGGCTTGTCTAAAGCCACACAGCAAGTTATGATGGAGCTGAGGTAGAAATTTAGATTTCTTTTTTTCTTCCAAACCCTAGGATTTTTCTTTTGTAGGGCATGAATACCTGTCCTCTGGCTTGTAGCATTTAGGAACACGTGCTTTGGATGCTGACAAGTGGAGACGAAATCTCTGATACTAGCTTTGTGACCTGGCCAAACGACTTGGCTTCTTAAAGTTCACTTTCTAGTTAGATTGGCATAAGGATAATAATATCTGTTTGCATGGGGTTGAGGATCAAATGAGATCATATATGCAGATTTTCTTTGTGAATCTGAAACTTTACAATGTGTATACAATATACAATGTATACAATATATACAATATAACTTCACTTATAATGGTTAGTTGGCTTCTCAAGGTCACCTGTCAAATTGGTAATGGCATCACCACCACTACTAGCACCATTTGTTAGACTTTGATGTACCAGGCACTGTGCTGGGTATTTCCCATGTATTATTTTGAATCCTCATAATATCCTTATATAGGAAGTATTTTACCCATTTTGCTGATAAAGTGAAATTTAGGATGGTCACACTGCTAGGAAGTCGAAAAGCCAGGATTAGAAGCAGAATCTCTCAGAGTTCAGTGTCTGTGTTCCCAGTACAGTGCAAATTGCCTCCCAAACAGCAGGACCCAGGCTTCAGCCTCCGACTCCAGTTGGTGAAACATGATTTTCTATGTTTTCCTTAAAGAATCTATTAGTATTAGCCAGTGTAAAATTTTGAATCATTTAAGTGGCCTCTTATTCATCTGTTTAAAAAATAAATCTTTTTTTTTTCCTAGTTATGTGAGAGAATTCCAAGATGGTAGGATTTCCATGTTGGGTTTTTTTTTTTTTCTGATGGACTCCTTTTATTTAAAAAAAAATGTTTTTTAAGGTTTATTTATTTTTGAGAGAGAGAAAGAGACAGAGTATGAGCAGGAGAGGAGCAGAGAGAGAGGGAGACACAGAATCCTAAGCAGGCTCCAGGCTCCGAGCTGTCAGCACAGAGCCCGACATGGGGCTCAAGCTCATGAACTGTGAGATCATGAGCTGAGCCGAAGTCAGACACTTAACTGAGCCACCCAGGTGCCCCTATAATTTAATTTTTCAGTAACAAAATTTTGAGATAAGTTAAGAAAAATACAAAGAAACCTACAATAAGGGAATATTTTGAGGACAGTGCTCCCAAAATAAATAAGGACACTAGTAAGAATTTATAATTATCCTGTTAGGGAAACACTAAGAAGACAGAGTCTCTGCTTACGGTCCTGTACATTAAAAACTGGAACAAAAGCTAATGGTGATGTAATATAAAGCATAACATACTTGGTGAGACGTTGTTTAGCTACAAGTCAATTAACCAGTTTCTCTTTTTAATACTGCTTTTAGGTGAAAAGACAAACTTACGTAAGTATATTTTTAAAAAAGCTCTTTGTTGGGTCTCATCTGGAATTTGTATATACTTAGCTCAAGATCTAAGACCTTTTATCTTGAAAGCATAATTTAATGTTTGTATTCACAGTCAGGACTTGGAGGCACCGTAAGATCTAGAAATATAAAAAATCAGTGTGCTGGTTCTGGCAGATTTTGTATGAAGATACAACAGCATGAGCAAAAGCTTGGAATTAATTATTCATGAGTATGATCGGGCTGCAATAAAGGATTTCAGTGGATCTTGAGATATAAGGTGCTACCAATGTGGATTAGCCAGTCATCGATGGATGGCTTCAAATTCCAGAACCTGTTTAGATTACATGCAGGGAGAGGAATAAAAATTGTGGTGTGGGAAGATAGTCTAGTATTTTTATGAAAAGTGGACTATTTACAAGCAACAAAATAAAATATAAAAAAGTGGGACTGCATCAAACTAAAAAGCTTCTACGCAGCAAAGGAAACCATCAACCAAATGAAAAGACACCCTGTGGAATGGGAGAAAATATTTGCAAATCATGTACCTGACAAGGAATTAATGTCCAAAATATAGAAAGAACTCTTACAACTCAGCCAAAAACAAACAGTCCAATTTAAAAGTGGGCAAAGGACTCAATAGACATTTTCTTCAAGATACTCAAATGGTTAACAGGTACATTAAAAAGTACTCAAGGTCACTGATCATTAGGGAAATGCAAATCAAAACCACAATGAGATATCACCTTATGCCTGTTAGAATGGCTATCGTCTAAAAAGACAAGTGATAACAAATGCTGGCAAGGATATGGAGCAAAGGGAACCCTTGTACACTGTTAGTGGGGATATAAATTGGTGCAGCACTATGGAAAACAATATGGACATCCCTCAAAAAGGTAAAAATAGAACTTCCGTATGATCCAGTAATTCTACTTCTGGGCGTTTATCCAGGAAATGAAACCACTGTGTTGAAAAGATACCTGCATCTCCACATTCGTCAGAACATTGTTTGTAATAGTCAAGACATGGAAACAACCTAAGTGCCCACTGACAGATGAGTGCAGAAAGAAAATGTGGTTTACACGTGCACGTGCACATACACACAGGCACACTGGAATACCATTCAGCCATAAAAAGGAAAGAAAGCCTGACATTTGCAACAACATCGATGGACCTCAGAGGCATTATGCTAAGTAAAATAAGCTAGACAAAGAAAGACAGATACTGTATGATCTCACTTGTGTATGGAGTCTTAACATCACCACCACCACCACCACCAAACTCACTGGAAGAGAGATAAGATTTGTGGCAAGGTGGGGGGCAGATGGTGGGGAAATTGGATGAAGATGGTCAAAAGGTACAAACTTCCGGTTAAAAGGTAAATAAGTACTGGGGATGTAACACACATGATGTAACACACATCTTGATGGCTATAATTAACATTGCTGTATGGTATATTTGGAAGTTCCCAGGAAAGTAGATCCTAAACGTTCTCATGCACAAGGAGAAAAGAATTTTTTATTGTTGCTGTAACTATATGAGGTGATGGATTTTAACTGGATTTATTGTGGTGGTCATGTCACATTGTATGTGTGTCAAGTCATTAGGTTGTACACTTTAGACTGACACAGTGCTGTTTATCCATTACATCTCAAGAAAATTGAAAAAAAAAAGTGGACTGTTGTGGGAAAATCGTAGAAGTGATCTGGTGACCACTGGTTCTTGAAAGAAGATTAAAGATGAAAAAGACCTGTTTTTTTGCATATGATTTTGGAGAGTGGAGTGTCAAATTTTAGAAACAAGACAGAGAAAGCTGAAGGGAACCGACACAGAAAAAGGAGGGATCAGAGAGAACTCCATTTGTAAGTCTAATGACAAGGAAATTGATTTTGGCATTTATTCATTCAACAAATATTTAGGGGAGCACCTACTCTGCTCGATAATTCCTAGTTTGAGGGGGGATTAGTATGACAGAAGGTCATGAAGAAGAAAGAGACAGCTTAAATTTAGAGAATAACAGAAACAACAGAGGTCACTGGATGTGAGAACTGGAAAAAAAAGATTACATTCGACAAGAAGAAGGTTATTGTTGATCTTAAAGCAATTTGAATTATTTTTGGTACATTATTACTCACTAAAGTCCATACTGAATTCAGATTTCCCTAGTTTTTACCTAATGTCCTTTATCTGCTCCAGGATCCGATCTAGGATACCACATTACAGTGAGTCAACATATATGTCTGCCTGGACTCCTCTTAGCTGGAACAATTTCTCAGACTTTCCTTGGTTTTCATGGTCTTGGCAGTTTTGAGGAGTATGAGTACTCTATTTTGTAGAATATCCCTCAATTGGGATTTGTCTGATATTTTCCCTGATGATTAAAGTAGGGTTCTGGAATTTTGGGAGGAAGATCACGAAGTAAAGTGCTGTTTTTGTCATTCATATCAAAGAATATGCTAGGACTTGTCACTGTTGGTGTTAATCTTCGAGGTAGTATGTGTCAGTTTTCTGCACTGTAAAGTTTGTCTTTTCCCCTCCCCTATTTTATTTTTAACTTGTTAAATTTTGATATAGTTTACACTAATAGAAAAGTTACAATAATAGTATAAGGAATTTCTTTATACCTTCTACTTAAGATTTTTAAAAAATGTTTTATTTATTTCTGAGAGAAAGAGAGAGAGAGAGACAGCATGAGCAGGGGAGGGTCAGAGAGAGAGGGAGATACAGAATCGAAAGCAGGCTTCAGGCTCTGAGCTAGCTGTCAGCACGGAGCCCGACACGGGGCTCGAACCCACGAACCGTGAGATCATGACCTGAGCCGAAGTCGGACGCTCAACCGATTGAGCCACCTAGGCACCCCATACCTCCTACTTAGATTCACCAAGTATTTATCTTTCTCTCCATATCTACATATTTTTTCCCTTTTGTTCTGAATTATCTGAAAGCAAGTTGATGACACTGTAGCCTTTTACTCCTAAATAGTTTAAGTATGTATTTGCTAAGAAAAGAACATTCTCTTACATAACCGGTGCATGATTACCATCAGGAAATTTCACATTGATTATTACTATATTATGCATCCATAGTCCTTAATCAAATTTTATTTATTCTAATAATATCTTCTATAGCTGTTTTCAATTCTGAGTTCATGATCCCATCCAGGATCACAGATTGCATTTAGTTATCATGCCTCTTTGGTGTCTTTTAGTCTGAGACAGTTCTCAGCATTTCTTTGTCTTTTCTTGACCTTGACAGAGTACAGGCCAATTATTTTATTGAATGCCCTTCAGTCTGGGTTTGCCTGATGTATCTTTATGATAAGATTTGAGTTGTGCATTTTTGGTAGGATTTCCACAGATGTGATGTTCTGTTCTTTTCAGTACTTTATATCAGGAGGCAGATGATACCTGCTTGTTCCAGTATTGGTGATATTAAACAGTGGTCACTTGGCTAAGCTGATGTCTCTCAGTTCATTCTAAACTTCCTGTTTTTTCCATTGTAATTAATAATAATTAAGAGTATATTTTAAAACTAAGTAGCTGTTCTTCATTAAATTTTCACATGCTAGTCTCAGTATCCACTAATACTTTTCTAATTGTGTGTTTATTAGTTGGCATTCCATTAAGAAAATAGTTTCCCTTCTCAGTATATTTATTTATATCAGTATAGACTTACAGATTTTTACGTTATTCAATATGTTTATAGTCTGTTACTTTCCTTAACTGTCATTATTTTTGGTGCTGAATTGTCCCAGATCTGACCAGTGGGCACCCTTTCAAGTTGATTCTTGTGTCCATGTAATATGTTCCTATAATAATAAAAATAATAATTATTATTATTTTGAGGACTTCATATAACAATATGTTCCTGGTTCATTTGGACCCAAGTCCTGGAATTAGCCTTTTCTTTAAGAAGTCTTGGTTCATTTTAGTGGAGAATGGTATTTAGATACCAAGATCTAGGTGCTCGATGAGCTCATGTTACTGGTAAATCATTGCTTCTAAGTCTTATAGTGGAGAGGGCTAGGAAATATGTGTATGTATAATACATATGGATACTTGTACATATTTTCACACATCTGTATCTATTTCTGTATCTATTGTGGTAACTAGTTTTCAAGAGGCCGTCCATGAGCCGTAGCTCTTAGTGGTCACATTTCCTCTTGAATCTGGGCTGGACCTGCTTCTGACCAGTGGTGTGTGATGAAAACGATGCTGTGTGACTTCTAAGGCAAGGTCATGAGAAGCCTTGCAGCTTTGTTTGGGGCCTCTTATGCTCACTCTTGGGATGCTTTCTCTGGGAACCCAGCTGTTAGGCTGTCAGAAGGCCAGGCCATATAAAACGGCCATGTGCATGTGCTCTGGTTGATAACTCCTGGTGAGTTCCTGGCCTATAGTCCACATCGACTGTTTGGCATATGATTAAGCCATCGCGGGTGTTCTAGCGCAGTTGGGTCTCTGGATGACTACACCTCAGCCTGTATCATAAGTCAGGACAGTGATCAGCCTAACCAGTCGACCCACGAGGCTATAAGAGGAGGAGGTACACTATGCTATTCAGAGCCATGTGGGTATACATGAGGAATTCTCAGGAGGCAGAGGGAGTGAGGGGAAGATGTAGGCAAGAGACTTTATTGTAGTTTCTGTGAGAAAGGATAAGCGGGCTTAGGATTGGCTAGTTTGAGTGATTCCAACAAGCTCTTGGGCACTGGAGCAAGTCCCTATTTGTCTAGTAGCTCTGGAATGATTAGGTCTAGTGACCTGGAGTAGAGGAGGTAGATAAAGAGGTGGCTGAGTTGGTTGGTTTGCATACGAAAGGCACACCTGGAAAGTGGAATTGGCTATCCCTGGAGGGGCATTCTTCAGGATCAGAAAGGTCCTGGGTGTCAGAACATCAGACAGTACATAAAATAAAAAGGCATGGTTCACACAATTAATTATGAGAGATAAAGAAATGGTTGTTATTTTAAGCCATTACTAAGTTTTAGGATAGTTTGTTTTGCACCTTAAGTATCTAAAACATCTGTTTATCTACCCATCTACTTATCCACCTTCCTGTCTACCTACCTACCTACCTTTGAATAACTGTTAATTCACTCTGGAAACCCCAATTCCAGTCTCACATCACAGGCTACAGTCCAGTCTTTTTCTTTTCCAGAGTTGTAACTTCCTGCTTCAATAGAAACTAAACTCCCTTCATTCTCAATGTATTTACTCATTTGTTCATTAATTCAAAGAAAGTAGCTTCAGAATTGCTACTGAATTGTACCACTGTGAAAAGCAAATTTATAATTAGAGTCAAGCATTTGTGTACAGTATTTTAAATAAATACTGCATACAACAAAATGCATAAATTTTAAGTCTGCATTTCAGTGACTTCTGAAAATGCATATACTTTATGTAACCTACGTTGCTATCAAAATACAGAAGATTTTTATCGCCCCAGAAAATTTCTTCATGCTTTTTTCCAGTGAGTGCCCAGCCCTTGCCCTAGTCCACTCTAAGGTGAGCCTTCAGCTTTTCTGATTTTTTTTTTTTTTACCACAGGTTAATTTTACCTTTTTCAGAATATTCTCAATACTTTTTACCTTGTCCTTGGTTCTGCCCTATTCTAAGATACCATAATTTTTTTTAAACACTGCAATGAACTTCTAAAAATCTCTCTTTTCAACTTAATTCGTTGGCTCCTAAACTTTTCTCCACATTAGTATCGCCTACCCCCAGATATTTTAATTTAGGTGGGATGGCTATGACCTTGGCCTTGGCACTTTTTTTTAATGTTTATTTTTGAGAGAGAGACAGAGCACAGGCAGGGGAGGGGCAGAGAGAGAAAGGGAGACACAGAATCTGAAGCAGGTTCCAGGCTCTGAGCTGTCAGCACAGAGCCTGATATGGGGCTCGAACTCGTGAGATCATGACCCGAGCCTAAATTGGACGCTTGACCCACTGAGCCACCCAGGTGTCCTGGCATTGGAACTTTTAAAAGCATCCTGGGAAATTCTAATATGCAGCCAAGTTTGGGAGCCACTTGTCTCATCTGTTTCAGAACTGGAAGAGAACCTAATTCTAGGGACTTCCGTTATGGCGGTCTTCTCTGTTATATTGCCTCTTTAGTTCAGTCAGCATTATGAATGTGCTTTGGACTGGCTTTAATCAAGCATAAAAAAGTCTGAATGATGTTGGGGATATCTGGTTTGTTGTCAACAATGTCATTTCTTTTTCTAGAATAAAATCTCGGATATACTTTTTCTATCTTTTTCCTGTAGTCTTGGCCTAGTCTTTAGTTATCTTGTCCTTAGACTAGTTTTACAGTCTCTAACCAACCTGCCTGCCTCTTTTTCTGCTTCTTCTACTTTGTAGCATATTTTACAGCAGCAGTTATATTCTACAAGTCTGCCATTTGAATCGTATTCAGAAATCCACACTAACCTTCCTGTTTCAAATATGAGGTGTTTCAGACTTCTGAATTGTCACACTAATACTTAATTATCATTATTATTTCACAGGGCTTTTAATTCATGTTTACTTTTCTCTAAATATGCTTACCAATGCTTTTCCCAGTTTTACCTTTAAGCCATACATATTTTTTTGCCTACGATTTTTTCCAAAATTGAGTTCCTTTTCTCTCTGAAAGTTCTGTTTAGGACTTAGCTCTTTCATACCTTTTTTGTAGGCCCAAATCTCCTGGCTCCAAATACCGCAGTCACTTTACATTTCTTTAATGGTTGCTGTATTTTGCTATGTATGACATGATGCTTGTCTGTCATTAGTTGTAATAAAAAATAACATTTTCAGTTATTTCAAAACACACTCATTTTACTATGATGATGATTAATATTTTTTGAACACTTGCTGTGTGTTTGGCATAGGACTAACCACTCAGTATGGATTATCTTGTTTCATTCTTTGTAACAACCTTATGCAGTAGGAATTGGTGATCTGCCCATTTTGCACATGAAGAAGTTAAGATCTTGAGGCACCTGGGTGGCTCAGTAGGTTAAGCGTCCGACTTCGGCTCAGGTCATGATCTCACGGTTCATGGGTTCGAGCCCCGTGTTGGTCTCTGTGCTGACAGCTAGCTCAGAGCCTGCAGCCTGTATCAGATTCTGTATCTCCCTCTCTCTCTGACCCTCCCCTGCTCATGCTCTCTCTCTCTCTCTCTCAAAAATAAATAAAACATAAAAAAAAATCTGAAGAGGCTAAGTCACATGGCTCATAAGTGTTGGAACGTGAGCAGTTCGACCTGAGCAATTTTACTACGGGACTGCCTTTGTTTGTTTGTTTTTCGTATTGTGATACAAAAATTTACCTTTTTTTTTTTTTTTTTTACCACTTTTAAGTGTATAGTTCAGTGATATTGAGTACATTCACAATGCTGAGTAACCACAACTATGTCCAGAACTTTTTCATTATTCCAGATAGAAACTCTGTACCCATTTAATGTGAATGCCCCATCTTCCCTTCCATATCCCCTGGTGACCTCTATTCTACTTTCTGCCTCTATGAATTTGCCTCTTCTAGGTACTTCATATCAATGGAATCCCATAGTATTTATCTTTTTGTGACTCTCTGATTTCACTTAGACATGACGTCTTTGAGGTTTATCCATGTTGTAGCAGGTATCAGAATCACATTCCTTTTGAAGGCTGAATAATATTCCACTGTATGTATATGCCACAGTTTCTTTATCCATTCATTTGTTGGTGGACACTTGGGTTGTTTCCACCTTTTGGCCATTTATGAATAATGAATAGCCTGCGCTTTTAACCACAATCTTCTACAGATGTATAGTTATTTATTGCGGCCTAGGAATTTACCTAAAACCAATATATAATTTTTTTAATAGTTTATTGTCAAGTTGGTTTCCGTATAACACCCAGTGCTCATCCCCACAAGTGCCCTCCTCCATGCCCATAACCCCCCCTTCCCCTCTCCCCAACCCTCATCCAGCACTCAGTTTGTTCTCAGCATTCAAGAGTCTCTCTTGGTTTGCCTCCCTCCCTCTTCCCAACTATTTTTCCCCTTCTTCTCCCCCATGGTCCTCCATTAAGTTCCTCCTGATCCACCTATACGTGCAAACATACGGTATCTGCCCTTCTCTGCCTAACTTATTTCACTCAGCATAACACCCTCAAGTTCCATCCATGTTTCTACACATGGCCAGATTTTGTTCTTTCTCATCGCCATGTAGTATTCCATTGTATAGATAAACCACATCTTCTTGATCCATCCACTAGCTGATGGATATTTAGGCTCTTTCCATGTTTTGGCTAAACCAATATATAATTTCATTATTATCTGTTAGTAAATCATAAACATTTTATTATTCTCACATTTTCTGTGGGTCAAGAATTTGCTGTTTGGCAGTATGGTTCTAACTTGGGGTCTCTGATGAAATTGTAGTCAAAAGGTTAGCTGGGGCCGCATTCATTTGGGAGTTTGACTGGAGGTAGAAAATCCACTGTCAGAGTGACTCACTCACATGGCCACAAGTTGGTGCTGACTGTTGTTCCTCACATGGGCTTTTCTGTAGCTGCTTGGGTGTCCTCCTGACATGGTGGCCCACTTCTGCCAGAACCAGTGATCCAAGAAACAGCCAAGTGGAGGCTATTTCGTTTTTATGACCTATCCTCAGAAGTCCTAGAGCATCAGCTGAGCTACATGCTATTCGTTGGAAGCAAATTATTGAGGCTGACTTAACATTCAAGGGGAAGGGGATTCATCTTTACCATTCGAAGGGAGGAGTGTTGAGGAATTTGTGAACATATTTTAACATCACCACGACTAGTAAGCATAAAGGAGAAAAAAAATCATTGGTAACGAAGTATTCCTTTCTAAAATTGTGGTATGTATCAGTTTACAGACATTTTTTATGCACATCTGACCTCATATTCCACATACTGTTTTATATTCTTTTATATATATATATATATATATATATTTTTTTTTTTTAATTTATTTCTAGGAGAGAGAGACAGCGTGAGCAGGGGAGGGTGAGATAGAGAGGGAGACACAGACTCTGAAATAGGCTCCAGGCTCTGAGCTGGCAGTCAGCACAGAGCCTGACGTGGGGCTTGAACCCACGAACCGCGAGATCATGACCTAAGCGAAAGTCGGACGCTTAACCGACTAAGCCACCCAGGCGCCCCTACTGTTTTATATTCTGATTTTTCCTTATGGTATAATGGAAGCATCTTTCTGTGGTATTGTTTTTTCCTATATGCTGGCTGTATTTTCTATACACTGGTTGTATTTTTCAAATATTTGCCAAAAATGGCATTTCATTGTTGCTTGAATCTGCATTTCTTTTTGTTTCAGTTTTGAGATGTAATTGACATACAGCATTGTTGAATTTCTTAATTACTAGTGGTGGTGACTTTTTTCATACTATTATTATCTGTATTTTTCGTGAATTGTCTTTTCCTAGATTTGCCCACTTAAAAATTTGGCTTATTATTTTTCTTTATCAAATATCCATTATATGTTAAGGATTCTAAAACATTATCATGTACATTATAAATATTTTTTCCTTGCTTATCATTTGTATTATTAAGAAAAATGAAGTGTAGAATTTTCGAGTTAAGATAACAAAAGGTATGTGGTCCAGCACTTCTGACTTATAGATCAAGATGCCTTATTTTCTCTTTCTCCAGATCTCTTTCTACCTTCTTCCACCAAATCTTAACCTATTATACTCATTTGTCCATGTATACTGTGATCTGCTCATTAAATAATAGGGTGGATTAGGTGCTATTTGCATTTAGCAAAGAAGCATTCCTTGATAACCCCAAACAATTAACCACAGATGATGTATTAGGTAAGACCCACCAGGTTGTGGGAGAGATTTTGCAACAACTTGTAGAGCACCTAGCTGGGCCAGTTGGCAGAGCATGTGACTCTTGATCTCAGGGTTGTGAGTTCGGGATCCATGATTGGTGTAGAGATTACTCAAAAAAATTAAGTACCTTTTTTTTTTTAAGTTTTAGAGAGAGAGAGAGAGAGAGTGCACGTGAGCCAGGAGAGGGGCAGAAGAGGAGAGAAAGTCTTAAGCAGGCACTGTGCTCAGGGTGGAGCTCGATGCAGGGCTCCATCCCATGGCCCTGGGATTCTGACATGAGCTGAAATTAAGAGCCAGAGTCAGATGCTCAATTGACTAAGCCACCCAGGGACTCTCCCTCACCTCACCTCCATATCCTTTTTTTTTTTTTTTTAAATTAAGCGACTTGCTAGGTTTCTTCAGTGGTACTCTGGATGCTTCCTATATCTTTTCATAAGACCATATTTCAATCATGTATTTCTTGCTTAATAAATCTAAACAACATGTTGGCTTAAGTGATGGATGCACCATTGTTTATTTCTTCCCAAAGTGGAGTTGAGGTGACTAAACTTTTATTAATTTACTTACAGTGCTGAGGATTGTATCTTGCTAATAAATGTTGATTGGACTAAATTCACCCTCTTTCTAAAGTTATCAGAATGAGGTACTTATTAGGAAGAAGAAAAATTCAAAAATCTACTTATGAGTTTATCCATCCTTTGATCTAAGATAAGGTTAAAATATTCAGTACTTAGATAATTCAATCTTATTAAAAAGCTTAGTGATTTCTGGTGGGGAAAAGTGGTAGGACTTAATATTAGACTATTCATCAAAAGGAATAAATTATTTACCGGAAAGTTCCAACATGTGAATCTTTTACATTCTTCTTCTTTGGCTGTGTATAATTACTGAAGTGTATCTGTCACAAGTAATAAGGAAGTTGGCTCAAGTTTCAAAGATGGAGGAATTTGATTGTATAAACTGCAGAAACTACTGTGTAGTAAGAGTAATACTGACTTTCTGTGGCTCTTATACACCATTAGGACTTCTGTTTATATGAGAAAATGTCTTTAATTTGGATGCAAACATTTATCTACTTAGGATCAACCTTGTTTTGTCTACTCCTTTACTCATTTCTCCCTACCCCATTCATTACATGGGGCAGATTATTATAGATGATATATATTGGCTTGATACTTTCTAGAAATAATAAGTTTTACTAATCCCTATACTCAAAATTATAAAAGACCATGAATTATACCATTTCCAAAAAAAGGGGAGTGAACTTTAAAAAATTGGGCTCCTGCTGGAGAGAGCAGCTCAATTGATTATAGGACCAGATGACTTTAGGGAATTTTCTTCTTTGCTTTTAATTTATGATGACCATTTTCAAATAGAAGGATTGGATTAAGCAGCCTCAGCTAATATATCAAATTCTTCATAGATACTTATCCAATCTCTTCGTACTCTGGTCTTGGTTTCTTTTGAGCTCTAATTTCCTAGGTTGGGCATATTTCTTGGCAGCCAGGCAAATTAATTGTTTTTAAAGCCTGGATCTTGCTGCTTTAAAAAGTCTGTCAGTATTAGCAAGTGTAAAACTCAACTCATTTCATAGTAGCTCTATAATTCATTCATATGCTCTTAAAGATGAAGAATGTTTATTTTGATATGTGTGAGAATCATCAGCTGTGAGAGTTAAAAGTGGTCTCAGAGATTATTTTACAGATGAGGAAACTGAAGAACTGATGTGTTAATAACTCATCCAAGGTCACACAACCTGTTAGTAGCAGAAATGCTTCTATAACTTAATGATGTGTCTCTCTCATTTAGGGTTAACTTTCTGTTAACCCTAATGTCTCTTGCTCTTCCTTATCAGCCTAACTTCCTTGCCAGGTCATATGTGCAATAGTTGTTATTGTTTATACTGGGCAATGAAAAATAATTTTAAAACTCCGAATTAGGAAAAAGAAACCTTTCCTAGAGAATTTGGTGTGATTTCACGTATTGTATGATTTGAGAGTTGTTCGTTTTCTCCCCAGGCTGTGGTGGTGATGCAGCTTCTCTTTTCTAGATACTGAACTGTGAGGAATTTTTATGTAAGGATAGTTCACTTAAGACTCAATTTCTGATTCTAGGGCACAGGGTTAAGGAAGGGGCACGCCGAGGATTCCTGAAACTTGTTCTCATCTTGGAGAATTAAGAGTTTAATTTCTGGTCAAACTAGCTTCATTAAGGATAGTTGTCAATTGTGCCTGTTTCATATGCAGAGGGTATAGTTGGGGGAAAGTAAGCTGATAGGACCTGGGAAGGGTTATCCTAGAAACAGCAGGTAAGTAAAGAAGTTAAGCATTTCAGAAATAAGGTCCTCATTTCTAGCAAACTCCATGTCACTGCTAGTCTAGAGTAGCCTAATTGCCATTAGGAAAGAATTGGTTTCTTAAAAAGGAAAAATAATGGGGAAAACTTCTTAAGAGCTTTATTACATTCTTCTTCATGAAATTATTTCTGCAACGTATTGATTAATATCTAACTTTAAGAATTTTATGTGGGCATTTCACCATTATGATTTTGAAATATGGAAAGTCCTTGCAAATATTCTTAGATTGCCTTCTGTCTGTCTGCCTTGTAAAAGATCCTTTTAGTTAAATGGACCATCCTCCTTAAATGATGTCATTAGCTCAGATTGAAAAGACATTGCCTGCAGGGAAATCATTTAATTGAACTAAAGTGCCTTATTTCTGTAGATCTGGGAGCAGTTCCCTCACTCCTATCTTCAGATTTGATAATTTATATCAGATAATTTTTTCAACTCTATGAATGATAAAATGTTGAGAAAAGTAATCTCTCTTTTAAGGTATTTTGGTTTTTCATAGTTTTCCATTTATATCAGACTTAGAATTGATGGTTCTTAAAATGCAAGCTAAAGTATTATTTTCAGATAAAAAGTGTTTTAGTTCATTAGACTAAATTATTTATGCATTTGAGTTATACAGGTCAGTGGTCTCAAAATAAATGTTTGTGACTTCTACAACAATGAGTCAAGTAATTTTGCTCTTGAGATCTTTCCTCACCTTGGCTCTTTTTTTGTTTTGTTCTAAAGTCAGATACGTTGAGGTATCACTTAACATACAATAAAATTCATCCTTTTGTGTGTATAGCTTGATGAACTTTGACAGATGTATCAGCTGGGTAACCACTAATCACAGTCACAATCCAGATGAGATATAGAATGTTTCCATCACTATTAAGTATTCCTTCATGCTGCTTTGCAGTCAATTCCTTGTTCCCGTTTCTAGCTCCTGGCAACCACTGATCTAATTTCGGACCCTATAGTTTTGCCTTTTCCAGAAGGTGATATGAGTGGCATGATATAAGATACAGACAGGGGAGTTTGGTTTCTGATACTTAGCCTGATGCTCTTTTTTTTTTTTTTTAATATTTTTTATTTATTTCTAGGAGAGAGAGCAGCATGAGCAGGGGAGGGTCAGAGAGAGAGGGAGTCACAGACTGAAACAGGCTCCTCTGAGGCTCTCATGAGCTGGACAGTAAGCAGGCACAGAGCCAAGTCAGACGTGCGAGGGCTCAGAACCCACGAACAGCACAGAGCCCGACGCGGGGCTCGAACCCACGAACCGCGAGATCATGACCTAAGCGAAAGTCGGACGCTTAACCGACTAAGCCACCCAGGCGCCCCATCCTGATGCTCTTATGACTTATCCGTGTTGTTCTGTGTATTTACTTCATTTCTTTTTATTGTTGAGTACTATTCCATTGTATGGATGTACCACAACTTGTTTATCCGTTTACTCATGATGGATACCCGGACTAATATGACTATGTTTGAGACAAGTCTTTATGAGGGCATATGTTTTATTTCTCTTTGGAGTGAGATTGTTGGGTCATATGAAAAATGTGGGTTTAACTCTATAAGAAATTCCCAAGTTGTTTTACAAAGTTGCCATACCATTTTGCATTCCCACCAGCAATGAGAGGAGTGGCTTTGCACCCTCACCAGTGCTTGGGATTGTCTTTTCATTTTAGTCCTTCAAATAAGTGTGTTAATGATTGTGCTGCCTTTTGATTCTACTAGTTGCTTATCTTTATTCCTTGAATCATAAGAATTTAAAAGGGCATCTACCTGATGAATCTCATTTAAAAGAGTGCAGTCTCTTTTAAAGATACTGGATTGGTTTGGTTCATGACTCTAAAACTGATTATGATCATCCCAGCTAAAAAAAAATTCTCTTGAACTCCATGCATTCTAATCACTTTTGTTTAGAGGGCTAAAGCCCTTATCATCCAGTATACCGGACATATTGTTTAATATTTGACATAATAATTTATTTTGAGCAACACATGACTCTTCATCTTTTGGAGTTTGTCCTGTTAAGAAAGATTTTATTGAATTTCCTTGGCGACTGTATATATGCTGAAATTAAAAAAAAATTTAAGACAATCAGTTTTTAACGTGTTTAACGTCTCAACGTGTTGTTCAAGAGTTCTACCATTCTACTGTTTAAATGTATTTTTTTAAGGTTTATTTTTGAGAGAAAGCGAGCACAAGTGGGAGAGAGGCAGGCAGCGAGGGAGACACAGAATCTGAAGCAGGCTCCAAGCTCTGAGCTGTCAGCACAGAGCCCTACGTGAGGCTCTAACTCATGAACTGTGAGATCATGGCCTGAGCAGAAGTTGGACTGAGCTACCTGGGCGCCCCTGTTTAGTAATAAGTTTAAGGTCCTGCTGATATGTGGTTCCTGCTTTCCACTTGGATTAGCATTGTTTTGAAAAGAGGATAATTACATACAAATTATGGGTGTCCTAAGTTTTCTTTACAATCTACAAAGCATTAATTGTTTTGTTTTGGATACTTTAAAAAACCTACCACAGCAGGATATTAGTGTCAAAACATAAAATGTTTTATTAAAATAACTAATAGGTGAAAGCTTATATTGAGGTACAAGATTGCATCAACCAGAACAGTAGATTAAATCACATCAGTGATTGAATTATAACTGGCAGAACCTTCTCTCAGTATGTCCTCTGAAAGCTGGCTTGCTCTTAACTATGCCTCATATTTTCCTGTATCAAAATGTTTCGTAACTCATGTCGTGAAACTCGTGTGTAAGATTTCTAAAAGTTCACCTTATTAAATTCAGATGATTTCATGTTACACAGCTCTTCTACAGTCATTTGATGTGAACCTCACCCAAATCAGTCGCAACAACATTCAATTTTCTGCTAGTCTCTAGTTCAATGCTAGGTCAGCAAACTTTTATGGAGAAGAGAATGAAAGGGCAAACTGGTCTGAAGCAGGTAATAGGCAGCTTTTTGTATCCAGGTGAGAAGGTTCTTTGCTTCCAGACCTAAGTAATTAGGGGGCTAAGAATCCTCCGATAATTCAGCCAATAAAGGTGTTTAATGATAGAATGAACAGTTAGAGGTGATGATTAATTAGCCTGGGCACTTTGGGCTGGCCAGTGTGCGTGCATAGTACATACTAGCCATCAGCTGGTAAGCACGCAGCCTTGTAAAGGGCTTTCTGCTCTGACACTGGTCATATATCATTGCAGCTGTGCCCTTTGATTACTGGGAGGGCTTGCGGAGTGATTAATAGCCAGGATCAATGTTTCTGCCCAGCACATGACATTTGGTCACAGAGCAACCATATACTTATTCCCCTTTGGCACAACGCTTAGGAGGAATGAAGGATGAGACCTGCCAATTTATAGCTGAGGAGCTTCCAGTGTATAAAATGAGTCAACTTTGACTGTACAAAATTATTCCCCATTGAAATAATTAGTGCGGCATTAAACACAATTAGAACTAAAACTACAGGAGCACGCTTGCTGAATTCAAGCCAGTTGACAGATGGTTAAGGCCTGATATTTGGCTGCCTATGATGACCAAGAGTTATTATTTTGCTGAGAACATGAAAAGGCTTGAAATCGAACAGTGGCTACCTTAAAAAAAAAAAAAAAAAAGAGCAGGCTACCTAAAAAAAAAAGTGGCTACCTAAAAAAAAAATTGTGATGCAAAGTTCACATTGAAATACACTGGGCGTATTCAGTGTGACAACTCTATAAGTGTCTGTTACACAGTTGAACATCTTTGTATGAACGATGCCTGTTATTAATGCCGTGCACCTCCCCTGAAAGCACATCCTGTTTAAATCAAAGTTGGTTACATGAGGGCTACTTTGATACGATGCGGTCTTATTTTATGACATATGTTGGGCTTTAGCTTACTTTCAGTGCCACTTGGAAACCCTGCTGGAAGAGAAGTTTTGTTGGACACAAATATCATTAAAAACTTTACTACACAGCAGAAACGTTTGAGTTACAGAAATTTTTTAATCTAAAACCTTTACCTTGAAATCTTCTATGTAAATTAGGCTCCCTTGTGCTAATTATGTCAGCATAATCGGAAAAAGATTACTTACCAACTTCCCCGCTTTTTCATAAATTAAAATCTCTGTAAGAGAGTAGAACCTATATATTGTGGTCTTGGATTTTGATGATAAATACTTAGCCAATCGTGGTTCACATTGCATTTGAAGGGCTGGCATTTATAGTTTACAGTATGTTTTACTATTTCTGACAGCAGCGCAGGCTACCTACAGAATGTTGTCAAGGTCTGTTGTGTGTACCATATACTTCTAAAATTATTTCCAAGATATTTGCGTGTGTGTATTTATATATGATAATAAGCATTTGCTTTCAGGGGTGAAAGTTAGAAGTTGGAAGAAACTCCAAGGACTTTATATGAATAGAATTTCAGCTTTCCAGCTTCCACACTTGGTTAGAGCTGGAGTTGCATTTTGTACTCGTGGAAACAAAAAGTCAATCTTCTTCCTTGATTTTTCTTCTAAATCATTAAATAGGCATTTAAGACTAATATGCTATTTGGTATTTATATGTCCCTTTATTTATAGTTAGAAACATGTAGAGCCGATTTGAATTCTGGCAGTTTGGGGTTCATCATTTAATTTATGACATGTCTACATTTCTTAATTAGTAGTGTAAGAATGATATGCTAATTTTACCTACTATTTATATAGTAGCTTTTTTTTTTGAAGAATTATAAGTGCTTTCTAATTTCTCCTATAACATCTTTTCCTTTTTTCTCTTAATCACTGGGAAGACTGATGGATACAAAAGTTCAGTGTTTACTCAGGAACACAACCAGTGACACAGCTATTATAAGAAATCAGGACTTGCTTCTAATTATCTACCTACTCTTTTGTTACTATGACTTTGTGACAATATGAAGTCAGATTTCATGCAATCTAATAAAATATTTTTAATAGTATTTTATAAATATCAGATCCATTTTCTTTTTCCTTCTTTTTTTCTTTTTTTGTTTCTTCAAGCTATGGTGATTCAATTCTTATCTATTCACACATGGTATTTATTCTCCCTTGATTAGTATACATTTCTGAGTTGGTGGGAGCTTGAAAAGAGGTGGCTAAAAGTCATTTATGGCTATGAGTTAGAGCAAAGTTCTGACCGCAAACCAAGGAACTTTGCTTTATTCTTACTTATGTGCTAATCAGAGAGAGTTGGATGTTGAATACATAAAAACTAAAAATGAGTTTAACTGATTACTTGAAAGCCTTAGATTTCTAATTTTACTTCATTTCCTGTCCCATATGGACATATAATAAGTGTTCACATGATTAAAAATTATTTATGGGCAGGGGCGCCTGGGTGGCTCAGTTGGTTGAGTGTCCAACTCTTGGTTTCAGCTCAAGTCACGTTCTCCCAATTCTCGGGCTCAAGCCCTGTGTCGGGCCCTTTCCTGACAGTGCCCAGGCTGCTTGGGGGTCTCCCTCCTCTCTTTCTGTCTCTGCCCCTCCCCTATTTCCAGCTCACATTCTTTCTCTCTCTTAAAATTAATTAATTACGTATGGGTAAAACAGATGCAAAGTGTTAAGTTGCTTACATATTAGATAGTAGCTCTCTAAAAAGAATGATCTATGGAAGGAAGAGAGATAAGATTTTCTTAACCTTAAAAGAAACCTGGAGAACTCCATAGTTTAGGATAAAGTCAAAGAATTATATGCTGAGAGAAACAAGGTATTCTAGTAGTCTCACTCAGGGGAGAATGTATTTGTTTAGATAGAGACACATAATGATGTACTGGCCATAACCCCCCTCTGGCGAAGGCACTTGTTTATTATTATTATTTTTTAAATGTTTTTTATTTATTTCTAGAAGAGAGAGAGAGAGACAGCGTGAGCAGGGGAGGGTCAGAGAGAGAGAGGGAGTCACAGACTGAAACAGGCTCCAGGCTCTGAGCTGGCAGTCAGCACAGAGCCCGATGCGGGGCTCGAACCCAGGAACTGCGAGATCATGACCTAAGCGAAAGTTGGACGCTTAACCAACTAAGCCACCCAGGCGCCCCGGCACTTGTTTATTAATTTAAGGACTTCCCCTTTACCTGGCACGTGTACACACACACATACACACACACCCTTTGAAGGTGCCATCCTCACTTCTGCCTTGGGTCCCATGCTCTGCCGAGTACTTTGCCTGGTACTCTCCCCCACTCCCTTCCACATCCCTCCATCTGGACATGACCAGCTCCTTTTTACCCTTCCATTCAGCAGTCTCTTCTTCAGCAAACTCTTCCCGGACCATCGTTTCTAAAGTAGTCCCCCAACCTTTGCCGTCATTCTCTATTCCACTTGTCTGTTTCACATTCTCTGTGGCACTGTCTGTTATCTGAAACTATCTTATTTATGTGTTTCTTTACCTATTTGTTTCTTCTCACTAGAATGTAATTTCTGTGAGGGTGGACCCTTGTCTGTCTTATTCAACATAATATCCCCTGTTCTAGAATGGTGACTCTTTAATAAAAATTGGTTAAATAGATGAATTTAACTTTTTAATATATATATTTTTACATCTATACTTGTACATAGGAATGGCATAGAATTAAGTTAGTAGGTTTTGTGCTATGTTTCTCTCTTGGAGAGGTAGAATTGCAATCTTAGTTAAAAAGACAATTTTTTTCTTGGGTATTTTCTCCTGTCATATTTTTTATACCTTTTTAAAAAAATGTTTATTTATTTTATAATTGAGAGAAAGAGAGAGCAAGCAAGAGTGGGGGAGGAGAAGACACACACACACACACACACACACACAGATTCTGAAGCAGACCCCAGGCTCTGAGCTGTCAAGCACAGAGCCCGACTTGGAGCTTGAACTCACAAACCGTGAGCTCATGACCTGAACCGAGGTTGGACACTTCACTGACTGAGCCACACAGGCTCCCCTTCTCATGTCACGTTTATTAGTCATTTGTATGGTACTGCCCGTATAGCTTCTAGACCCAGACAAGAAGGGACTTTAATTGGGTCCTTTTCTGGTTGTACCCATTTGCACAGCTATAGTCATTGGAATTGAGGGGAGGTGCCCAACTCATGTATACACTTCACCTCACCTTACCTTCTGAACTGTGCTCTGGGTACCCAGGGTCCCTGAAATGCCTCCCCACATGGCCCCAAGCTTGCTCCCAGGGTCTGTGTGGGCCTCTTCCCTGGGGCCGTCCTCTGGTAGGTGGACTGTATTACTGGTGTATATGCCCAAAGGTATAGGGAATAGCCATGGCTTCGTGCAGGGGAATGGGGACATATCATGGAAAAGTGGGCATATGTCCAAGGCTCCCGGAGGGTGTGGGATAGAGCCAGGGGAAGGAAGAAGAGAGACGTGGAACTCTTAGGAAACAAGATTCCAAACGTGACCCTGGTCTTCCACCTTGTCATGATGTTGTGTATTTCTCAAATTTGAAGGATAAACTGTGTTTTAATTAACAATTTTGTTAGCTCGACATAGAACTTCTTAATATTTAATATTAGACATTGTTACATAGGCCTCCATCTTTTGCAGGCGCACGGTTATCTGGGGAAGGTTCGAGTATTGTATTTAACCCTTAGCTGCCTCAGGATCCTGACAGCATTGTCCTTAATGCAGAACTTGAGACTATTGAAAGTGTGTAGCAGGTTGTGAATGTGCATGAAAAATATTTGTACACTCTATGAGCAAAAAATGATAATTTGGTTTTACTCCAACATTTTAATATGAAAAATTTTGAACAAACTGCAGGGAATTAAAAGAATTTTACAGTGAACACCTATGTATTCACTCTTTAGATTTTATCATTCACATTTTCCTGTTTTTGCTTTATCACATATCAACTTCCATCCTTACAGTCGTTCAACACATCTTATTTTTCAATGCATTTCAAAGTAAATTGCAGACACAAATACACTCCCACCTGAATACTTAAGCATGGGAATTCATTTCTTAATAGGAAACTAAGTCAAAAAGCTCACTCTAGAACCTTAATGTTTTTAGAATAAATTTTCCTTTAATTTGATAAACTTTGTTATGGTCAGTCATCAACAATGAGTTTGTGTCAGTCTTTGTTAGAAGATGCCTCTGTTGGGAATTGTTTATTGTAGCTGGTCACATGGTGCATGGTGATTTACATCTGATTTTGTTCAGGTAAATCTGACATTGAGAGTGCAGAGGTGATTGTGACGGATTCTTGCCCTTCAGAAACAAATTCTAGGGGGGCACTGCAGACACCAACGTGGAGAATTACAATGCAGAGTGATAAATAGTGATTTTCTGGTAAATGTTTAATCACTGGCTCTTGTGGGAGAAAACACTAAGATTTGTAACATTTGTAACATCTTCTGAATTTCACTGTATGAACACTCCCACATGACCCTGTTGGGAGGGAAAAAAACCTCTCTTCTATCAACTTATGTGTGAATGGTGGTGGTGGTGGTAGAAGATCGTTTCTTAACTGAGAGTAAGAGGAGAAAAGACAGTTCATTCCCGTTTGTGTGGAAGCATTTAGTACTAAGTAACTCTCTGAATAACCAGAGGTAGAAGTTTATACCAGCTTAACAAAAGGTGGAGATTCAGGCTCCTAAGGATGGAGGATTCTAGTGAGGCTTGGTTAACCAAGATTTTTGAAATGTCCTGGTGCCCTAGGTTAGTCGCCTCCCTGGCAGAGGACTTCTGGAATAGATGGGATGAGGGTGTTGTGTTGTGGCAGCTGACGCTCGTAAAGCTCTGTTTTAGTCAGGCGAGGGGAGTTTAGATAAGATTTCTTTGTGCATATGCTGGTGGGGTTTTGGTCCGTTTAGCCAGTTTCAAGCAGCCAGTATGATGTCACTGCAGAGTTATGAAGAGATGGTAACAGCTGGCTTGTGATGCAGTTCCTCCAGCATACCACCAGAAGCTTTGTGACAGAGGGGAGACCGTAGACAGGATCTTCCATCAAGAGGGAGACATCTGGAAGAGATGGTACTTAAGCTGACTGTTGAAGGATGAGTGAGAGTTAAATGATGAAGAGTGGGAGAATGGGCTAGGTAATGCTGGGTTAGTCGCATATTTGTTCGGATCCTACAGGATCGTGTATATATTGCCATGGAATTTAGAGGTCATATTTGGAAGATGCCAAGTTAGGGCAATGGCATCTTCCCCCCAAAGCATCTACCTAGTAATCATATGTATTAGAAGATCAGAATAAAGGCAGGAAGGATGGAGAAGAGAGGAAAACCAATAGATATTTAGGAACATGATTAGTAAGACTTGGTGACTGACTGGGAGAGGACAGAGTCAATGATAACTCCTAGATGTTGGCCTTTTGCAAATGATTGGGGAATGGGTATATTTCACCATGGCAATTCAAGGAGGAGATACGTGATTTGGGAAATCTAAAAAATATTAATTTGGAACTGCTTTGTGGACATACAGTTGGCAATGTCAGCCATTCAATGTGGGTCTGAATCTCAGGAGAGCAATCTAGAATAATAATATATATATTTCAGGGAAGACAAAATTTAGTACATTTATGGAGTTCTTTTTGTGCACGTTTCTAAAATGCATTATTTAATATAATGTATTATAAGGTAATCTTTTCTTTTTTGTAAAAACAAAGACAAACTTTAATCTCTCTAGAAGATGCCTAAGATAATATTTATTGATTATAATTTGATTTACCATATGGGGATTTACATCTAACTTTGTTCTGGGAAATCAGACTTTTTGGCTGATTAAGACTTATCACTACCTTATGTTAATTATCAGTTGCCTAACTACCAGGTTAAGGTGATTCTTCAATTCCAACAACAAAAATTCCTCAACATGTATACAAATGATACCGTGTCTTATAGCAGGTATAGTAGTCAGTAAAACCATCAAACTCCTGTTAGGTGCTGGGATTGGGCCAGGTATTGGGAATACATCAACCCTGTCCCCATAAAGCTTAATGTCAAGTGGAGAACGTAAACATTAATCACACAGGCATAGAAGGATATAACAAGAGTATTATTTACAAATTCACATGACATAAAGGAGAGCTGCATGATGCTAACAGGGGAATCTGACCTAGTCGAAGAGATCAGGAAGGCGTCCCAGAGAAGGAAACAGTTGGGCTGAGGTTTGAAGAGGGGCCAAAGAAGAGTGGGTGCTGCTAAGGGACCATTTCCCAAGTCTGGGGAAGAGATGCCAGTAGCTTGATCCAGAGAAGTGATGGAGGTGATGGCCAAGACAGAAGTGATGGAGATCCTTAAGGAGTCAAATCACGAGACTTGGTGATGGATGAGCAGAAAGGGAAGTGTGAAAAGTTGAGTCTTAGCTTTGAATTTAAAGCCCCTGTGTTTTTATTTAGGAGTTGTTATCGATTCAGTATTTAAATGAAATAAAAATGGCAGCCACACAAAGCCTAGAGATAATACCTAACTTCCTTTTCAAAGGAAATGTCTCTTTTTGAACTAAGGATTTGTTGCAAAATTGATTCATTGACTCTTTAGTAGCAGGTGAATATGCAAATATCTCTGCCAGGAATGTGCATCCAAGTCGGCACGTGAAGTTCCATCTTCTTTTGACAGATATATGGAATTTTTACTGTTATGAATTGTAATTATATGCAAAGTGAGCAAATATGCCTTTATATTTTTCAGAAAGACTTCATCTTTTTTTTACTAGGAGAAAAGTCCCACAAAACATTCTTTTTTTCCCACTGGGTTTTAAATGCAGCCTGTTCTGTTCGGAGCTAATGTTATGTAAGACACACTGTCTTGTATCACATTTGTATTGATTGTATATTGCTGAGGGATAAGCTTCCATCTTCCCCTTTTATTAAAAGTGTGTCTGTTGGCAGGGATTTGGTGAGATTGGATAAATATCTTCTTCCGTTGTGTTAATGAAAACTGGCAACAGCTCTGGTTATCTTGTTAAATAAGCATTGGTAAACAATGTTAATATAACAAGAGAAATTTTTATGTTATAGTTATGACCTCTGTAAGCTTTCAGTGTGTAGCCGTACCCTTAATACAGTAGTATAGCTTCAGACCCAAAGGAAACTTAGTATAATAGCCTTTTGCACTATTTCAGCTATGATTTTTTTATTAGGATGTTGCACTGTAGCAAACTGGAGAAAAAATTGAGCCCATGAGCTAGACATTATTCCTTATGTGAAAATAAATTTTGCTGTTTGAACATTTAGAAGTTAGGAAAGCTGATTATATTCACTTTGGCTTTATATATGAAGAAATTATGACTGAACGGGTTGTATATTTATATTATAAGTGTCTATTATAAGGCAAACCATGGGCTGCCATCTGTTTTATATAGTCTGTTTCATATAGGAAGTTCAGAGTTGGTTTGTGTTTTTAAATGATTAAAAAAAACTAAAGAATAATATTTTGTGTCACCTGAAAATAATATGAAATTAAAAATTCAGTGCCTAGTTTGTGGGACACAACCGTGCTCATTGATTTCTGTAGTACCTGTGGCTACTTTTAGGCTGTAGTCGACTGAGTAGTCGTGATAGAGTCTTTCTGGCCCAAAAGTAAAAAATATTTACTCTCCTCCTATGGTCTAGATGCCAGAGTGGAAATTATTTAGGTAATTCAGAACCCATTGCATGGTTTCAAAAGAGGGATGACAGAAGTATGGATTGAACTAAGCCAAATAAAACATCTTTCCCAAATAACAGCAGCAGCTAACATTTACTGAGCATTTGCTTTTAAGTATTTTATACACCTTAACTCATTTCATCCACACAACAGCTCTGAGCTACAAGTTGGTCTCATTTTATAGGAAACAGCTCAGAGCGGTTAAGCAACTTGTCCAAAGCCAGCCAGTACTAAAAACTGGCTGGTTGAGCTTTCAAATTTATCTTGGTGGTTTTCTCACAAGTATGTATATTATAAATACTTTCAATTGGTGTTCCATTTCTTTTGTTTAAAAAATTTTTTTTAACGTTTATTTATTTCTGAGAGATAGAGACAGAGCACGAGCAACGGAGGGGCAGAGAGAGGGAGACACAGAATCTGAAGCAGGCTTTAGGCTCTGAGCTGTCAACACAGAGTCCGAAACGGGGCTCAAACCCACGAACCACGAGATCATGACCTGAGCCAAAGTTGGATGCTTCACTGGCTGAGCCACCCAGGCGCCCCACATTTTTTTAAAAAACTATTTATTTTGAGAGAGAGTGAGCATGAGAGAGGGAGGGGCAGAGAGAGCGAGAAATAGAATCCAAGCAGTGTAGAGCCTGAGGAAGGGCTTGAAATCATGAACCATGAAATCATGTCCTGAGCTGAAATCAAGAGTCAGCCAACTGACTGAGCCATGCAGGTAGGGGGTTACATTTCTTGAATAAGAGGTAAGGGTGCATTCCTGTGGTTGATGCTAATTGCTTGTTCTCACTTACAGCACTCCTGGGTAATAATATGTTTGTACTAGTAAGAGGTTAACCAATACAGCTTCTCTACCTTCAAACTGAAATTATTTCAACCCAGTTTTAGTGATGACTTTAGTAGATTGGATTATTGTACAACAGATTCTCCAATCTTAAAACACAAATTACTTGTTTTTGTTTTAAATGGACTTTGGGGCACCTGGGTGGCTCTGTTGGTTAAACATCTGACTTAAAAACAGTTTTTTTTTAATTTTTTTTTTTTTTTTTTTAATGCTTTGTTTCTAGGAGAGAGAGACAGCGTGAGCAGGGAGGTCAGAGAGGGAGTCACAGGTTGAAACAGGCTCCAGGCTCTGAGCTGGCAGCCAGCACAGAGCCCGGCCAGCGAGGGCTCGAACCCACGAACCGTGAGATCATGACCCAAGCGAAAGTCGGACGCTTAACCGACTAAGCCACCCAGGCGCCCCAAAAACAGTTTTTTTAAATGTTCATTTTAGAGAGAGAGAGAGAGACAAAGTACGACCAGGGGAGGAGCAGAGAGAGAGGAAGACACAGAATCCGAAGCAGGCTCCAGGCTCTGAGCTGTCAGCACAGGGGCCGATGTGGGGCTCGAACTCACAAACTGCAAGATCATGACCTTAGCCTAAGCCTAACGGTTAACCAGCTGAGCCCCCCAAGTGTCCCTAAGCATCTGACTTTTGACTTAGGCTCAAGTCATGACCTCACAGGTCATGGGATGCGGCTCTATGTCAGGCTCTGTGCTGGCACTGTGGAGCCTGCTTGGGGTTCTCTCTCTCTCTCTCTCTCTCTCTCTCTCTCTCTCTCTCTCTCTGCCCCTCCTCCACTAGTGCATGCACATACTCACTTTCTCTCTCTCTCTGTCAAAATAAATAATAAATAAACATTAAAAAAAAATAGGGGCTCCTGGGTGGTTCAGTTGGTTGAGTGTCCGACTTTGGCTCAGAAATTTAAGAAAAAATTTAAAAAATTAAAAAAATAATATATGGATTTCAAATGGGTTTTTTCCCCATTGTTTAGATCTAATTTTTTATTTTTTCTATATTATTTTAATTTTTTACATTTCCCAGATCAGAATCTTCCAGTGGTTTCCCCTTCTACTTCAAAGGGAATTCCAATTTCTTGAGGTGACTGGGTGGCTGAGTCACTTAAGAGTCTGACTCTTGGTTTCAGCTCATATCATGATCTCAGTTTGTGAGTTCGAGCCCTGCATCGGGCTCTGTGCTGATAGCTTGGAGCTTGCTTAGGATCCTCTCTCTCTCGGCCCCTCCCCTCCCCATGTGCTCTCTCTCTTCCTCTCAAAATAAACTTAAAAAATGAAGTTCCAGTTTCTTAGCAAGGCTGATACGTGTTATCTTGCGCAGTGATTCTCTGTCTGCTCTGCAATCCCGTCCTATTCGGACCTTCCCTCCCTCGCTATGGTGTAGCTGCACTGGCCTGATTTAAATTTCTTGAACAAACCACACTTTTCCCTGCTTTTACATATACATGCCGTTCTTCCTGCCAGGAAAGCTTCTTAGTCTTGCCTTTTATTCCTTCACATTGTTTAGATCTCGACTTAAAACTCATCTACTCAGAGAGGCCTTCTTGATCCTCCTTTCTAAAACGAGACTCCTTTTCTGCCCCTTGCATTAGTCTTCATTCTTGTTTGTTTTGTAAGAGCTCTTAACACAATTTGTAGTATTTGTGTGTGTTATTTGTTCTTCTGTCCACCTCCCACTGTATTGTAAGCTCCACAAAAGAAGGAACCAGGGGTCTTATTTACCATCATAATCTCCATGCTTAGCCCAGAACGCAACAGATAGCACGCTCTTGCCATGGAGGGAATGAGTGAGAGGGAGCTACTTTCCATGCTATGATTTGGTCCGGGGACCTCATCACAAAGAATTACTGTGGCTGCCTCTTAAACTAAAAGATCTCTTAAATTCATTTTATGCTCCCAATTCCATCTTGCCAGATTGATTTTATAAAAGACTACATTGATAGAATCATTCCCTTTCTTAAGATCCCATAGCAGTTGCAGATTGCCTACTGAATCAAGCAAGTCCAGATTCCTTTGCTTGTGTTTTAAGGCTCTCTCCATGGTCATCGTCTTCTACTTCGCTCTCGTACACTGCTCTGCTTTCATTAGGCTGGCCTCTTTCGTACACCATCAGGATTTGTCCTGTATGCTTCCTATCTTCCAACACACAGAAGAAGCCGGCAGCTTCCACGCCTTGTCCTATAAATCCGGCCTTTTGCTCCTAAATTCCCATTGTAACAATTGCTTGACCCACACTGAGAACTTAGATCTTGATTGTGTATTTGAATAGATTCCCCAATGTAAGTTTCAATGGTACTGAAAGTCCATTATGAAAGTTTTGCCTCACTATTCAATAAGAAGCTAATCCTAACTTCAGAGTATATTTTATAAATGAGATGAATAGAGATGCCATGTTGTCTGGCTAACAATTTGGAGATCAGAGAAAGATTAATATGATACTATTTGTGTGGGCTATTAATCGGGATGTTTGATGTCAGTGAACAAAGTCGCATTTTATATTTATTAAATTTCACCGAGTGTAGTTAGGCTTCAGACTTTTTCTGTTCTATGGCATATGGAAAACTGCTTATAAAATTAATGGAACCCCATTTCATTAATTCAGGATTTGTGGTAGTAAGGGTTAGAGGTCGTGTTCTCTCTGTGAGAAAGGTGGGCTTAGTCATGGTGCAAGAAAAGGTCGTAGAGAAAATATCTTATTAGGATCATTCTTGTATTTTGTAAACAGGTGTTTAATGACAACAATATCAAGTAATCTTTAGTAAGTTTCCAAAAACATCTTACCCCCCCACTACATCTTTATTTGGAATTATTGATAGATTCAAATTTCTAGTCACAATCAAATTAAAAACACTTAACATCATTGTGGTTTATGAAACGTTTTTTTTTTAATTCAGTTCTGTCACCCATTCAAATTTATTGCCTGCTAGTTCATTTTAATTAGTGGATTTAACTATCTGAGTCCTTTGAAATTCCAGATTTAGGTTTAGAATTTCTTGGCATTAAGGCAGGTATTACATAGACTGAAAAAATCATCTTTTAGCTGCTTTTAATGTTGACAAGAAAGATCATTGTACTTCATTTATTTGTTTTTTAAATTGTATCAAGTATTTAAAGGAGAGGAAATTATTTTTACTTTACATTTGTTTTATATATACTGTAGTATATATGTAATGTTTGAATTATATTTACAGTACTTTTTTTCTTAAATGTTTATTTGTGAGAGAGTAGGGAGGGGCAGAGAGAGGGAGACAGAAGATCTGAAGAGGGCTCTGCATTGACCACAGAGAGCCTGATGCAGGGCTTGAACTCTTGAACCAGGAGAT
The DNA here is from genome assembly GCA_017311185.1 of Proteles cristata cristata. Lineage (NCBI taxonomy): Eukaryota > Metazoa > Chordata > Mammalia > Carnivora > Hyaenidae > Proteles > Proteles cristata. The sequence goes on from JAESUZ010001838.1 coordinate 1,421,303, forward strand.
CATGACCTGAGCTGAAGTCGGAGGCTTAACTGGCTGAGCTACTCAGGTACCCCCATGTTTACATTGCTTAATTATAAAATATATTACTTTTGGACCCATTAAGAAATCTATGTGTCTGATATACGGTGTTACCTACCTTCTCAGATAAGTAACCTGCTTGAGGTCAGCCAGCGATTGAGTGGAAGAACTTGAACTGGGAAACTAGTGCTGTCTAACTCTGGAGCTCATGACTTTGACCAATGTGCTATACTCTTCACAGACATACAGATGATCTCAGCACTTAAAAGTCTTTAAGTATTTTTAAGTGCTCGAGTGGCTCAGTCGGTTAAGTATCTGATTCTTCATTTCAGCTCAGGTCATGATCTCATGGTTCATGAGCTCGAGCCCCATATCAGGTTCTGTACTGTGTCAGCACAGAGCTTGCTTGGAAATCCCTTTCCCTTTCTCTCTGCCTCTACCCCCATGTGCTTGCACTCTCTCTCTTTCTCTCTCTCTCAAAATAAATAAATAAACTTCAAAAACGTCTGAATGTGGATAGCACTGATTATTAGCAGAATTATAGAATATGGGAAAAATGGGCCTGGAAAACTGTCAAATATTATTCTTTGCCTTACATAATTTACTTCATTTAATCTTCAAAATGATCTTATAAGATTTGTGCTCTTCTTTACTTATGCAGCTGAGGAAACTGAGGCTAAATAGAGGTTAAATAACTTATGTTCCCAAGGGGGCCTTCACTAAACCCAGCTCTGTACTTTTAAGTACTATGAATTCCGCCTCCCTGAAATGTTTTTTTCCCCCCAGTCCTTAAAAGTAACTGCTCTCTTATTCACCGGTAGATTTTCCTGTAACAAACAACTTTTAGACTTGTCACTATAATTCTTACGGCATGGTAGTGTTCTGACTTCTGTCTCAGTGGTCAGAGATCAATTCAGAGTCATCGAAAGGATTCTGTGCTACTTTTTGTTCTGGTAGAACTTATGTAAAAGGTAATTAATGGGACTGCCGTGTCAAATTTACAGCTCATAAAGCTATATATTTCTAGGATTTTATTGGTGGAAATACATACAAATCAGTTCATTTAGAGCTCCTGAATCGTAAGGCAATTGCGCATGTAGTATTTTACCAGGAACTTAGTGTATTTTCCTGTTTTTACCTGACAATCCCTTCCATGCTTCTCTTTGACATGTTTCCTTATTACTCCTTCCTACAAGTATTTTGTTGTTTGTTCGTCTCGACACACTTGAGATTTGGTGACAGTGTGCTATCCTCATTATTTAGTACTATTGTATTTGTGTACAAAAAAGGACCAGTTTCTTCCCACAGACATTTTGGGTACTCATTCATATTCCCACAGCGATGGTATTATTTTGAAACACACTGCTACCCTGTGGATAAGCAGAAGAATACACTGCCTGGGGGTGTGGACTTAGCAGTCTGTTATCAGTGCTTAAAGACATTGCAAGAATAATGAAAGAAGATTAAATCTTTAAGAGTCCTGCACCTCTGAGAAAATGTCAATTATTCAGAAAAGTCTTACCATGTATTATTTTAATATTTAGCAAATTTCGTCAGAAGCAAATTTTATTTCCTTTTTTTCTGTTATCATTTAGTTTCTCTGGAGAGTAAAATATCTTACAGTATCTCTGAAAAATCCTTAAGTTAGGCTTTATTTTGTGTTATGTTCAAGTGTCTAGAAGATATCAGCTCCCTCACTTCTTTTTCTGGCCTGTTTTAGGAGGTATTTGAATGTCATCCTTTGGAGTGGAGGGAACCAAATGGTCGCCATCTCCAGACAAGCTATATTTTATGTTAGGATTTGAATTTGAAAAATTTGAAAAATTTGTTTTCTTTAAATTTAGATTGTTCTTAAATGTTTCAGATTTCTTTTCCTCTAAATATCAATTATGGATTTCAATCCTTGACTTCCTAGAAGTCTCAGGTGCCATTTTGGTTCCTTCAGAGAGCATTCCAGATTCCACATTTGGAGACCTGAATCCCTGGTTTGTAAGACATTTGAGAATTGCAAGTCGTTTGGAAAGGAAGAACTTAAGATAGGAATATATGAAAAGTGAAAGAACATGGAGATATAGGCAAGGGGTAGGCTTTATCATATATGCAACAGGGAGCCATTGTAAGACCTTAATACGGAAATGACCTTATCAGATTTGCATCCAAGGAAGAGCACTTAGCCAAAGTTTGGAGAATGGCCTAGAAAAGACCAGAAGGAAGGAGAAGCTGTTGAGATGATGCAGGTGAGAAATGACAAGAGCTTAAGGTAAAGAAATGGTCATGGGGAAGAAGGGGAGGGAATAGCCTCTGGAAGTATTTCAGGGATAGAGTTGATGAGACTTAGCGATGTGAAAGTGAAGGAGAAGAAGTTGCATCTGAAATTTCGGGATTACTAAACAGATGGGCTACAGTTCACTGAGTCAGGGTTGTAGGAAGAAAAGGAAATGGTTGGAATTAGGTCAGTCATAGGAGAAGAGGGGTAGTGGGTTAGTTTAGTTTTGGGCATACTAGATTTAGAAGGTGAACCATCTAGTCATTTGGAAACATAGATTTGGAGTTTTGGAGGAAGACCCTGGCTGGAGTCTTCAGCCTCTAGGGAGAAGTGGAAGTTACATCTGTGGGTGAGATGACCCTGGGAGGGTGTGGAGATTGTGGAAGGTGAAGCTCTGAAGATGGAATGTGGGGAGAGTATGAACATTAAGGACTTTGAAGAGGAGGAGGAGAGTCTAGGGAAGCAGACTGAAAATGAACAGTGTAAAAGGATAAGAGAGAATGGTCTGACTAGCAAAGAAAGGAGAAGAGGCTTTGAGGGAATTTCTGGAAGACCAGAAATAAAAATTTCAAAACTTGCCCATTGGCTATGGAAATTAGGAGATTGTAGTGATTTTATGAGATATCTGTGGAACGATATGGGCAGAAGTCAAATTGCAGTGGATTGAGGAATGAGAAGTAAGTAAGAGAAGAGCAAACTCATTTTTTAAAAAAATGGGATAGTAGCAGACTATGGTACACACACACCTTGGAATCTTACTCTGCAATATAAAGGAATGAACTTGTTGATACACATAACAACTTAGGTGAATCTGCAGGCAATTATGCTGACTGAAAAAAAGCCAATCCTGGAATGTTGCATACTGTAAGATTTTTGAGAGGATAGAATTAAAGAAATGGAGAGACAGGGTAGTGGCTACCAGAACTTAGGGAAGGCGATGGGTGACAATATAAATGGGCGACATGAGGGACCCTTGTGGTGGTGTGACTGTTGAGTATCTTCACTATAATACATAGTGAAGTAGTGATTAACCTAGACAGATGATAAAATTGTGTAAAACTTAACACACACATACTCACTCAAATGAGCACAAGCAAAACTGGGACAATCTGAATTATGATGGTGGGTTATATCATTGTCAGTATCTTGGTTGGGATATTATAGTACAGATTTGTGCAGTGTTACCATTGGGGGAAACTGGGCAAGGTGTACAAGGGACTCTGTATTATTTCTTATAGCTGCATGTGAATCTATAATTGTCTTTTTTTAAAAAATTTTTTAATGTTTTATTTCTGAGAGAGAGAAACAGCGTGAGCAGGGGAGGGTCAGAGAGAGAGAGAGGGAGAGTGAGAGAGAGAGAGACATACAGAATCTGAAACAGGCTCCAGGCTCTGAGCTAGCTGTCAGCACAGAGCCCAATGCGGGGCTCAAACCCACGAACCCGTGAGAACATGACCTGAGCTGAAGTCAGACATCTAACCTACTGAGCCACCCAGGCGCCCCTATAATTATCTTAATAAAAAACAAAAATAATTTAAGCAGTGAAGGGGAGGGAAGAGGGCACAATAACCGGAGAGAGATGCAAAGTTAAGGGAGGGACTTGGTCATGTTTATGTGTTACAGAGCAGGCAGCAATGAAGAGAGGGAGAGATTCATGATACAAGTGAGAGAGAATTTTCTTTCAGTCAGGAGGAAAAATATAAAGATGAGTGTGAATATAAATGTGTTGTGGCGTGTGTATATATGTAGATGGGGAAACCTCAGAGAATCCCCCCTTGATTGTCTCTCTCCGATTCATAAAAAAATGACCCTCATCACTGCAAGTTAATTTTTTTAATCCATAGATGTGACAGACTTGGGTATCCTGTCTTTAAAAAGGTCCCTTTAAAGTAAGATTTCCAAATCTTATTCCTTATTCCAAATCAACATGTGTGATATGATGCCATTTATCCACCAGAGGCAATAACAAATTGTTAGCTGGTAACACTCTGTTCTATTGCAATTGCCATCGAGTCTAACTCAAAATATTTTCAGTGGGGTTAAAAAAAATCTATACAGATTCTTGGTGCTATCCCTGTCTTTTCGGAGCTACAATTTGAATCAGCTCACAATATATGTATTATTATTTATAGCATATCTTGAAACCCAGAGTTTTAGAATGGTATTGCTTGCTTATTAGGCTTTGGCAAAAGGAGCAGCGACATGGTCCCCATTCACTTGGGGAAAGAGTGAGTCAGGATGGTCCCACTGAACTTAGGGGGCATTGGGCTGCTTGGGGATTGGTTACTGTGGGAGAGATCATTTTGACTGGTAGCATATATGGCTTCAATTTACATACATACAGCTTGATCTTACCCTTTCCTTTGCCAACACACGTCAACAAGGCAAAGAAGCTGAAATTATTTCTCTCCTCTTTTCTTCTTTTCAAGATGCCTGTTGCTCTTTCTGAAACCTCTGTCTCTTCAAAGTTGTCCTCAATGTGCTTTTAGTCTGACTTTACGTGTAAAAAAGATGGATGCGCGGGAGAAAGAGAAATATTCTGAGTGATAATTCTTCGACCCTTTCTTTCCAGCTGACACCGGGCTTCCCATGTCATACCTTACACTAGCCTCACCCCAGTTATTACTGTTTCGATTGTATTTGATTTGGGTTTTGTATTAAGCTGATGTAACACACTCAGTTACTGTTTCATCCCCTGTTTTGTTTTTCACTTGCAAGATACAAGCTTGTCAAAGGCAGAACCTGTGTGGACTTCGCCTTTGTCTCTCCAAGATCTGACATTGTTCTTGACCGAGGCCAGGTTCATAGTAAATGTTTATTGCTCATTGAATCGTGGCTATCATGCCTTGTTGACATGGAGTAGAGACTGTGTGAAAAATATTATTTTTCCTCTGAAATAAAGTTCGTATTTGAAGTTCCGAGGTTCAGATGGAGAAGAAAAAGGGAGAAATTGTTGGAAGGTACCCAGCACTTCTTCCTGCTATCCAGTTGCAGGATCACTGTATTAAATTGGTGTTTGCTTGTGCTCGTTTGGAAATGTATTAGCTAGAGGATGCAGAGTAAATCTCATGGAGAAAAGCCTGTAGCATGCCAAGAACTGCCTAAGGAGAATGCTAACTTAATACAAATTATCTTGCCTTCATCCTCAGGAGGGCAATACATCTCAGTTCGTATAGCCTGAAATGGAAAAAAGGAAGGTTTTCACCTTTATATCCCTCGGTGGGGAGACAGGATGAGGAAAATGTAAAATGGCATCTCATTCCACTCTGCAATGCCCGCAGCCCATCTGTAAGGCACAGCCATAGTACGGGGACAGGAGCCGACGTTTATGGCTGCCGGTTGTGGGCCTGCATGACTCATACCTGAATTGGCCCCTTTGTTTAGGGGGAGTTTAAAGTAAGTCCAAACTCCAAACCATACAAAGCATTATTTCTGGACAATATTATCCTCACCCCACACGGGTGTGTGTTTTATAGATGACAGAGTGAATCATCAAGGTCATCGTGGATTTATCTAATAAAACTGCTTTGAAGGCCTGTAAGAACAAGCTGGCTGTTGTCACGAGACCCAGCATTATGAAAAGCACGCAGAATTTCCCACTAGTGTTAAGTTTATTGGTTACGTATTCTAGGCTCTCTGCATAACTGAGTGAACATGTAGTGCGGCTATAAAGTATTTTATATCTGCCACCAATTAAAGCTACATACCATAAAAATAATTGGCTCCCACAAAACACACACACACACACACACACACACACACACACGGATTGAGTTTCATTTGGAATTTCCTCTGGCTGGCTGACCATTTGCCAAGTGCTTTTGTAAAGTGCTGCATACTAAAAAAAAATCAATAGGCCTTGGTTTTTCTGATAGATACATAGTGCCTGTTGACTTCAGTGAAAGTCACAATGGCCCACCATTGTGACAGCAGTTTAAGGGAAAGCTCATCTTTTGGTAAATAGCTCTTATTCATTCAACACGCACTTATTAAATGATTACGTTCCAGGCACTGGCCAACGGGAATAGGAAGATGAACAAAACTCGAGTGGTCTAGTCCTTAAGTATGTATGTCCGAGCCTGCATCTGCCCAAACGTGTACAGTATGAAACAGAACTTTGTCTTTGCCTGCCTTTCTGGTGTCATCTTTTTGCCACCTCTTGTAAGAGTCCCATGACCTGTGCAAAAAATGCTTCAGCTTTTATTTCGGTTGTTTCAATTATTTTTATAAAAAAGTCAGTTTTTGCTTCACACGCAGTACTTATTTATTATCTTCAGAATCTGCTAAATCTGTGGAACTTTGTCAGCTGTGTACATTTATTGACAACCAGCTTGTTAATTTCCATTTTATAGGGGAAGAAAGTAATTACTAAGTCATAAATATAGAGAAAGCAGTCACATAAGTATTCCATTTTAATAAATGTGTATTTATTCTCAACATATTTATCCATAGGCGTGCATATTCCTTTATGTTCTATGTAAAATGTACATATGTACAGCTGAGTCCAGCCTAGATATTGTACCTATGCCTTGATATTGCAAGTTTCTTAAGCTTTGTCAATATCAACTGCATCATCTCCTTACCATTTGATGTTTGTTAGTTCTGTTTTATTCTTCACCTGTACTTGCTGACTTCCTTTCCTTTAAACCATCAAGGCAGATTAGGACAAGCGTCCAGATTTGTTTTCTTTGTTGAGCCTGGGAGAAGAGCTTTAGAAACTAGGCTCTTTGATTAAATAGGCTGGTGTACCTTTTGGTTTGATCCTCAGGTCCCAGGCTCATTATCATTTAAAAACCTTCCTATCACTCGCTGTACCTATGGGTAGGTTGGCATGTTAATGGGTTATAACACTTATTTTGCAGACAATGCCTTCTTTCTCTTTGTTGGGGGAAATTTATACTATCTAATATGAACAATAGAATAATGACTGCTGTGTTACAAATCGTAACGAGAAATTTCCTGAGAAGAATTACGATTTTATTTCTTTTGAAATATTATTAGGTAAGCCTCACGATTTTATTTCTTTTGGAATATTATTAGGTAAGCCTCACCTATTAGGTAAGCTGTAGTGTAATTTTTTTCTGATGGGCATAAAAGGTATGTGATAAAGGTAATGTTTTTAAAAACATTCTTGTGTAAATCAACATATGTCTACAGGTCACAATGTAATACTACTTGTAAAGAAGCTTACAAATGTTCTAGCCTATGTCTATTATTTTACAGGTGAAGTCTAGAAAGGTTGAATCATCTAACTACCTACACTTAAATTTAGGGGTTGACATTAGTAGTCTTCTGACTTCTACTACATTTTTTACTTTTCTTCCCTCAAAGATGACTATGCTGTTAACTGTTTTATATTGCATAATTTTTCTTGATATCTGCATTATGAGATATATCTGGTTGTGCTTTTCGTGAATGTGTGTGTGTGCACATGGGTGCACACGCACGCGTGCGCGCGCGCACACACACACACACACACACACACACACACACGTGTCATATTTGCAAAATTTACCAGAGCAAGAATCACCTATTTCTCTTTCCTAAATATTCTTTCTGTTCCCTAACCCTGGTTGTTTTTCAAGCTTCCGATTTTTTCATAGGAAGGATATTTTAACATCTTCATTTATTAAAAAAAGGAAGTTGAAAACTGCCATTGGCAATCATGACAAATAATTCAGACAAGAATCATTAATAGATGCTAAAACTTAGTGGGTGAAAGTTTGAGGAAGAACAGGATATTTACATTATCTTGAAGAATCTCCTCATGAGATTATATAACTATAAAGTGTAAATAGCAATGTGACAGGGAGAAATGGGCAGATTCCACCTTAAGCAGGTGATGAAAGCTGCCATCATCATGTTGGGAAAAATTGACATCATATGCCTCCTGATATAGTGTGTTGAACCATAATCAATGAAACTTGAAAGAAAAAAATTTTTGCCTTTGTGGTTTTAGAATTCTTCAGAATGAGGGGCACCTGGGTGGCTCAGTCGGTTAAGCGTCCGACTTTGGCTCAGGTCATGATCTCATGGTTCGTAGGTTCGAGCCCCGCTTCAGGCTCTATGCTGACAGCTAACTCAGAGCCTGGAGCCTGTTTCAGATTCTGTATCTCCCTCTTTCTCTGACCCTCCCCTGCTCACACTGTCTCTCTCTCTCTCTCTCTCTCAGAAATAAATAAAATATTAATGAAAAAATAAAAGATTTCTTCAGAGTAAGAAACTCAGACTTTATTTCTTTATATCTGAATCTACAAAGAAATGTATGGCATTACTAGATCACTTTCAGTATAACCATGAGTTTTCGTTTTTTTGAGATTTTCTAATATGGAACATCTTAATAGTTTTGGTTCTATTAACGTGACTAAAAGCACAAGAAAGCTGACTTTATTGATACTTCAGCAAGTAAATATTTGGTATTTTCTAAAATATAAATGGAAATATTTATAGAAATCTGGTCCCAGACTTGAAGATAATTTTTTTTTCTTTTTCAAGTTTTTATTAAATTCTAGTTTGTTAACATATAGTATAATACTGGTTTCAGGTTTCATCACTTAACATACAACACCCAGTGCTCATCACAAGTTCCCATCCCCCTTTCCCATCTGTTGTATTTCTGAAATTCCACATATGAGTGAAATCATATGGTACTTATCTTTTTCTGACTGACTTTGTTTGCTTAGCAAAGTACTTTCTAGCTCCATCCATGTGGTTGCAAATGGCAAGATTTCATTCTTTTTGATTGCTGAGTAATATTTCTGTGTGCATGTGCGCACTCATGCATCCATCAATTGATGAATGGATAAAGAAGATGTGGTACACAGTGCACCGATAAATATTGGGGTGCATTTATTCCTTTGAATCAGTATTTTTGTATCCTTTGGGTAAATACCTAGTAGTGCAATTGCTGGATCATAAGGTAGTTCATTTTTAACTTTTTGAGGAACCTCCATTCTGTTCTTCACAGAACAGCTTCACCAGTTTGCATTCCCACCAACAGCATAAGAAGGTTCCCCTTCGCATCCTCCCCTTCTGTTGTTTCCTATGTTGTTCATGTTAGCCATTCTGACAGGTCTGAGGCGGTATCTCATTGTAGTTTTGATTTGTATTTCCCTGATGATGAGTGATGTTGAGCATCTTTTCATGTGTCTGTTAGCTATTTGTATGTCTTTGGAAAAATGTCTACTCATGTTGAAGATAACATTTTCTTCAGAGCATGTAACTTCAGTTGGTCAATGACACACAACACTCCTTCCTCCTTATATCCTATAGGAGAAACTAATGCTTGACTTAGCAAGTTAGCTTAGTCACAGTTTATTGTTAAGGAGGCCAGTGTTAACACGTTTGATCTTATATGGGTGTTATTTTGTTCTCTGGCTCTATGGGTAACACTGGCAAATTGGCTTGAAAATTTGTGATTTTGGTTACTTGGTTGTCTTAAGTGTATAAAAGTTTTTTTTTTTATAGCTTATTGTCAAGTTGGTTTACATATAACATTCAGTGCTCATCCCAACAAGCGCCCTCCTCCATGCCCATCACCCCCTACCCCTCTTCCCTACCCCCCCTTTCAGCCCTCAGTTTGTTCTCAGCATTCAAGAGTCTCTCAAGAGTATAAAAGTTTTTGAAAGCAGTTATAAAGTGCCTGAAACATTGAGTTACCTTCATTTTATGTAGTGGTTTTGTTTTTACTGTTTCTTAGAAACTTATTTTAGTTGTATTTAAAATATAAGCTGTTTATGAACATCACTATGATTTATTTATTTATATTTATTTATTTTGTGTGTGTTAGAGCTTGAGCAGGAGAGGAGAGGAAAAGAGAAGGGAGAGAGAGAGAGAGAGAGAGAGAGAGAAAGAGAATGAATCTCAAGCAGGCTCTGTGCTGCCAGCATGGAGCCCGATGTGGAGCTTAAACCCACGAACCGTAAGATCAGGACCTGAGCTGAAACCAAGAGTTGGATTTTAACTGATTGAGCCACCCAGGCACCACTATGATTTAAAAAAAAAAAAAAAAAAGGTCAAATAGTATCTTCGTTAGGATTTGTTGGGCAGCATTGTGTGTGTATGCATTTTACACACACACGTACATACAATTTATATATGTGTTTAATGAGAGAGAACACTAAAATAATCCTATGTATAGAGGCTTAAGGAATTTCATTAAGAGGTTCAAAGACAACTAACAGTAAGCCTAAACCATCCCAGGGACTAAATATATAGTTAATACAATAGGTGTGTTTTTTAAAAAGATTATGTATAAGTTGAACTTCATGTAATATCATAATTTAGATGTGCTAGAGAAATATCACTATTTTGAGATGGTGTTGAATAGCACTGGTGACTATGGCCTGTAAGTACTTTTTATGGCTCAAAAGAATTTTGAAATTTATTTTTCTTAACCATTAGAAAACTTCTTTACTTATCTAAGATGCCATATTCTTGACATGGACAGATCACCTATAATATTGAACTAGTGTTGCTGTCTTTTTATTCACACTACACAGAGCGAGTTTCTTTTAGTAAGGCTAATTAGAACCGGTTGTCTTGTAAGATTTGGTGATGTGTGTAATTCTTCTTATAGCAAATTCAACTTACTAGCAAATTATTTTGCTTAATATCTAAAAAGCTATTAGATTTTAAGATTACATTTTAAAAATATGCAATATACCATAGAAGGCATTTTTGCATTACATTACAGATGTCACCCTAAATTTTCAAATGCTAGTCATCATTTTTAACCTATTAAATTCACTTTTTAACACTACATATGAATGCATTACTACCAAATAAGGTGTAAAATGGCCCGATTTTTAAAATTGCAGTTTTGGCTTTCAGTATTTGGAAGACTAGGTGTTGCATTAAAGTGGAATTTGGTACAGAAAGGGAATATTGCTGCAAATATTGAATTAGAAAATAGATTGGCAGCTCTTTTCTTCTGGTTCTTGTTCTCTCCCTTCTTCCCCTCGCTACTGAGCTTTTCTTTTTTTTTTTTTAAGACCAATTATCTTTTCTTGATTCCACTCTCTCTGTTTTATTCCTTAATTACGACTGCTTCTGCCCACACCACCTCTTCCTTCATATCTCAGCAAGATGACTCTACCCTCCTAATTTCCTTTTTCAGCGAACAATTTCTAGTACTTCTCTTGCTTGGCCTTTCTGAAACAACTGATATTACGGACCATTCACTCATTCCTCCCCTAAAATTCTGTTCTCTTTTGGCTCCTGGTCAGAGCATTCTCTCCTGTTTTCTGTGGCCTCTGCTTCCTCACAGAGGAAGTATAAGACTTACAAGCACGCTTGGTAATCCTTAGTGGACACAACTAACCAGGAGTTGTACACGTAAAGGACTTGTTCCTGTATGTCTCTGAAAACAGATAATTTCATTCAGTATAGTGGGTTAGGAAATAATTTTTCTCTCTGTACTTTTTACCCTTAATTTGATGTGAATTTGCATTTTCTTTTCCTTCAGTGGTCTCTGTTAAGGATGCAGAGACTATCAGAACTGCAATAACTTTGTTAAGGAAATTTATGTTTGGTCATTAAATAAAATTTAATATATTCCTAAAGAGGAATGTGTTATATTCATCTAAAATTGTTGAGGGTGATTAAACTTTTTCATTTCGTAATTTTATAATATCCTTCTGTTAGCACAGAACACTATTTATAACATTGTCAATCAGTTATATCTATAAAAATGTATCTTTCTTTTCATCCAAAGCTATGAGTATGAAAATGCCTTTTTTGTTGGGAGATTTTCTTCAAGTGTAGAACTTTGAAGTACCGTTAGCTGAGAACTTCTACTTCATATGTAAGAATTCTCCTGGGGCACCTGGGTGGCTCATTCAGTTGAGGGTCCAACTTCGGCCCAGGTCATGATCTCAGAGTTCTTGGGTTCAAGTGCTGAAAGCTCAGCCTGGAGCCTGCTTCAGAATCTGTGTGTGTGTCTCTCTCTGCCCCTTCCCCGCTCGTGCTCTCTCAAAAAATAAATAAACGTTAAAAAAAAAATTCTCCAAATGGGTCTGTACGGATGAACTTCTTTTCCTGGTCAGAAAATGACCATTTGCCTTGACCTAAAAAATTAATAACACAACATGTTTTATGAATAGGCATTCTGGAATCCACCAGAAGACTTTTCAAACCAAAAATAGGGATCTGTTTCTTGAGGAGTGTGAGCTCAATAAATCAGGTCACTGGAGCTGGGAATGGATGGTGGTGAGCCTATTTGTAAACTTTGGGATTCTGAACGTTAATTTTAAGCTTCCTTTTGAAAAGGCCTGTGTTTGTAGAGCTTATCCCGTCAGCAATATCCCATGTCAGTTGTCAGGTCATGTTTAACGTGTGGAGATGTATTAATCTGCCACCGCTATAGCGCTCTGTGAAGGCGGGATAAATAGAGGGCTCAGCAGATGAAGAGGGATTAACTGTGTAGATTGAGCAAACTCTTCAATCACTGAACCAGTGATTTTACAAAGGATTAGCTGCTGCTTTTACAAATATTGATTACTGATTTGCTACTCAGAATGGAAATGACCTAACTTTGTGCACTTGCTGCGTGGTGTGCTCTGTGAAATGTGCATCATTCATATTAATGGATTTGTCATAGGCATTACAGAAACAGACAGAATTATTATAGCAGCAGTTGCTAGAACTGTTATGGTTAAGGTTGTGCTAGTGTATCTATTAAAACTTCAGGATTCTCGAAGTTTATAGTAGAGCCATAAAATTCATTTTCCAGGTGAAATTTGGAATACCAGTTATAGCCTAGCACAGTGATTTTTGCGCATAGTTTTACATGAATCCATTTGAAGGCATTTGAGTTGAGTAGAACAAAAAACACATTGTTGTGTTATTTTGGCATCATCCAAACATTTAGATGATTTCATTTAGAAAAAGCTTTAAATTCATCATAAATGCTTCTTTTCCAACCAAGAACATGCCTAGTACATGTGGACGTCTGAGACTCTGTCAGTATTTTTCCCAGAACAAGGTTTGTCCTGAAGCCTTTTCTTCAAGTGTGTTTCTATAATCGTCTGTAGTATCTTTTACTTTATGTTGGTAGTAACAAAATTCAGGACGGAGCTGGAGTGTTAATAGGTTATTTAGGACGGAGCTGGAGGTGGCGAACGAGCAAAAAGGAGGGTGACCTCTCTGCTCCCAGTTGGGGTAGTCGTTTCCTGCTCTCCCTGCCTCTCACTCTTGATTTCCTCATCAGGTCTTTGGTGAAAGAATTCCTTTTTTTTTAATGTTTTATTTATTTATTTATTTATTTATTTATTTATTTATTTATTTTTTTATTTTTTTAGGAGAGAGAGAGAGACAGCGTGAGCTGGGGAGGGTCAGAGAGAGAGGGAGTCACAGACTGAAACAGGCTCCAGGCTCTGAGCTGGCAGTCAGCACAGAGCCCGATGCGGGGCTCGAACCCACGAACCGCGAGATCATGACCCAAGCGAAAGTCGGACGCTTAACCGACTAAGCCACCCAGGCGCCCCAAAGAATTACTTTTTTTAAATTAAAATTTTAAAATTTAAAATTTCATAATTACATTATAAAATTATTTTAATGACTCAAAAGTTAGATACTCTATAAATAAAAATCCTTCTCCTCATGGTCATTTACACATCTGGCACTTCCCTTCTGTTTTCAGCACTGTGCTGGCTGTACAAAGCTGTATTTTATCTAGTTACTGACATTCCTTTGATTTTGCATTAAGCATTATCTTAGAGCGTATGTTTCAAATCCTGTAAGACAAATATTAAATGAAGTTTTAAAAATGTACCACTAAGAGCAATGTGTGATACTTCAAAATTGTACTTTTGCATTTAAGTAAGTACCGTTGGTAATGTTGCTGCACACCCGTTTGAGAAGCACCGTCTTATGATCCCGTACTCGAAGGCTAGTGAAAAAGACAAACTTCTGAATACAGCCTAACATTGTAAGCAGTGCCCCCGGAAGGTCTCTCTCCCTGACCAGTCTCACATATGGCTGTTAACAGCTCCTCTCCTCTGAGGCTAATGATCAGAAAGAGTATTAAGCGTGCGGTGTGCTTTTATTCGCAGGCACTAGGAGAAAATGCTGTACCTCAGCTCTTCTAAAATTGAAGTTTTCATGTGGAGTCTTCAGTGATTTACTCCGTTCCATAGATAACAGTGCTTTCTAGTTCTTGCAGTTACCCAGGTGTACGTCTTATCCCTGGCTCACCCTCAAGAGGAGACCTGGGCATTTGATCGTTCTCAGGAACACGCTGTTCTGTGGATGTTTTGTTTGTAGGCATAGGCTTAAACTTTGTGCAAGCTAGAATTATTCTGGCACTGAGTTAGAACTTTTAGGAGCAGTTGCTGGTTTGTTCTTTTGTTAAGGTGGTCTTCATCTGGGTATATGTCCCTGTAAAGCTGTTACACTTCATATGTGTCTATGTAAGTATCTCAACGTTACTACCAGCTTGGCTAATTGTTAAGGGATGAGGCTCGGAAGCCGTAGCATAAAAGCTGCACTGCTTTCTTGCAGGGATCGTGTTTTCTGCCTGGGATTTAATATTTACCAAAAGTTTGACCAAGACAAATAGTATTTTGGAAACATTGTCTGAAGAATGTGCAAGGTGTCTATTCCTGTAGGTATTCTATCGTCTTATCCTTGAGTGTAACAAAGCTGTTGGAGAGCTGTACATACCTAAGTTACCAGGTTCGTGCTCGGGAGAATTACTTTTAGTAAATTTTGCTTTGGCGTTTTGCTGTTGGCTCCACATGAGTGATGTTAAACAAAGCAGCCCTGTGAAACTTTTATTTTACCTACTGTAATAATGTTATTGAGGGCATTGAGAACTCATGGGAAACATTTCTTTGTCATTCCAGTATCAGGAACCAGGAATAGTGGTTGTATATTCCTCCCTGAGCAATGATCTGTATTTATCTAATGGGCAGTGAATCACATAGTTTATTATTTCCTGCATCAGTTGCTTGTTATAAAGCTCATAACTGAATTTTTGGCCCCCCTCCTGCTAAGTGTAAATGACTTTGTAGTTCCAACTTGTCTTGTGTTCTACCCTGACTCCTAGCTTTGTCTTGATTTATTACTTTTATTTTTTTTAATTTGAAATGATGTCATTTATAGAGAAGTTTCAAGAATAGTACAAATAATTCCAATTATACCCTTCATTCAGATTTTCTTCAGTCATTACCTTAGAAGGAAAATCCATAAGGCTAGCAGGAGATTTTTCAGCAGAAACTTAACGTTTACATTTTTTTAAATTCAGTTAATTGCTTCCTCTGTGTATATACACAATTTTCTCCTATTTCCTTTAGTATCCATACCAAATGTATCTGTACACATGCCTGCCAGATGCTTTTGTGGAAGGGAATGAAGCGGTGTGTTATTAAATAAACAATAATAGATAAGAATGTGTTAATTTCATACCTATATTTAAAAAGAGACTTATGGAAAGACCTGTTTCAGATGGAAGGAAGATAAATTGTGTGTGTATGTGTGTGTGTGAGAGAGAGGGAGGGAGAGAGAAGAAGGGAGGAAGGTAGGAATGAAGGTAGGAAGGAAGGAAGGAAAGAAAGAGAACACCCATGTGTTTTAAGAGAATACTTTAACACTTTGAATGGCAGAACAGACGAAATGCCAAAGGCTTTTTGATGTAAGTAAAAACTAAGGAGTTCTCGTCTTAAATAAAAACAGGTAGTAAATACTAAAGCATGAGGCATGTTTGGAGATGTATTCACTTTAGTAATCAAGCCCATTTTAGTAATCAAGTCATCAGAGTAAAGCCATAAGCAGAGTCTTATTTCAGAATAATTTCATATTTGATAGTTTTCATACTAGATTTTTTTTTCCACTTCTCAGTAATAAGATTCTTTTGGGAGATGGAAATAGAATGACAATTGTTTATATACATGTTCTCTTCAAAGTAAAAACAAAACCATATGCTTTATTATATAACATGGAAGACATTCTAGCTCTGCATATTCCTGTATCAGACACTTAAGATATATTCTTATATTATTAATGACTCTAAAGTTTTTGTACACAAATAGGAAAAATAAATGAATAAAAATTAACTTAGAGAATGTTACAAATTAGAAAAATGTTACTCATATTCTGAAAATAATTGTAAAAAGTTATAGTTTTTAAAAACTAAAAATTTTTTAATGTTTATTTCTGAGAGAGAGAGAGAGCATGAGTGAGAGAGGAAGGCACAGATTGGAAACAGGCTCCAGGCTGTGAGCTGTCAGCACAGAGCCCGATGTAGAACTCTAACTCCCAAGCTGTGAGATCACGACGTGAGCTGAAGGCAGACACTTAACTGACTAGGCCACCCAGGCACCCCCAAAATTTATAGTTTAAAACTTACAACACTAAACAGTTGCAAAAAAAAAATTGTCCTATAGCCTATGGGAAAATAAAACATACTTGAATGGGAAGGAGCTAAAGTATTCAGTCTCAATTATATTTATTTCTTAAAAAAATTTTTTTAACGTTTATTTTGAAAAAGAGAGAGGCATGGGGCGCCTGGGTGGCTTAGTCGGTTAAGCGTCCGACTTTTGCTTGGGTCATGATCTCGTGGTTCGTGGGTTCGAGCCCCGTCGGGCTCTGTGCTGACTGCCAGCTCAGAGCCTGGAGCCTATTTCAGTCTGTGACTCCCTCTCTCTCTGACCCTCAGCCTACGCTGTCTCTCTCTCTCTCTAGAAATAAATAAAACAAAAAAAAGAGAGAGAGAGGCAGAGCACAAACAGAAGAGGGGCAGAGAGAGACGGAGACACAGAATCTGAGGCAGGCTCCAGGCTCTGAGCTGTCAGCACAGAGCCTGATGCGGGACTCGAACTCACAAGCTGAGAGAGATCATGACCTGAACTGAAGTCAGATGCTCAACTGACTGAGTCACCCAGGTGCCCCTAAATTATATTCATTTCTTATTTTTATGTAATTTTGTTAGATACCTTTTATACTGACACAAAAGAACCTTCTTTTCCCTCCATACATGTCTGTTTCCCCTTTTCTGATTTGTTCCATGTTTGTGTGTGTTTAAACTGCAATGGGAGTCTTTTAAAAGACATTTTTAGGAAGGAAAATTGACTTCTCTCTAAAGTCTTGTAGAGAATGAAACAGATAGCCTAGAATTTTAAATTAAATATTGTAAATATATCATTCTGCTGTTAAGGAATTAACTTTAAATAACTATGATTACTTTAAGGCTGTAGAGTAGTAATTCAATGCTGTTGTCTTATATAGTTTCCCGTAATTGGCATTCACTTATTTGATCACTGATAAAACTTAGCATTTCAGGGTACAGGGCTTTGTTGGACAGACGTGGAGGTCCTGGCTCTACTGCTCACTGAGTGTGACCTTGATTTCCCATTGGTAACATGCAATTGATAATGCCTCCTCCTTGGGGCTATGTGAGAAGGAAATGAGGTGATGACTCTATCATGTTAAACTGATGGTTAAGGCTTAATAAATGTTAGTCATTGCAATTATTATTACCTTACTGAACCATGCTGATATTTGTTTATATGTTATTTGTTATTTAAATTATGATATGTTAAAAAAAGAATGCTTAGAAATTACAGTCTAGGGATATGGCAAAAGTTGTGTTTCATGTAGAGGTAAGATAGGGAAGGAAGGAGGAAGACCATTTATGAGTTATTTATTAAATTTTTTTACATTAAGTTATTTGACTTTTTTTTAAAATGCTTTCAAAAAACTTTCAGTGAGGTTCAGTTTATTTTTCCTGGCTGCCTACTTTAGGTAATATTTAGAAAAGGGCCTGGCATATAATATACACTGGTAGGGGTGCCTGGGTGGCTCAGTTGGTTAAGCATCCGACTTCTGCTCTGGTCATGATCTCGTGGTCCGTGAGTTCAAGCCCCGTGTCGTGCTCTGTGCTGACAGCTCAGAGCCTGGAGCCTGCTTCAGATTCTGACTCTCTCTCTCTGCCCCTCCCCCACTCATGCTCTGTCTTTCAAAAATAAATAAATGTAAAAAATAAAATAAAAAAATATACACACTGTCAAATGCTTTATTTAATAAATGAATTAAGAGTGTTCCTTTTCATTTATCCTAATCTTTACTATATACAGTGCCATCAAATTTTTTTTCATGCATCAGATTTTTTTTTTTTTTTGCCAAACATCTACAGCTGGAAAGGAATTTGCATTGTTAAAAGGTATTTGCCTTTCATAGTTTATTGTAGTTGTTTTACCATTTCAGTTTCCTTGTTTTCTTGTGTATGAAATGTTTTCTTGCCACTGGACTTGGCAAATTTTTTTTTTTTTTTTTTACAAATAGTTTATTGTCAAATTAGTTTCCACATAACACCCAGTGCTCATCCCCACAAGTGTCCTCCTCCATGCCCACCCCTCCTCCCCCCCACATCCACCAGTCCTCAGTTTTTGTCAGCATTCAAGAGTCTCTCATGGTTTGCCTCTCCCCCTTTCCCCCACCATTTCTGCCCTTATTCTCCCCCTTGGTCCTCTGTTAAGCTCCTCCTAATCCTCCTATACGTGCACACATATGATATTTGTCTTTCTCTGCCTGACTTATTTCGCTCAGCATAACACCCTCAAGGTCCATCCATGTTGCTACACATGGCCAGATTTCATTGTTTCTCATTGCCATGTAGTATTCCATGGTATAGATAAACCACATCTTCTTGATCCATTCATCTGTTGATGACACTTAGGCTCTTTCCATGTTTTAGCTATTGTGGAGAGTGCTGCTATGAACGTTGGGGTACATGTGCGCCTATGCATCAGCACTCCTGTATCCCTTGCGTAAATTCCTAGCAGTGCTATTGCTGGGTCATAGGGGAGTTCTATTGTTAGTTTCCTTAGAAACCTCCACACTGTTTTCCAGAGGGGCTGTACCAGTTTACATTCCCACCAACAGTGTAGGAGGGTGCCCGTTTCTCCACATCCTCGCCAGCATCTAGAGTTCTCTGATTGTCTCATTTTAGCCACTCTGACTGGCGTGAGGTGGTATCTCAGTGTGGTTTGATTTGTATTTCCCTGATGAGGAGGGATGCTGAGCATCGTTTCATGTGTCTGTTGGCCATCTGGATGTCCTCTTTGGAGAAGTGTCTGTTCATATCTTCTGCCCATTTCTTCACTGGGTTGTTTGTGTTTCGGGCGTGTAGTTTGGTGAGTTCCTTATAGATTCTGGATATTAACCCTTTACCTGATATGTCATTTGCAACTATCTTTTCCCATTCCGTTGGTTGCCTATTAATTTTCTGGGTTGTTTCCTTGGCTGTGCAGAAGCTTTTAATCTTGATGAGGTCCCAATCATTTATTTTTGCTCTTGATTCCTTTGCTTTGGGGATGTGTCAAGTAAGAAGTTGCTGCGGTGGAGGTCAAGGAGGTTGTTTCCTGCTTTCTCCTCTAGGGTGTTGATAGTTTCTGTCTCACGTTCAGGTCCTTTATCCATTTTGAGTTTGTTTTTGTGCATGGTGTGAGAAAATGATCTAGTTTCATTCTTCTGCATGTTGCTGTCCAGTTCTCCCAACACCATCTGTTAAAAAGGCTGCCTTTTTTCCATTGGATATTCTTTCCTGCTTTGTCAAAGATTAGTTGGCTGTACACTTTTGGGTCCACTTCTGAGTTCTCAATTCTGTTCCATTGGTCAATGTGACTGTTTTTGTGCTAATACCATACTGTCTTGATGATGACAGCTTTGTAGTAGAGGCTAAAGTCTGGGATGGTGATCCCTCCCGTTTTGGTTTTTTTTTCAGGATTACTTTGGCTATTCGGGGTCTTTTGTGGTTCCATACAAATTTTTGGATAGTTTGTTCTAGTTTTGAGAAGTATGCTGGTGCAATTTTGATTGGAATTACATTGAATGTGTAGAGTGCCTTAGGTAGTAATGACATCTTAACTATATTTATTCTTCCTATCCATGAGCATGGAATGTTTTTCCATTTCTTTGTGTCTTCTTCAATTTCTTTCATAAGTTTTCTATAGTTTTCATCATACAGATCTCTTGTATCTTTGGTTAGGTTTATTCTGAGGTATTTTATGGTTTTTTGTGCAATTGTGAATGGGATCAGTTTCTTGATTTCTCTTTCTGTTGCTTCATTGTTGGTGTATAAAAATGCAACCGATTTCTGTACGTTGTTTTTGTACCCTGCAACTTGGCTGAATTCTTGGATCAGTTCTAGTAGGCTTCTGGTGGAGTCTGTCGGGTTTTCGATGTAGAGTATCATGTCATCTGTGAAGAGTGAAAGTTTGACTTCCTCTGCCAATTCTGATGCCTTTGATTTCCTTTTGGTGTCTGATGGCTGATGCTAGGACTTCCAGCACCATGTTAAACAGCAGTGGTGAGAGTGGGCATCCCTGTCGTGTTCCTGATCTCAGGGGGAAAGCTCTGAGTTTTTCCCCGTTGAGGATGATGTTAGCTGAAGGCTTCTCATAGATGGCTTTAATGATGTTTAAGTAGGTTCCTTCTATCCCAACTTTCTCGAGAGTCTTTATTAAGAAGGATGCTGTATTTTGTCAAATGCTTTTTCTGCATCTATTGACAGGATCATATGGTTTTTATCTTTTCTTTTATTGATATGATGTATCACATTGATTGTTTTGCTAATGTTGAACCAGCCCTGTAACCCAGGAATGAATCCCACTTGATCTTGGTGGATGATCCTTTTGATATGCTGCTGGATTCGATTTGCAAGGATCTTGTTGAGAATTTTTGCATCCGTATTCATCAAGGATATTGGCTTGTAGTTCTCTTTTTTTTGCTGGATCTCTGTCTGGCTTGGGAATCAGAGTGATGCTGGCTTCATAAAATGAGTCCGGGAGTTTTCCTTCGCTTTCTATTTTTTGGAATAGCTTGAGAAGAATTGTGATTAATTCTGTTTTAAATATCTGGTAGAATTCCCCAGGGAAGCCATCAGGTCCAGGGCTCTTATTTGTTGGGAGATTTTTGATCACTGATTCAATTTCTTCACTCATTATGGGTCTGTTCAGGTTTTCTATTTCTTCCCGTGTGAATTTTGGTAGTGACTGTGTGTTTAGGAATTTATCCATTTCTTCTAAGTTGTCCAATTTGTTGGCATATAATTTTTCATAGTATTCGCTGATAATTGCTTGTATTTCTGAGGGGTTGGTTGTAATAATGGACTTGGCAAATTTGAACTGCCATTTAAAGTAATAGTAATAATAACTAACATGTCTTCAAATTTTCTTAAGTGCTACCCTACTAAAGCTACACAGTAATTCTCCATTATTACTTATATTCAAAGTTTGGAAAAGGGAAGTTAATGAAATTAAGTAACGTGTCTAAGTCCCAGGGCTGGTGGTCAAGCTGCAATTTGAATCCAAGACCCAGGGCTTTAACCACAATTCTAAGATACAAGATCAGATTGAGGGCACCTTTTTGCGTTAAAGACGAACATTAACTTAAAATTCAGTTTATAATTGTATATGTTTTATATTATTTAGTATATCTGTGACGATTGTGATATTTAGAACTTTATTTTTAACGAAAGGAAAAAAATATATTCCTTATAAGCTTGTATCTCATTTTCTCTGCAGCCTTTTTTAAAAGGTGGCTTTGTTTTCCTGAATTTAATTTTTGTGACAGAGAAGAAGATTAAGATATAGGCAGATATTACATAAACACACACACACACACACACACACACACAACCAGTAGTCAATTGGCATGTATAATGAGGGATATAGTAGTTATAATACTAGGCCCCCAAACAAGTCCACATTTTTATCCTTGGAACGTATGATTATGTTACTCAGCAAGGAGGAATTAAGGTTGCAGGTAGAATAAGATTGCCAGTCAGCTGACCTTAAAATAAAACTATCCACATGGGCCCAATGTAAATACAACAGTGTTTAAGAAGGAGGCAAAAGAATAGAACCAGAGAAGCCATTGTGAGATAGACGTGGCATTGCTGGCTTTGAAGATGGAAGGGGGCCAATAGCCAATGAAATAGGTCAGGCTTTGGGAGCCGGCGAAGCAAGGATATTGATTCCTCCCTAGAGCCACCAGCAGAAACACAGTCCTACTGATATCTTGATTTTAGTTCAGGGAGATGCTTTTTGGACTTCCACCTTCCAGAACTCTGAAGTAATAAATTTGTGTTGTTTTAAGCCACTAAAAATAACAAACTAGCCAATCAAACAAAAACAATATAGACAGACACAGAGTAGCTGAGAAGTTATGTAGGAGATAAAATTTGGTTTAAAATGTTTCTGTGAAATTTGAGGCACCTGGATGGTTCAGTCCCTAGAGCATACAATTCTTTCTTAATCTGGAGGTCATGAGTTTGAGCCCCATGTTGGGTGCAGAGATAACTTAAAAAATAAAAAAATCTCACAATCCTATGAAATAGTTATCATCTCCATTTAAAAGAAATAAGTAAAATCTGTGAAATTTAATGACATTATTAAAAAATTTTTTTTGATGTTTATTTTTGAGAGAGAGACAGAGCATGAGTGGGGGAGGGGCAGAGAGAGAGGGAGGCAGAATCTGAAGCAGGCTCCAGGCTCTGAGCTGTCAACAGAGAGCCTGATGTAGGGCTTGAACCCACAAACTGTGAGACCATGACCTGAGCCAAAGTCAGATGGTTAACTGACTGAGCCACCCAGGCTCGGGCCCCTTTAATAACATATTATTAAAAAAATAGTCTTTACCAAAATATAAAAGAATAAAGGTTCTCATATAAATACCATTTGAACTAGTGGTCTTGTTTGTAGAGTGAAATTTCTCATATTGAAGCTTATTTTTAAATGACTTATTTAATATATTGATATGTCTTCATCTTTATAAATAGTTGAGGGAGTCTTAGAGGGGTTTCCACATAAGTAACTGAAATTTTTGATAAAAATTTTTTTAATTCTTTTAGAAATAATTTAATATATTATAAAAATGTGGTACGTTGTGGTCTAAAAAATTCATTCAAAGAATCAGAAATCTTAAAGAGGTTTTCTTTTACATCTAATTTTATGAGCTAGGGACAGCACTTCTATATTAAAAATTTATCTAAAAAAGCAGTCTTTAGATATGTACTAAGGTAGTTCAAATTCTGATCACACACTTAAATGTACTCCAAAGTAAAAGAAGCACTTTTATTTTTTTTTTTAATTTTTTTTTTAATGTTTTATTTATTTCTAGGAGAGAAAGAGAGACAGCGTGAACAGGGGAGGGTCAGAGAGAGGGAGTCACAGACTGAAACAGGCTCCAGGCTCTGAGCTGGCAGTCAGCACAGAGCCCGATGTGGGGCTCGAACCCACGAACCGCGAGATCATGACCCAAGCGAAAGTCGGACGCTTAACCGACTAAGCCACCCAGGCGCCCCATAAAAGAAGCACTTTTAAGTGAATGGGAAGGATAGTATAATTCTATGGATAATAAAATCCATATACTTTTGATTTATGGCTTTTTGACTATTATTTTAGTGGATATCGATGAACACACTTGATTTCAGATTTTTCTTAATTCTTACTCTGAATTTATTCCCTTACTTATTCTGTGATTGCCATTTGAATTTTACATATTTTGATGGGTTTCCAAGAAAATTAATAGCAGCCACAGTTATATATATGTATTTTTTGGATACAACATAGAAGCTTTTGATGGGACTCAGTAGAGCCTTATTTATCTTTTGGGTCATACTCATAAAGCATTTCCTGCATGCATATAGCTGTTGTCTTCTGTGGTTTTGGAGAGACCTATTGAAGACATGGTAGAACCCTCATGAGGCTAATGGAATTTCCATTTTAAGAAGTAGAGGCAAACTCAAATTACCCTAATGGTTATTCTGTTTTGCTTGGTGACTTTCAGAGTGACTTGGCACTTTACAAAGGGGTAGAGGTGACAGATGGCAAACCTGTGAGTTGCAGCCTCTGTTTTGCCCCCAGTGTCATCCCATGTGCCATTGTGTCAGTTTTTAAAGCCTTGTCCCCAGGGCTTAATCTCCTTGGAAATTCTGTGGTCTTATGGATAGGAAGCTGACCAGTTTTGTGTCTAAGCATGATATGAGCCTATTTTTTTCTTTCTTTTTTTTAAATTTTGTAATTTTTTTTTTTTTTTGAGAGACAGAGAGAGCACGAGTGGCGGAGGGGCAGCGAGAGAGGGAGACACAGAATCTTAAGCAGGCTCCCGGCTCTGAGCTGTCAGCACAAAGCCTGATGATGCGTGGCTCGAACTCATGGACGCTGAGATCATGACTGGAGCCAAAGTCGGATGCTTAACCGACTGAATCCCCCAGGCACCCCGAGCCTTTTTTTTTTTTTTTTTTTAAATAACATTAGTCTTAGAGATCACCAGTACTAACATATTCACTGGTTAGTCCTTTCTGAAAAAAGTAATAATGGGAAAGGAGAAAACAAGCTCTGTGAAAGGAGCATGCAAAGCTAACATAATTAGCATTTTTTTTTAGTTACTGTAGTGATTATTTATTTTAAAGGTTATTGTTGTTTGATATGCCCATTGAATACATAATAATTTTCCTTTTGCCCTAAAATACTGATTAAAATGATTTGAAATTCCAAATTTTCTATGTGGAGGGGAGAAGTATTAGGTTATGAAAAATATTTAATTTATATCTTTCTTTCACAGATATTCCAAGCTGAGATCCTAGCTAGAAATCAAACCTGTGAAATGACAGAAAACAATTCCTTGCTAGATCTAAAGGAAGTTATCAGTTCCTCTTTAAAAACTATATGGTGTACAGTTTCCACATTTGATATCCTTGAAAGTTGAACTCATCTTTGTCCTTGGCCATTTGTTACTGAAAGTACAAGAAAAACATGAATGTGGATAAGTTTCATGGAATCTGAGGATTGGAAGGGCCTTAGAGATGATCTGATCTGGTTGTTTTTTGGTTTTTTGGTTTTTTTTTTCTTCATGTTTTAGATGAGGAAACTGATACCCAGAAAGGCTTAGTGACCCAAGGGAGGTCACAAATTTGCAATGCTGGGATGTCATTACAGACCTCTCTAACTTATCCCCTGTGTCTTAAAATCAGTATCCGTGTAGAACTATTATAGGTAACCACTATAGCACAAAACCGTTTTATTTAATGTTGATATCCAAGTTAAGTTTAGGTTTCTCTCTTTTACTAGGACATAGACTTTCTCTTTTGCTTTGCTTTATTTTGCAGGTATACTAGTGAAATTTTGTACTGAAATTTTTTTAGAATAAGAAAAAAGGGTCAGCAACCCTGTGTCCTTGTATCTATTTTTGTGTGTATGTGTGTCTTTGTATCTATTATATATTCTCTAGAAACAGCGAAAATGTTTGTGCAAAGATTAAGTAAAATGTAATTAAATTATACTTGTGGAATAATGAGTTCTGAGCCAGTAATAGCCCTGGAAACTGAATGAAGCTCATTTATAGACCGTTTCCTGTACTCAGTGTACCCTTCTGGCAGCCAGAAGTATCTACAAGATACTGGACATCATTTGGAAAAATACAGGAAACAAAACAGCATTTTTTTAACCTTTATATAAAATTGTAATGCAAGAAATATTGACATCTGAAAAGAGACCTTAGTTCTGATGACTGCTTCTTAAGAAAAACGGACTTGAGGGGCACCTGGGTGGCTTAGTCAGTTAAGTGTCTGACTCTTTGATTTTGCCTTGGGTCATGATCTCATGGTTCGTGGAGCTGAGAGCCCTGTGTTGGGCTCTGCGCTGACAGTGTGGTGCCTGCTTGGGATTCTCTCTCTCCACTCCCCTCTCTCTGTGTCCTTTGCTTGTATTCTCTCCCTCTCAAAATAAATAAACTTAAAAAAAGAAAAGAAAAATGAACTTGAACTAGAGAAGTTAATCTAGACAATAAAATAACCACTGAGTTGATCAAGGTAGGAGAGGGTGTTGCCAGCATGAAATGATGACTAGTATTTTTGGAACATTGAAGTCTAATATGTGTTTTAAATATAAAGAAATCACTAAGTGGATGGCTAATATAAAAACTATGTAGGATGTCTATTTATCAAATTACCACTGCTGGAATGATCAGGCATTTAAAAAAGTTTGTTGCATAGAAGTTGAGAAGAGATAAAAGGAAGCATTATCCCCTCAAAGAGGTAGCCACTTTATGGAACTCAGTATCCCAACTCTCAGGCAGAAATGAGGAATTTTAAAAGATTCAGATAAACTTGTCCTTAACTTTTTGCAGTTCAAGGAAAACACATTGCATGGCTACAGTAGATCAAGATCCAGACTCAGGGTGATAATTCTTATGAGGAAAACCAATCTTTTTTTACATATCTCCCCCCACCCCCAGTATGAGGGAAGAGGAATCAGTTGTGTAAATGTGGAGGGAAAATTATATTAATTGAAAGTTTAATGTTCATGTTGAAAACTATACAAATACTAAGTAGTAAAGGGAAAATCAAAAGCAGTAAAAGGTGAGATTCAGAAACCTAGCAAAGTCTAGATTGAAGAATCATAAAACTTTGAACATATTAACACAGCAAAACTCGTAAACTATAATAATTTATTAATAATAAAATAGTAAAAATGAGGCTTTAGATTCCTTAGAAGTCTAGCATTTGCGCTGGGCCCCAAAGTTGCAGACCAGAAAATAAAAAAGATAATGAAAAGCAGTTGTCTATTTTCAAAATGTCTCTGAATTACTCCCATCTCTTGACACCTCTTCATAGTTCCACATGAAGAGCCAAGTAGACAGAAAGGAAACTAAATAAAAAGTTAAACCCGGGACTTAGGAGTTAGAACTCCTACAATTAAAAAAAAAAAAAGAAATCTTTAAATTGTGCTTCAGAAATGGTGCCTCACTGTAAGTCTTAGAAAAAAACAAATGCATTTAAAGAGGTGTCAGACAGGGATACAGTTGATTTAAGTGTGTGTGTGTGTGTGAGGGAAGAAGTGGATTAGGAAACACGGTGCTTTCGAAGGCCCAGGAATTGTGCATCGAGACACTCAGTGCCAGATAACATTGTGAATTAAACAAGCCTTTGCTTATTTATTTTCAGAAAAGACATACAGAAAAGAAAGGATGGTCAGCCTTCTCTCTTCCCTCAACTCCTCCCCACCTCCCAACTTTTAACTAACTTTCTTTTCCTTGCTCTTGCTCCCTCTTCTACTGAGGAAGTCAGAGAAAAATATGATACGTGATACTTCCTAGCAAAGAAAGTTCATATTTTTCTCTGACTTTGAAGTAATTATTTTTCACTTTGAAAAATGATAGTTAAATAAATAGTTAAAATTTTAACTTCTTAAATACATTGCAGGTATTTAAGCCTTCAAGTATTTTTCTTCTTAGATTCAAGGGAAAATGTTAAAACAATAGTTTAATATAATAAAATTGCTAAGATTGGGTAATACCCCGGTTTTTAGGTAATTTGTTTTTGAGTTTCATACTTTGGAATTCTTCTCCATTTTTCAGATTCTAGAATCTACTCCGTTAGCTTGCTGGTATACTACGTCTACTATATACACAGTTTATTTTTAAGGCAAAATTTCCAGACATATTTTTGAACTCTTGAGTTATCTTTTTTTAAAAGTGGCCTTGTCAATAAAATACCACCCTAACTATAAGAAAATTCCAAAAGAATTACTAATGACTTCCTAAAAAAAGAGAATGATCTACATCAGAAAATTTGAGGGGCGCCTGGGTGGCTCAGTTAGTTAAGTGTCTGACTTGAGCTCAGGTCATGATCTTGCAGTTTGTGAGTTCAAGCCCCGTGTCAGGCTCTATGCTAACAGCTCAGAACCTGGAGCCTGCTTCAGATTCTGTGACTTCCTCTCTCTCTGCCCCTCCCTCATGTACTGTCTCTGTCTCTCAAAAAATAAACATTAAAAAAAAAGTAAAATAAAATAAAAAAGTATTAAGTGTTTATATATTTATGGTGTTATGCAAGTAAATCAAATGATTCTTCTAAGAACTTAAAATCTAAAATACCTAAAAGAATTACTATTAATAAACCTTTTTTAAAAAACTTCACATGTGCATATTAATGCACATATAACCACATATAAAAAATAAATAAACTTTAAAAATTCACATGTGCATTGAATAAATCCTAGATATTGGACAAATAGCAAATTTAGAAAAATGAAATTTCAGTCAGAAAAACTTGTTTTTTTTTTCCCCTTTAGGAATGAACTAAAAGATTTTATATTAGAAACATGATATTGGAATTCATAATAAGTATTGCTTGTGGCATCAAGTTTTATTGGATTTATGAGGTGGAAAATTTTAAGGCAACAGCACCAGGTTATGTATAGACTCACTAACTTCCCATTCCCTCTTGCTCCTCTCTCCTTTCTCCTCCTCCTTTTTTTTTTTTCTTTTTGGACTGATAAATTTCTCAAATGGAAACTTATGCTAAAGGCACCTGTTTCCCTTCAGAATAAAGTTTTTTCTTAGGATTTAGAGTGTTTATTTTTTTAAATTTTTGGCACTTAAAAAAATTTTTTTTTAACATTTATATATTGTTGAGAGACAGAGACAGAGTGGGAGCATGGGAGGCACAGAAAGAGAGGGAGACACAGAATCCGAAGCAGGCTCCAGGCTCTGAGCTGTCGGCACAGAGGCCGACACGGGGCTCGAACCCACGAACCGTGAGATCATGACCTGAGCCAAAGTCGGATGCTGAACTGACTGAGCCACCCAGGCGCCCCTTGAGTGTTTATTTGTTATATGAAGAACATTTATGATGCCCCAATGGAAGTGAGAGAGTCACGGGACGACTTTGCAGTGAGCCTGACCTAGCCGAGTGGAGATGCCTCCCATGTCCAGTTAAAGCAGCACCATCAGACCTTCAGATGGGAAGGTTTCCTCTTCTCCTATAGCTTAATTTTATCTAAAACAAACACTGCTTTAGAGTTTGTATCCAGCATCTTAAAGTTACAGAAATATTTATAGGATGTTTGCAGTGGGTATTCTTGGGTTTGCTACTGTGGACAAACCATTTGTAAATTTTTTCATGACATACAATCATCACGTTAAAATATTTAATGAATATGTTTGCTTTCTCATTCTGAAAGGCCACCCATATGATGCTTCTTGCAATGAGATCTTGTGTAGTTGACTTAAGAATTCTACATCCCAGTTATGTAAAAGCCTGAGCACAAGCAGGGATCCACAGAAATTAAACTATGATCCTGCTAGTTGGAGAAGTTAAGTCCTTTATTTTCAGGACTCTTTATTTAGAAAGAAAAATTTCCTAAATAATTTTGTAGCAGCTAGAATTTCATATTTCTGTTTGATACAATATTTCTATTTACTTTTTGTCAGCATAGCCTAGGTTAAAAACCTAAATCAAACCATAATTACCCAGAAACTGTGAGATCAAGACCTGAGCCAAAGTTGGATGCTTAACCGACTGAGCCACTCAGGTGCCCCTACAAAAATATTATACTAAATAACTTACCTTTATATGGATCAAGTTTATTCTGGCAAAAGGAAACATGGATACATTTACTGAAAAACTATTCAGATGTTTACATTGGCTTTCCCTAAAATTTTATATACATTTCAAAATCAGTGCACTACTTAAAATAGATTTTAATGATAATTGTTTTGTACATTGAGTTAAATTGATCTACCAGGGAACTGAAATTGGTACTTTAATTTATTTAATTAATTAATTTATTTTAGGGAGGGGAAAGAGGGAGGGAGAGGAGCAGAGGGAGAGAGTGTAAGAATGAGTGAGAGTGAACAAGAGACAGAGACAGAGACAGAGAGAACGAATCTTAAGCAGGCTTCATGCTCAGTGTGTAGCCCGATGCAGGGGTGGATCCCATGACCCTGGGATCATGACCTGAGCCAAAATCGAGTTGGACACTCAATTGACTGAGCCACCCTGGTGCCCCTTGGGTTTAATTTTAAACTTTATTTCTTAAAGAAAAATATCTTTATATTAAACATTACTTCTTGAAGAAAAATATCTATGATTTTATAATTACCCTGATCCCTCTACTATTATTAAAAACAAACAAACAAACAAACAAACTTACCTGGTAATTCTATGATGAATTTGTGTATAATAAACTTCCTATCAAAACACTTTAAAAAAATCATAAGCTATATTGGTGCTGTTTCCATAAAAACTTTCATTAGATTGGTTATTTTCACTTGTTAGAATTCTAGTAAAATGCTGAGGTAACTATTATATTGCTAATGAAGTTTATAAAAATATTGAACACTTGTGAGATTATTGAGGAACCTATTATTCATGACCATGAATATATGACTTCTAATTGACTGAACTTTTGGCTTAATCTTTCACTTTTTTGTAGTACCTAGTATTTGTTTATGATAGTTCTGATAGATCTTTTAATCTAGTTTTGGACTCTCAAATGTCCTAGAAAAACCTGAAGCATTCAGCTGAATGTCTACAAGATTTCTCTTTGAGTACAACCAGGAAGAGGGAGTATTTGCTATGTACTCAGGGAAACCAATTTTGACATTTGGTTTTTTTGGGGAAAAATCATTTTATGATTTGGTTGGTAGGAAGGGAAATATGCAGGTAAGAATCAATCAACAAGCATTAAAAATTCTTCAGTTGATTTAATATAAATGTAAAGAAGCTTATATGATTTGTTTGAAATTCCTAACTTCTCTTTCAGGGGTTTATGGCATTTATTGATAGTAGTTCCCTGATTCTTTCTTTATAGAATGTAGATCATGTCCGCAGAGATCATCTAGCTACATAAGATTACTGTGTTTGAAAGAGCATAATATGTTAAGGTATAGGAGTTCAGAACACTTTTTTGCTGTTGAGATTTATAGGAGAGGGACTAGTTTATGAATGGACCAGAAACAAAGCTAATAGACTTGAATGCAGTAATTTGGGTAACTAAAAGGATGCTGAATCTAATGCGATCTGGTGCTTGGTTTTTCGAACATGGATTAGTCACTACTTTTTTCCCTCTTCTGCTTCCTACAGGAAACCAATTTCCTCCAATCGCAGCACAGGACCTTCCTTTTGTTTTAAAGGCTGGCTACCTTGAGAAACGTAGAAAAGGTAAAACTAAGATTCTAATGAAAAATCTAAAAATAGCTTTATCGTTACATAAAACATGCTTGCAGTATACATGTGGAGCCAATATTCTCTTTAGGTGATTAAGGAGTTTTAAGATTGTAAGAAAATATGAATGACATTATCCAAGCCACAAAATACAGTTTTTAGTTCTATATAATTTTTAAAAAGTTTCTTTATTCCGAGAGCAAAAGCGAGAGAATGAGTGGGGGAGGAGCAGAGAGAGAGGGAGAGCGAGAAAATCCCAAACAGGCTCTGCACGGTCAGTGTGGAGTCCCAACGTGGGGCTTGAACCCATGTTCCATGAGATGATGAGCTGAACTGAAACCAACAAATTGGATGCTTAACCATTGAGTCACCCAGGCACCCTGCTCCATAGAATTTTTAACAACAGAACATTTAGTCAGGTTTCTGCTTGCCAGTCTCAATTATTTGTAAATGACTCAAGGTCTATTTCCTGCCTCTTAGAGGAGGGCTGCAGCCATGACTGTATTCTCAAGCATGGGGTTTCTCACCATTCCCCCACCTGGCTGAGCAGCAGCATACCCCACACCTGACCTGGCTCACACCATGTCTGCTGTGGTTCGGATCAAGCCTGGCATATTGTCTGCCATTTTCTCTGTTATGCATTCAGTGTTCCTCTCCATTGGCCATGATAATTGGGAATTGACCATATGGTGTCACTCTTTCAGCACCAACATATAATGGGAACGAACTATGGAGGTGGTGTTATTATATGGGAAACAGAAAGTCTCTTCATTACCATTTTGCTTTTCTCCTTTGGGCCTTCCTATTTATACTCCATTTGCTTTCCTTGGTTTTCTTAGCTGGATTTTAAAGCCGAGAGAGATAGCAGAAGTAATCTGGGTCAACTCCTCCCCCCGCCCTTTTATAACAGATGAGAAATGGAGACCCAGATGAATCCGTTGTCTCAAAGCAGTGTGTCAAATGTCTTTTGACTGTCCCTGTCAGGAAGGTGTGTTAGCCACGAGTGCAGCAGTCCCGTCTCTGCTTCACTGTGTTCCTTTTAGCTTTATTTTTGTTTTAGGGTTTTGTTTTCGTTTGTCTCTTAAAGAGGAAGATACAAGTTAATTAGTTATAGAATTTCAGAGCTGATAGAAACCTTCGAAATCATATTAACAGACTTTCTCTTTTAATGGTGTTACACTTACACTGTATATGTAATCTATATTGCCTAAACTGTTCCTTTTCCCCCTTTTTTGTAGATCACAGCTTTCTGGGATTCGAATGGCAGAAACGGTGGTGTGCCCTCAGTAAAACAGTATTCTATTATTATGGAAGTGATAAAGGTAGTATTGGGGTTCAATCATACTGACTTCTATTGTGGAAGGGTTTTAGGGGCCATTTTATACCCCCTTTTTAGTACACAATAAACTGAAGACAACGGGAGAAAGACTGAGCATTTTAATATTTATAGTCTAGACTAATTTATAATTCTATTTTTTTATTTGTCAAATGCTCCAAATTCCAGAATGCCCTCAAAGTTAACACAATTGTGTTTGATAACATTAGGAAAGAGATGAAAAATTTACGTGGCTTTTCATTTTAGGAAATATTTATCATCCAAGGAGCTGTTGCAAAATTTCTGGAGAAGCGAAAGCCATTAGGGTTGTGAGAGTTTTGAAAGGAGGAAAAGATACTTTTTTTCCCTTCAAATATTTTAGAAGAAAAATTTAGATAAAATGAAATACGTACAACACCTTTCTCATCTTCTTTTACAGATTAAAAACAAAATTTTTTCAATGTTTATTTATTTTAGAGACAGAGACAGAGCACAAGGGGGGGAGGGGCAGAGAGAGCCAGAGCCAGAATCCGAAACAGGCTGCAGGCTCTGTTTAAATAACGACAGCAAGCACCTATATAGAGAGTGCTGTTCTAAGCTCTAGCTATATTAACTGGTCTAACAGCAACTCTGTGAAGTAGGTACTACTGTTGACTCTGTTAATTTTACTCTTTGGAAAACTGAGGACAGAGAGGTTGAGTAACTTGGTCAGGGTCACAGAGCTGGTAAGTAGCAGAAGTGGGATTTGAGCCTATGCTTAATGGTAGAGTCTAAGCTGCAGTTTAGAAACATTAAGATATTTTATAACTTTGCTTGCGAATTAATACATCTCTTGATCACAGCTCACATGATTTTAAGTTCAGTGTTTGAACAAATAAAGCATAAAATATTGAAATTTAAAGACTAAAGCTTCCTTAGTTTTGCTTTTTTTCTAGGAAAAGCAAGTCAGAAGTTGAATATTATAGAGTAAAGGCAATGTAGAAATAGCTGACATCCATCGCTAGAAAGGAAACTTAAGGAGAAAAAAGGCATGGGCATAGAAATCCACTATCAATGATTCCCATGGAATCATTTATCCGCATTTTTTGGAAATTTTGTTTCATTTGACTTCACTTGCGGTTTTTAGGTTTTTTCCTTATTGTAAAAATTTGCACATAATTATTGTACATATTTCAGATAAATTTGAAATACACAGGTGATGCTAGTTGGTCTCACCTTTTGGGGAATGGGATTAACAAATTAAGAATTAATTTCGTGGTTAGTTTGCATTATGTCACTAATTTACAACATATTCGAATGTAACAGTGGCATCAATGAAGTATAATCTATAAACACTTGTCATCAGGCGGACTTCTTTCTCTTGCTAAGGGCAAGTAGGTGATTGTATCAGAAACATTAAGCCCAGGTTCAGTTATGATTACCATAAATCATAAGTATAAATTATTATGACAAATATGATTCTGCACACCATTGTGAACTGAGATCAAGATCTTACTTTTCCACAAAGAAATTTCTTCTATTTCATAAGACTAGGAGAGCGAGGTTACACATCCTTGTCACTGTGGCTCAGTTAGGTTTCTCACTTCTCATTTCTTTTTTTTTTAATTTTTTAAATGTTTTATTTATTTCTGAGAGAGAGAGAGACAGCATGAGCAGGGGAGGGTCAGAGAAACAGGGAGGTACAGAATCTGAAACAGGCTCCAGGCTCTGAGCTAGCTGTTAGTACACAGCCCAACGTGGGGCTTGAACCCACGAAGGGTGAGATCATGACCTGAGCCGAAGTCGGACGCTTAACCGACTGAGCCACCCAGACTTCCCTCATTTCTGTTTTTTTTAAGTTTATTTAGTTTGAGAGAGTGAGAGTACACATGTGCACATGAATGGGGAAGGGGCAGAGAGAGAGAGAGAATCCCAAGCAGGCTCCATGCTCAGCATGAAGCTCAATGCGGGGTTCCATCCATGACTGAGAGATCATGACCTGAGCTGGTATCAAGAGTCAGAGCAACCCCTCATTTCTAATTTCTTTAAGACTCAGTGAATACCAATGTTTGTTTCCTCCACTCCTTGTCCTAACTAGTATATACCAAATGTTAGGTCAAAGATTAGCAAGAATTTCCCCACATCCTAAGGAAGGTTTATATTTATTTCAAATAAGTATATTTATTTCAATACATAAGTTCTAGTTATTTGTGGGTGGTATTAGTTAAATTCCTATTTCTGTTTCTTATTTGATGAGACCTTATGGTAATAATATCTTTGTAATTTTTACTTTAACTATTTTGTGGTACATTGAACCACCTATACCACCTCTGCTTTTTTTTTTTTTTTAAACAGATTCTGTTTTATTTATTTCTAGAGAGAGAGACACACACAGCGTGAGCAGGGGAGGGTCAGAGAGAGAGGGAGTCACAGACTGAAACAGGCTCCAGGCTCTGAGCTGGCAGTCAGCACAGAGCCCGACGCGGGGCTCGAACCCATGAACCGCGAGATCATGACCTAAGCGAAAGTCGGACGCCCAACCGACTAAGCCACCCAGGCGCCCCCACCTCTGCTTTTTAAAAATTACTTTTCTAGTGTTCCTTTCTTATATGGATATTTGAAGATCCAGTGTCTATTTCCATAAAACTTCCCTATTACTGTGAAGTCTCCACTGAGCGTTCAGGTGTGTTTTTAGTAGCTCTTTTGGCTGCTGCTTTTACAATTTTTGGCTAGTTCTTGTTTGGGGATTCAGAAAAAAAATCTGTGTTTGAGCACTTTTTACTTGCTAGTTTGGCATGATGATAATTTCCTTCCTTTGTATCTTTTTCTTTCTAGGAAAATGTAGTTGTCACATGAAACTTTTACTTTCTTTTGTGCAATTAGATAGCTGATTTCTACAGCCTGGTTTACTGTATGTATGAACCACTTGCCTAAACCTTGGAAAGAACTATTTAGATATATGAGAACTGTAATCCTCCAGCTTAGTAGGATTTAGATAAATGGATTATAGAGGCACCGAAGGAGTTGATACCACTTACTAGGTTAAACTGTAATTTGTTACTGTTTGACAGATACATAGTTCACATTTTATAACTTACTGTGTGTGCCAAAAAACATTTTTGACCCATCAGGGTAGTAATGGGTTAGGAAAAGCAGTTCTAGCCTCTAGGGAAAATAATGCACTTACCTTTGTACTCATAAATATTATTTATATTTATTATTCATGTTCATTTGCTGCCCTTAAGTATATATACAGTATGTATTTTATCACTTTCTGAAATCACATCCATCCTTTTATCTCCTTCCTCTTCCTTTGATTGTCACAAATCCTATTCATCAAACTTCTTAGGTTTTAGCTATTCAGAGTACCATCAAGGTAGTCATTCATTCACTCACTCATTTATTCATTTTTTTTGTTGAATAAATATTTATTGGCTAGTTGGTAGATACTAGGTGCTGCAGTTCCAAAATAATCCTATCTTTGAGATACTCACAGTTTGACTTTTATGGTTATCACTGAGAGGAAAAAGAAGTCCTGGGATTGGAGGAGGGGCCTGAGCAGGTAAATAGGTAATTTCAATGCTGTACAGTGAGTGATTTAAATATGTTATCTTTGGATAACAAAGAAGGATTGTTAACTGCCTAGGGGAGTTAGGAACTATTTCCTCATAAAGAGGATCCTTCATTGGGCCTTAAAGAATGAGTAGGGGGGGTGCGCCTGGGTGGCTTAGTCGGTTAAGCGTCCGACTTTCACTTAGGTCATGATCTCGCGGTTCGTGGGTTCGAGCCCCGCGTCGGGCTCTGTGCTGACTGCCAGCTCAGAGCCTGGAGCCTGTTTCAGTCTGTGACTCCCTCTCTCTCTGACCCTCCCCTGCTCACGCTGTCTCTCTTTCTCTCTCCTAGAAATAAATAAAACATTTTAAAAAAAAGAAGAATGAGTAGGGGGTTGTCAGGTAAAATGGGTACTCTCGGCAGAGGAATGGTAGAGAATGGCCTTAGATGATGCCAGGCAGAGCACATGGTGAGCAAGGGAAGGGGGTACATAGGGCTAAAGAATGGAATTAGAATCCAATTGACAAGATCCTTATGAGAAAAAGGGTCTTGCTGAGTATTTTATCTCAAACATGACCTTATTTAAGCATAGGGTTCTGACCGGATTTGGTTTTTGTGAAGTAATTGTGATAAGATTGTGGAGGATGAATTGGAATCGATAGAGATTGGATCAACAGAATCATTTAGGAGGACACGGAACTAGTCTAGGTAGGAAAGGTCTTCACCAAGAGTCCTATTAAAGATTCAGTACAGATTTTCTGGCTCCAAAGCCATGCTCTTTCTACAACTTGGTTGTCAATCAGTCCCTCCAATGTGTGTGTAAATGATAGCCCATATAGGTACCTGTTCCAAACTCATGGTTTTTGTTTTTTATTTTTTCTTTTTAACCTCTGCATGATCTTGAATCAGCATTATGAACCTTATCTCACCTCGCCTTTGAGGAGTGGTTAGTTTGTGGTATCTCTTTTATTCCCCACTCAGGAGGTTTTGTTGCCCCTACGTCCACTCCCCAGTTAAAGAAAATTCTAGTTGCCATCCAGTATGTGACAGCTGCAAGTAGCTTTGGTCTTATCAAGTCTTTTAAAATGTACTTAAAAAGCTACTTATTACACCATGTGTTTGTGATTTTTCTTTGTAGTATCTTTTCGAACTATAATAAAAGTCACTAGATTATTAGATCTAATTTGTTGCATTTCTATAAACTGATGATCAACTACCAGAAAGAGAAATAAAGAAAACAATCCTATATACAGTTATGTTCAAAAGAATAAAATATCTAGGAACAAACTTAACCAAGGAGGTGAAAGACCTATATATTGAAAACTGTAAGACATTAATGAAAGAAAGTGAAGATACAAATAAATAGAAAGATATCACCTGCTCATGGATTGAAAGAGTCAATATTATTAAACTGTCCATACTGCAAAGAAATCTACAGATTTAGTGTAACCCCTATCAAAATTCCTATGGCATTTTTTAAAGAAATAGAACAAGAAATCCTAAAATTTTTATGAAATTACAAAAAAATAAAACAAAAATAAAACAAAAACAGCAACAAAAAACCAAGTAGCCAAAGCAGTCTTGAGAAAGGAGAATAAAGCTAGAGGCATCACATTCCCTGATTTCAAACTATATTACAAAGCTATAGTAGTTAGAATAGTATGATATTGGCATAAAAACAGACACATAGATCAATGGAACAGGATAAAGACCACATGGATGGTCAGTTAATTTATGGCAGAAAAGCCAAGAATATACAATGAGGAAAAAAAGACAGCCTCTTCAATAAATGGTGTTGGGAAAGCTGGACAGCCACATGCAACAGAATGAAACTTGACCACTGTCTTATACTATATACAAAAAGAAACTCAAAATGGATTAAAGACTTAAAAGTAAGACCTGAAACCATAAAACTCCTAGAAGAAAACATAGGCTGTCAGCTCCTCGACATTGGTCTTGGCCATGATTTTCTGAACTGACATCAAAAGAAAAGCAATGAAAGCAAAAATAAATAAGCGTGACTGTGTTGTACTGCAAAGTTTCTACACAGCAAAAGAAAAGGAAAAGCCAGCCTACTGAATGAGAATATTTGCAAATCATGTATTTAATAAAATACATAATTTGGTAAAATATATAACTCCTATAACTCAATAGCAAAAAGAAAAACCCCAAACAATCTCATTAAACAATGGGCAGTTCTGAATAGACATTTTCTAAAGAAGACATCCAGGTGGCCAACAGGTACATGAAAAGATGCTCAGTGTCACTCATCATCAGGGAAATGCAAGTCAAAACCACGGTAAATATCACCTCACACCTGTTAGAATGGTTACCAAAAAGCAAGAAATAACAATTGTTGGTGAGGATGTGGAGAAATGGGAACCCTTGTGCATTGTTTGTGGGAAGGTAGATTGGTGCAGCCATTATGGAAAACAGCATCGAGGTTCCCCCCAGAATTAAAAATAGAACTACCATATGATCCAGCAGTTCCACGTTTAGGTATTTATCTGAAGAAAACAAAAACACTAACTTGAAAAAATATATGCACCCCATGTTCACTGCAGCACTATTTATAATAGCCAAGATATGGAAATAACCTAGTGTCCATCCATAGACGAATGGATAAAGAAACTGATATTATATGTATGTGAAATAAATATAATGGAGTATTATTCAGCCATAAAAAAAAAACACAACAAAATCTCGCAACAACATGGGTAGATCTCAAGGACGCTATGCCAAGTGAAATAAGTTAAACAGAGAAGGACAAATATCATATAATCTCTTTTATATGTGGAATCTCAAGGAAATAAAAAAGAAACCAAGCTTATAAATACAAGAACAGATTGGTGGTTGCTAGTGGCTATTTAAAAAAATTATAATTTTGTTTGTGTGAAAAAAGGTAATATCTTTGTTATTCCTTAAGAAATAGCAATAATTCTATTTATCAGAAATGATTACAATTTTATAGACTTTGGGGCCTTTGATATGCAAGTATTAACTTTTAAACTTTATCACAATAAATGTTAAAAGGCCTTTATTTTCTGCCTTATAATTAAGAGGCCCTGTAAGGTATAGAGAAGTTAATACGTATATCTGATATTTAATAGGATTTCATCAACATGCAGAAATATCAGATACAAATCAAATCTTTTTTTTTTTTTAGTTTATTTATTTATCTTGAGAGAGAGAGAATCCCAAGCTGACTCCACACTGTCAGCACAGAGCCCAATGCGGGGCCCCATGACATAAGATCACAACCTTAGCCAGTCATGTGCTTAACTGACTGAGCCACCCAGGTGACCCACAAATAAAATCTTTTTAAGGGTGTGATGATGATGAATCAGGTTGACTTGCAAAAACAAAACAAAACAAAGAACAAGATACATAGTCTAATTTAAGACAGAGCAGGGGAGGGGCAGAGAGAGAGAGAGAGAGAGGGAGACACAGAATCTGAAGCAGGCTCCAGGTTCTGAGCTGTCAGCATAGAGCCCAACGTGGGGCTTGCACTCACGAACCACAAGATCAGGACCTGAGCTGAAGTTAGACGCTACCGACTGAGCCACCCAGGCACCACCCCCCCCTTCTCTAATTATCATAGGAGGCTCCAAGAAGATAATACGTATAGGATAGTAAGAGAATCTTTGTGTAATGTTTATCTTAACAACAGCTATATGTTATGTTTATCTAATAAATAAACTGTATCATAATTGTCTGATTTTTAGTTATAGAGGAAAATAGGATAGCCCAAAAAGTAGAAGCAGGCTTTAGATTCCCATTTTACAAAAATGCCTATTGTTTATTCTCCATT
Source organism: Proteles cristata cristata (assembly GCA_017311185.1). Taxonomy (NCBI): domain Eukaryota; kingdom Metazoa; phylum Chordata; class Mammalia; order Carnivora; family Hyaenidae; genus Proteles; species Proteles cristata. The sequence goes on from JAESUZ010001838.1 coordinate 1,461,192, forward strand.
CCCTGATACCTCGTATGACCTTGTTTTATAATCGAGTAGATAACCTATGGTTGAAAATGTGTCCAAAAACCACTTGATTTTTATGCTTTGTGGTGTAATTTTATTTTAAAGAAAAACAAAAGGTTTTGGAAACACCTAAAATTTCCTGCCACCAGACCATATGAGCCACACTTTTAGTTCTAACTAAAGTGACTCCCTTTAGACTCATATATATTGCTTGTGTTTATTAGTCAGAGCCACTTGGGGCCTTTAGGTAACCAGTATATATATGTAGCATATAGTATTTTTCATTTAGAATAGTAATAATTTGGTATTTCCTCACAGTATAATTCAAAACACCAGAAGTATATTTCAAGTGGCTGAATTAGCATTGGCAGCTGTATTTCTGTGAGCTTTGCAAACAAGGGAAAATGTTCATGTATCTTTACCTGAGGGCCTAGAACAACTTGTTAATCAGTTTGATGAAGCTTAATGCAAAGGTTTAGTGTTAAGGGGCATTATTTTCCTCTTTCCTACTAATAATCATTAAAACTTATGGAAATAAGAGCTATTCACCCAGGAGAAAAGCTTTCTTAAATATAAGAAGCCGATGTTAACAAAAATTTCAGAATGCATTGCCCATCTTTCTGCTTGCTAGCCATTTGTACCAAGTTAGCTCTCTTGGTCTAAACAATAGAAACCAACTTTGACTCTGCAGAAAAGGCAGTTATTGGGAGAATATTGACTCTCAGGCAGAATTGATGGGAAGGCTAAACAACCAGGCTCAGAATGCAGGCAGGGACCGAGGGAGGTAAGGTGCCTAGAACTTCAGCCTAGGCTCTGCCCCCAACGGGAGTCTAATTGGCCCTGTCATTGTGCACTGCCACTGACACACGGATGGTGTCAGAGCTCTCCCCTGATTCTTTTGTTACTCAGGTTGGATTTAGGTTCCAGTTCAGAGCATCTAATTGACTGACCTAGACCAGGGAAAACCTCCCTCCAGCTTCTGTGGTGGGAAGCTGGCTCTGGCCCCCAACAATCTCAGGACTAACATAGGAAAGATACTTAGATGTTGGGCATCCTCAAATGACAAATGCCCACAACCTCTAGAGATGCTAAATGATCTGGAATTATTTAGTTGCTATATTTAGTTGGAATGATTTATTTGTTATCTTGGAATTGGTAGGAGAGTGGTTGGTGTTTTAAGCATAGTTTCTGAGAGCCAGCAAAAAAGAGAAAAAGCGAGCATATTTGCAAGAAAAATAGGACTGGTTCGATTTTGGTACGTAGTGACGGAGTGGAGGGAAAGAATGTAGGGGCAGCTGATGAAGAAAAAGGAAGAAATCAAGAATGATGCTCCGTTTTCTAGTTTGGAGTCTTCAGTTAATGGAGGTGCCGTTGATTGAGAAGGAGGACGCAACAAGAAAGATCACAAGTGTTGCAGGAGAGGAGAGAAGATGATCTCCATTGTGGGCATGTTCTATTCATTGCACCCAAAAGACGTTCAAGAAGTGAAACATACACTGGGCAGATGAAGTTTTGGATATAAAATCCTAAGGCTGGACTAAAAATAGGGAATTATGAATCACAAGATGTGGATAGAAGCTGAATCCTGAGGATTGGGTGAGATTGCCCAAAGAAAACTGTAAAGTGGGAAAAGAGCAAGATTTAGAACATAATACATTGCGGCTGTTTAAGAGATAGACAAAGGTAGAGGAGCCCATAAAGCAAGCTGAGAGAGCTGGACCCAAGTTGCAGAAGGAAATGCAAGATAGCATTCATCTTCTCTACCAAGATTTCATAAATTACATGTTCTATAACAGTGGTTTTTCGAACATCAGTGTGTATCAAAATCACGGGGTTGCTTGCTAAAACTTTGGTTTCTCAGACCCACACCCAGAAGTTTCCACACAGCAAATACAGAGTAGTAGCCATTTCTACATTTTTAATAGGCATCCAAGATCTAACATAGTTGGTGATTCTTGGAATATACTTTGAGAAAGATCTTTCTAGGAGACAGTATGAAATGGTTGAAAAAGCGGGTTTTGGAATTAGACTTAAATTAGCATCCTGGCTGTTACAATCTACTGTTTATGTGGCCATGAGCAAATTAGCTGCTTTAAGATTTGTTTTTCCATCTGTGCTGGGGATATAATAAATAACTTCTTCCTCTCAGATTTATTCTGTAGTATAGATGAGATATGTTATTAGATTCCTGGCCTCCAGAAGGAGCTCAGGAAATGTGACTTGTCTTTTGGACACAACAAACCCAGAACACAGCTGTAAACCTAAAAGTCAGTGAAAAAGTAGAAGGAAATAGCTGTCATTAACCTCATGCATTTTGTTTTGTAAGAGATCAGAGCCACCTGCTTTTTACCTTGAACCTACTGAATTAGAATTGTGTGAAATTAAGTTACTGATTTAATAGATTTTATTATCTAGTTTCTCCTGGCAGACTTCAGTTCTGTAGACATTAAATTCGAACAGCATGATATGGGGAAGGTTAAAGTGTGAAATAGAAGCTGAAGGAAATTTTATAGAGGGACAAATACCTCAAAAATCCTGAGGGCATTAATGTTATAAAAGCTAAATATTCAAATAATAATACTAAATCATCAAGAAAATGTTAAATTACATCTAAGAGAATTGAGAAGTTAAATTACATCTAAGAGAATTGAGAAGTCAGAGAAGTGTATCTTTCAGAAAGATTTCCATTATAATGACTAACATTTTACAGATGTTTGGCACTTAAAGGAATAAGCTTCTGCTATTTGGGAAGTTCCCTTAAATGCAATATTTATTAGTCTTTTGCAGTTTTGGGCAAATCAACTTATGTGACTTAATTGGCATGTTACTACTTGTAACAGTCTGTCTCAAGTCAAGAAGTGTTCTTGAAACTAGAAGTCATGTGGAATTTTGGGGCACCTGGGTGGCTTAGTTGGTTAAGCGTCCGACTTTCACTTAGGTCATGATCTCGCGGTTCGTGGGTTCGAGCCCCGCATCGGGCTCTGTGCTGACTGCCAGCTCAGAGCCTGGAGCCTGGAGCCTGTTTCGGTCTGTGACTCCCTCTCTCTCTGACCCTCCCTGCTCACACTCTCTCTCTCTCTCTCTCTCCTAGAAATAAATAAAACATTAAAAAAAAAGAAGAAGTCATTGTGGAATTAGCCTATATATGTGTGTGTGTATGTGCGTGTATATATATATGTGTATATATATATGTATATATGTATGTGTGTATGTATATATATATATATATATACATATAATTATGGACTGCCATATAATGCTATGGTCTTCTTCTCTTTCTGGAAGAGTTGCTAATGTGAAGAGAGAAGAGCAGAGTCTTCTCAAAGCCATGACTACACCCATTTCATGTCTTGAATTTTCTTTCCCACATTGGCTAATTATAAATATGACTACTTTATGGTCATGCATGTGCAAAAGCTATTGAGAAAGAGTTGTGAATTTCCCTCTATTCTCTTCAGCCTTTCTGGTCCCATACCTTTACCCTCACCTGGGTGCTTGTATGCTTATTTATTCCCAGATATTCAACTGTCAGCTGAATAGGTCTAGGTATTAGTTTATTTTTATTAGTTTTACTTGGTTAGAAAACATCAACTTTTTTTTTTTTTTTTGTAGACTTAGGTCTTTCTTCGGCTGAGTGAGGTTTTCTTCTGTTATATCTTTGATTATTGGCTCTGTGTTATTTGTTACTCTTCTTCTGGAACTTCCATTTTTTCTTACATTTTATTTTTGTTAGTCTTCCATGTCTATCATCTTCCTCTTTTGTTTCTCTTCCTCCTTATTCTTTTTTTCCCTACCTACCGGGGTAGAAAATTTTAGGTATATCTGATCTGATTTTTCAACAGTGTTCAAAATTTTCAACTTTTTATCATTTCAATAAATCATTTGTTTTGCTGCTGCATTTTTCATTTCCTTATACAATATTTTTCCCTTATTTTACCAGTTCTATTCCAATTTCTGTCTCGCCATCTCTCTTTTTACTTTATAGTCCATTGTTTCATCTTTCATCTTAGATTTTTTTTTTTACTTTGTAAAAGATGCAGAACAATTTAAAGTTTAAAGTTTATATCTGTTTCTCCTTGTGTGCTCTTGCTTTTTACATCTTGAATGCTATGTTATGTTTTTGTATTACATAATATTTTTTGGCATGTGCGTTAATTTGTTTGCTTTTCCTCTTTTACTTCTCTCTGGGTATTATATATCCTTGTCTCTGTAATCTGAGGTGCTTACCTCTATGATGGATCCGTGGCCTTTCTCTGGCCTGTCTCATCACAGAGAGGTTGGTTATGTCCTCCTCTTAGATTCTAACAGAAGACCTGATATGTAGCCCCATACCATATTTCTGGGGGTTTTGTCTTAAATGGGTCTGCTAGCCTAAGGAGAGAACACCTAATTTGGCTGCCCGGTTGTCTTATTTCTAGATAATCTAGCACAAGGAAGTTTCCTGCTCCTTGCAGCTCTTCCTAATTCAGTCTTTGTAGTGCTGATTTTACATTTCCAGATGTAAACCACTCCTTACACATTTCCATCCCCACTGATATTACATTGCCAAGATTTTCAGACCCAGATTACAGATAGAAAGCATGGGCTTTAGATGGGATGGTCCAAGTGATGAGAGCTTTTGAGCCCTTGTGCAGCAAGGAAGCCAGGTTCTTTTATCAGGTCTTTGAAGTTCCTTTTTGTCTTGCAAAGTTTAAAGACCTCAATCACAATTGCCCTGTGGGGCTTTAATATTTGGCCTCTGACTACTTCCATTTTTTTGTAACAAAAATGAAATCTTTTGCTAGTATAGTGGGTCACTGAGTAATAAATATTCCCAGAGCACTTAAATTTGTATGGTGTGTGTGTGTGGGGGGTATGTATTGCACTGGGGAGGTGAGAAAGGTCTAGTAAGGTGTTACTAGATTTTGTCTCACCGTACCTGTAATGCTCCCTCACTTGTTTTAAGAGCTCAGTATAAATTTGTTCAATGAGGGAATGAGTGACTTAGTCTTCTTTAAGGATTGAAGGTTAAGCAACAATGCTTAACCATTTACTATTTTAATAATTTTCCCCCAATATTATTTTTCTAGTTATATATTTTGCAAAATATGTCCTGGGAGTACCAGTTCCATGAAATGTTCTATGAAAAAAGGGTTCCATGGACAAATAATTTTGGGAAAGGCCGTGTACTAGATCTCTCTCGTGGAAATGCAGTCAATATGTAAATATATTAAGGGCCTCAAGAAAGCCCGGATTAACAAAATCTGGTCAATGTTTTTTAGTTCAGCATTTCCTGAACTTATTTTGTCATAGAAACCTATTAAAATGAGAAATGCTGCTCTAGGTTTTTTCCCCCTGAACATCACAGAGTGTATTGTAGACTTTTTCCATGAGGCAAACTTCTAATTTTTAGATCATGGCAAGAGATGTAAATTATGACTTAATATGATTAGAATGTCCAGATTTAAGTCAAGAATTTCTAACACAGATTTTTTTCCCTCATTTGATGTTTTGAACAAGATATGATCTTCATAACTTTTTAAAAATGTATGTTACTTCAGGCATTAAATTAGTATATTTAAGAAAAGGAGATAAATATTTTATTGGTGCACAGAGCTGAGAGAGCCCTCCACCCCATGATATGGAAGCATTTCTATATTTCCCCCAAGCTCAGTAAAAGAGACAGTTGCCCTTACTCATGATTTTAATATTGTGTGTTAATCTAGGAAGGAAACATATAGTTGTACAGCTTTTCTACCAAATTGGTATGGTATAACTGGGTGAGTAGGAGAGCAGACTAAATTTATTTCAGTTTCATAGTATCAGATCTTTTCTTGTATTCCGACTTTATTTGTCTTTAAAGTAATATCTGACTAAAGCTCAAGTTGTCTTTTCTTTTGCATCTTCATCATGTGGGATTCAGACGCGCTTTCTTAGTTTACCCTTTCACTGACTGGCTAAGAAGCCTACTTTTCTTTGATTTTGGTTTTGTTTCAGCAATTAATACTTCCATGTTGCTTTACCTCCCTCTCCATCCAAATGCTTTAGCTTTTTACGATTAGTATTGTTTTGCATTGCCTTTTATTTTAAGTTTTTAAATCAGTTCTTTTTATGTTTACTTTTTTTATTTTAGAGAGAGAGTGTGAGCAGGGGAAAGGGAGAGGGGAGGGAAGGAGAGAGAGAGACAGACAGAAAGAGACAGAGAATTCCCAGTAGGCTCCACGCTAAGTGTGGCGAATCATGGCTTGATCCCATGATCGTGACCTGAGCTGAAATAAAGGGTTGGATGCTTAACTGACGAAGCAACCCAGGTGCCCCTTGCTTTCCTTTTTAAATTGACAGTTTGTACACTTTCAGTTTGTACCAATTTAGGAGGTATTTTTTAAAAGAAAAGCGGTGATTTAGAGCTTTTCAGAGATGGGGAAGGTGGTAATGAGAAGGGATGGTGGCAAAAAAGCCCAGTGAGTTTTCGACTCCAGGTTTTCCCACTGGCTCATAAATTTGAGAGAGCCATGGATTTGTAATGGGTTTTCCCAGCAAGTTCTGAGTTCCAGTTCTTGGATTTCCCCTACACATAAGTATCCTTTTTCCATACTTCTGAATAAGACTATCGGCAGACGTCTTCCTCTCATTCCTTAAGATAGCCTTTTAAAACCCAACCATCCCCAATACTTCTGTAATTTTAGAATTAAAAGTGGTATCCAGGAACATTATTTAAACATTAAATACTATGAAAACAGCATGAACAAAAAATAGCCCTTTCCAAGAATTGACAAAGAAAATCTAAATAAACGATAATCAACTGGGCATTTATATTCACTGCAGTAAAGGAAAGCCTAACTTTCACTTTATCTTCAACAGACAAGCAGCAGAAAGGTGAATTTGCAATAGACGGCTACAATGTCAGAATGAATAACACTCTCAGGAAAGATGCAAAGAAGGATTGCTGTTTTGAAATCTCTGCTCCTGATAAACGGATCTATCAGGTTGGAGTTTTTGTATTGTTTAGAAATTAAGTTGATAAAAGGTTCCGATTTCATTTATAAAGACATTAACATTTTGTTAAAACAACCCTCCCTGACATGTTAATAATAATAAAAAATACTGATCTTTATACAGTGAACGTTCCTATAAGAGGAAATACATTTTTTTTAAGAAAATTCAGATTAGTTCAAGTGATACCTTCTTGAAAGTGAGCAAGCGAATATGTAATTTATCAGCTACTTCACACATGGCGTTTTATATCTATTTTGGTAGAACTGTGTGATTACTTAAAAGAATTACATAGCAGAAAGAGTAAAATTATTGAAAGAAAAATATTGGAGCGTTAACACATATTCTATGCTTAGGGTTGTGGGAGAAAATGAAGTTAAAGGCACATATCAGCCCTGTGATTCAAGAGCTATCAGCTAGCATCAATATGGAATGTATGTTTAATAAGTTTTAAATATCTGAGATTGCAGTTGAAAGCCAGTTAATTAAGTTGTCAGGTAGTGTGTTGGAATCTGACAAGAACATTTTTAAGAAAACTGTACCCGGCAGTCTAAAGAAATTCATGGGTGTCTTCTAATTGTCAAGGGCAAATTTTGTTCATCAGTTCTGCCTCTGACATTGATGAAGAGAAGCAGGGTTTTTTCCTGCACAGCTGCCAGCTGCTGATCCGAGTTTCAAATCCATCATCCTCTGCTTCAATTACGTAAATTTGTCAAAATTAACTGTACATTATAAGAAGCATCCTTGCAAGAAAAGTAGTACAGGACATGAAAAGAATTCCTAATGGTCTTAAGAAAGTGATAAGAATGTGACATCCCTTTCGCATTTCCGTGGTGGCGATTTTTCTTACATTTGTGTATTTGTTATTAGTTCACAGCAGCGTCTCCCAAAGATGCGGAGGAATGGGTACAGCAGCTGAAATTTGTCCTACGAGGTAAGAGCGATCATTGAATGAGTCCTTGCAGTCTTTAAATACTGAGTAACTAGGGAATTTGGATTATCAGCTATAAAAGGTCATTGACATCTTTGAGGATGACCAAGGGAACGTCAGAGCTGTAGAAGTGTTTTTTCTCTGAGCACCAGCTGGCACCTCGCAATTCACACATTTGGGTAATAATCAATTTTTTTTTAACAATGTTCTAAGTTAAGGATATAGCATGTGATAATATTGTCACTCTGCAGGGCTGCGTCAGTTTAGAAACAAAGGTTTGGAAAACCGCTTTTGCGTTCGTAAAAAATTTGCCCGATGAACCGTATTTTTCAGACATGGGATCCGATGTTATTCTTGAAGATGATGACGAAAGAGGGGAATTATATGATGACGTGGACCATCCTCTGCCAACCAGCAGTCCGCCAGCAGGCAGCCAAGCAATCGATGATGAAATTTATGAAGAACTTCCAGGTATTTATTATCTGGTGATTCGTGTAAGGATTTTAGGGCTTTTTCTTCTTCTTTTTCTTTTTTTCCTTTTCCCTAATGTCATATGTCGTCAAGCGGACAACTGGAGTAGAACATGGTGAGCTATTAAAAACAAGGGCAAAGAATATCCTCAAAACTCAATTTTATGAAAAAGGTTCTGCTTGAGGTATTTCAAGTGCGTGGATGTACACTCACGGCACGCGAGTGGAATGTTAAAACAAAGCAACAACAGTCCTAATCCTGTGGGGCTTTTGGCTCATTAGCATTGTTTATGCTACATAATTTTTTAATTAAAAAATTGACTTGCCTTACAGTTTTTTCCACCAACTCACACATCATTTTTTTATTTATGTATCTTGGAACTTCCATTAACTAGAAGTTCTATGCACACCCCATATGTCAATAGCTTCTGCCTCATCTATTCCTCTTTGCTATGGCGGGTTGCATTGTCTTGGAGGAATATTGTTGAACTATCAACAAAGGCCTTTGAGACTTGAAATTTTCTTGCTTGCTATTTCATCATCGATATGAGTAGGTTTTCTTATTCTGCATTTTCGGGCATTGTTTCGTGTTTGTATGTCTCAGTCTCTCTTCCATAAAATAAAATTCATTATCTCTTGGCTGTTTGACTTGTAGTTTTAAGGGCTAAGCAGAAAACAGAAAGATAGGCATCTGGAACTTAGGGTACCTGGAGTAGGAACACATTCAGGGAATCACTGTGTTACTAATACTGTAGGTTGAAATGAGGTTTTTTTTCTGGCTATTAAAAAATTAATAGAGAAGAAAAAGGGATTACGGACAATGTAAGCGAGATTTAACCAACATCTCATACAGAGAAGTTGTTTTCCTCTGAATAGAATGAGTTGATGACATAGTATAAACCCTTAAAATTGATTTAAAAAATGCATAAAGTGTTCCAAGTTAATGTGCAAATATCATTTTCAGTGATGTCAATGGAACATAGTAATAACTAGCACATGCACCTCAGAGTCAAAGTTTAAATCCGGCTGTTCCATTTACTAGCTTAGTGAAGTGACCTTAACCGTTGTCTTCTCCTTCATCTATAATTCTTCATCTTCATCTATAAAATCCCTTTTTTCTTCATCAGTAAAGTGGGGCTAATATCACAGCGAGAGGAGTGAGGTGATGTGTCTGAAACTCTCAGCACTGTGCTTGAAGCATGACAAGCACACAATAAATTGTAACATTGTCGTTACTGTTTTCATTATTGTATCCAGTAAATGCTTACAAGTGCTTATAAGAGGATATAAGAAGAGTTTTCTGATCAAGTAAGAACTAATGATTGTAATGGTATTATAAATTCAAGTACTACAAAAACGACTCAAATATGCATCTACATATTGTTTTTTACTACCCGTGGAAGATGATTAGTCTAAAAGCATAATTTTGTGGGGAATAGTAATCTGGACATTTTTATTATTTTTAATGGAACTATATGTTTATAGCCTTTTCCTTTCTGATTTATCCCAGGGAAGAGGCATCGGCCATAGCGTTAGTTATCCTCAAGTAGGGAAGAATGTTTTCTGGCTGCTTGTTTTGAGTCACACCATATCATTAATACAGTTATTTGAGTTTTAAAAATGTTGGAAAGAGCTTGTGAGAATGTATACTTATGTAAAGTGGAAGCACGTAGTGCCCTTGAACATTGTATTTCTGTCGTACACACTGTATTCCTTTAAAACCCTGCAATGAATGGGTTACATTATAGTGGTTGAGTTGTCTGTTAGTTAAGTTCTGTGTTTCTTCAACTTGACTATCCTCTCTCCACTCTCCCTTCTCCCCACCCCCTAAGAAATGCTGGTCAGGACTTAAGATCGTGATTATCCATAGCCCCCTTCATAACCAAGGTCCAAGGAAGATCTCCTTTAAATGGCTTGAAATCTTAAAAATATGAAACATCTTGTACTTTCTCTCACTGCAGATATTCTACTTTGTCTGTTCTTTTTTTTTTTCTTCTTTTTTCAAATGTTTTATTTATTTTTAGGAGACAGAGAGAGAGACAGCGTGAGCAGAGGAGGGTCAGAGAGAGAGGGAGTCACAGACTGAAACAGACTCCAGGCTCTGAGCTGGCTGTCAGCACAGAGCCCGACACGGGGCTCGAACCCACGAACCGTGAGATCATGACCTAAGCGAAAGTTGGACACTTAACCGACTAAGCCACCCAGGCGCCCCTGTCTGTTCTTTTTTTGGCCTAGGGCCACATAGTTGTTGGAAATGCCTGTTACTCTTTAAGGAGTCTGACTTCTTGCTGAGGTGCTGGAAGAAATCTAAGCTGCTCTGGGATTCCTTCCCCTGCCTGGGATCCCAGTTGCTGTACAAAGTGATTGAGCTCGGCCGAGCCCGCAGCAGTGCCCCTGGGAAGGACCGGGGCAGAGGCGGCTGTGGATTGTCTGCTTCTTGCTTCCCTAGTGTACCCGAGAGCTGCTTCAGCATCTGCGCGGTGTAGGCCTGTCGAGTTGGAGCCAGCTGCTCCAGAGGGGATTTTTCCTAGTGAAAGTCTTCAAGTTGTCTCTCCGAGTGTGAGAGCTTTTTTTTTTTTTTTTTTTTTTTTTTTTTTTTTTTTTTTTTTTTTAACTAACTGTCTAAAACTAGAAAGTCACTTTTCTTTCTTTAAAAAAAAGGTCTCGTGGCACCTGGGTGGCTCAGTCAGTTAAGCGTCCAACTTGGGCTCAGGTCATGATCTCATGGTTTGTGGGTTTGAGCCCCGTGTCGGGCTCCGTGCTGACAGCTCAGAGCCTGGAGGCTGTTTCAGATTCTGTGTCTCCCTCTCTCTGACCCTGCCCTCCTCACGCTGTCTCTCTCTCTCTCTCGCAGAAATAAATAAAACATTTAAAAAATAAATAAGGGTCTCTCATTCAGGATAAACATGGAAGTAGTTGCTTCCCCCTCCATGTGATATATGAATATAATTTGGAGAGGACGGTGAGAACGGTAGAGGAGCAGTGAACTCATTCACAACATGTTGGTATTTTTCCAGTTCTGTACAAAGAACTATGTATCTCTGAAGCCTGGCTGGTTAAATTCCAAGAATTAATTCCTACTACCGTTTCAACACAACTTTCTGTCCATTACATATAGTTGAAAACTAATCCCCTTTGTTGAAAGATGAAGCATACAAATGTGAAGAAAAATCTAAGTCTTCAACATGTTACTTTAAGTCGCGAGCTGCTTTTCCTAAGAACCTAGAGCTCTCACTCTAAAAAACATATGTTTTTTAAACGTAAGTAAACCTGCAGTGTTTAAGCCTTAATGATAAGAAGAAAACAGTGTTTAAAAAAAAACAACATATTGCGAAATATCCCTTGAAAAACGTTTGATTCTCTGGGAGTATAAATGGCTTCCTTGTAATTGTTTTTCAGTGAGAATCTTCTAACTTTATTACAGGAGCTCCTCTTTCATTTCTTGTTCATTAATTTTTAAGTAACTTCACAAAAGAATAAGAATACATTTGTTAGATTTCTTTGTGTTTAGGGTATTTATGCATTTGTACAGAAGAGTTGAAAGAGTGCCATTTCTGGGGAGTAGTCAATCCATCTGGCTTTCCTTCAAATACGCTAATGGCTTTGACATCTTTTATGGCTTCATACGCCTTAGCCTAGGCTGGTCAGGTTTGCTTACATTGTGGTATTACTGTAGCAAATTAGTGTTTGCACAGCTAATATATTGATCAAAGCGTGTTAAACTGTTTCATAACCCACAGTAAGGAGTTCATTTGGCTTAGCACAGATTTCAGAAGTCAGTGCTCATTGTTTTCTTTCTTTCTTTTTTTTTTTAAACTTTTTAAAATGTCTTTATTTTATTTTAAGAGAGAGACAGAGAGTGAGCAGGGGAGGGGCAGAGAGAGGGAGACACAGAATCCGAGGTAGGCTTCAGGATCTGAGCTGTCAGCACAGAGCCCGATGCAGGGCTCGAACCCACGAACCGTGAGATCATGACCTGAGCTGAAGTTGAACGCTTAACCGACTAAACCACCAGGCGCCCCAGTGCTCGTTGTTTTCATTAGAAATATAGAAGAATCGTTTTTATTTGAGTTTTGAATCTTGAAAGAGGAAAACAATGCTTGTGAGATTACTGCAGAGATGGGCACAGCCTGCTCTTCTTTACTAGTTACTGCGTCACTTGATATCCCCTCCCCCCCTAATGTCAGGAAATTATGTAGTGACAACAATTAATACTTTCTAATGATATAGACTGAATAGAATCAGCGCAGTTAACAAGAACAGTAGCTGCCCATTAGACTCTGAAATCTATAGCTCTACAGCTACAGGGGAATTGCATTTGAAATTCTTCTGGGAAGTGGACTGGAAGAGGGAGGGCAACATAAAACAGGAAGATAAATTTCTGATTCCATTAACCTATTTTTTAAGTGTTAATTCATTTTTTTTGTAATGACAGATTGAACTCTTCTGAGCCAGAAACAAAGGATGTTTTTTATCCTTTGGTCATTCAAATACATTTAAACTGTAGCCATTCCAATGTCTGAATCTAAAATGGAATATAAAGTAAAATGCAGCTATACATTTTTTTTCAAACTATTATGGATATATAAAAAAAGAACAGTGTTTGGTTACTTGAATTTGAAGCAGTCTCTGTCAAGGAGAGACGAGTGCCAAGTTAATCAGTAAGTGGTCCCAACCCCCGCCCAAAATACATTGTAGCTTTGCTTTCCTGCTGAATCGTTACCACTCATATTACGAAGTTAATATCGAGATTATAGGGGAGGCTGGAGTCTCTGGTATTAACATCACCATGATGGTAGGTCTTGGTTTCACCCAAGAATTTTTCTCATTCCTCCTTTGGAATGCAGTGGCAGGATGCCAGTTGCCTTTTCACAGAACCACAATATATTCAGGATTTTACTATTGTTGGTGTTCTTTTTTCTCGAACCATGGGACCGAATTGTAAAGTTATTAAGTGCAGTGATACGGTATCCTAATACCTGGTACGATAAATACTTCTTCCCAAGTAGTGACCAGATAAGTGTCCATTTTTTGGGTGGTTTCAGCTCTGGACTCTACTAAGACGGTTACCTGCAGCTACAGAAGGTAGGGAAAACATCCGTAAACTAGAGTCACTGCACACTTTTAAATGTTTACATTTTGATCCTTGCTGAATATAAATGTGACTTTAGTGTTATTTGTGTTGCCTGTTCCGTAATACGGCATGATGCTGGTGGAATACAGTTGGGACTGTCACGTAGCTTTTTCTCCACCTTGCTGTCGGCATCACAAACGGATTCATTACACATTACAATATGCTTTAACACATATTAAAACCTGAATACCTGTATGCATGCAAAACAAGTGTGTCTGTTGGTAGAAAGAAAAACTCACCCATTTTTGCAACTTGGAGCTACATCAGCGGTTCTCAGCCACCAGAAATTTTGGCCCTCGGGGTACGTGTAATGATGTCGTGCTTGGAGGCATTTTTGGCCATCACAACTGGTGTGTGTGTGTGTGTGTGTGTGTGTGTGTGTGTGTGTGTTACAAGCATCTAGTGGGGAGAGGCCAGGGTTGCTGCTAATGTGCGGTGCACAGGACAGCCGCCCCAACAGGCAGTTACCTGGCCCGAAATAGCAATAGTGTTAAGGTTGAAAACCCCCCAGCACCGGCACACACGTGTAATAAACAGCTTTTGGCTTATCGCCTTCTTACCTGTATCTCTTGAGTGACAGAAACCCATACCCATGCTCCATATAAGAGCTTGTTTTTATGGCCACAACATAAGTTTTCTTACATATAGAAAACTAGGATTTCGTACAGCCATTCTCAATTACAAAGGACAAGATGGACTGTCTGTTACTCTTTCTTCAAGGGATTGAATTTTCTGTCGGCCGTAGAATAACGAGAAAACCAGGAAAGATGAGAAAGGAGGGAAGCCTTTTCTCTATTTTCATGAGCATAATCTGTGAAGGGAGAGTCTTTTTTGATACTGTATATATGTGTCTTTCTTATATAAACACTTGGCTTATAATATTCCGATACAGTGGCTCTTTTGCAGCTGAAATGAGACCAGTGTGTGAGGTTTGGGTCTTCTGAAAGGGAGTCAGGCATCCTGGGAGAATGCAGGGCCACGCAATTCCAGGGTCGCCTGAAATGTGACTCCTATGGGACTTCTCTCTCTTCTCTCTTCTTGGAGCTGGACTTTGCAGAGGTTCATGGGCTTGAGTTGGCGGGAAGACAGTCTGTGTCCCTGGAGGTGGACAGGGAGGCAGTGTGTCAGCCCCCAGGGATCGTGAGGACAGGCTCACCCGAGTGTGCCTCACGGCAAGCCACACCAGGCGCTTCTTCCTTATTCTCTCTTCATTTCCTTTTTGGTATTGCCGAGTCGTAGCTTGTAAATCTTAACTTTCCAACAGTACATGCTTACTGGGAAAACCTTAAATATTACCAATGTGCACAAAACAAAGTGGAAGTCATTCACCCTCTACCCTATGTCAACATTAATTTTGATATGAATCTTTTGTCTTTTTTTCCCCCACTTACAAACATACAAATGCATATACATTTTTAAAGTAAGACCCTTTATGGGGTGCCTGGGTAGCTCAGTCAGTTAAGCTTCTTCGACTTTTGATTTTGGTTCAGTCATGATCTCAGGGTTCATGAGTTGGAGGCCTGCACAGGGCTCTGTGTTGACTGTGCGGAGCTTGCTTGAGATACTCTGTCTCTCCCTCTCTCTGCTCCCCATCTCTGCCCCCCCTCTCTCAATATGAATAAATAATCATTTAAAAAAATTTAGCTGGGGCAAGAGGGAGATGTGAGGTGGTGAAAGCATGCTAAGTGTTGTGCAGGAGGACAGAGGAGAGAAACACTGAGTAACCATAGTCTTTGTTAGGAAATGTGTGTTAAAATTTCCAAGTAAGTACTAAAGAAATGGGAATGCAATCTTGGGATTCCCACAGCAGCAGAGGGGAAATAAAAGATGATCATAGGGGAAAAAAATTAAATCCAAAAGAAGGCAGGAAAAAGAGAGCAAAGGGAAAATATGGTAAAAATAAATAAGTCCAAATATAAAAGTAATTACAATAAGTAGAACTTGGTTAACTTAATATAATGATAAATTATCATGCTGGATTTTTTTTTCTTTTAATCTAGCAACTTAGAGGAGCTATTTCTGAAATGAAACCACATAGAAATTTTCCAAGTAAGAGAATGGAAATAAATAAACCAGGCAATCATATTCAAACAAAGCTACTATTCACATTAAACACTAGACAGTGTAAAATTTAGGATATAAAGCAATAATAGGACTAGAGAATGACCCTGCATAATAATGGTAAAAAGTAGGATACAGCTTAAATGCACTTAACTGCATAATCAAAAACTTAGAAGACAAATTTGACAAATCTTCAATTATAGTGTGAGATTTTTACATACCACTTTTAGTAACTGGTAGATCAAGGAGGCAAAATATTAGTAACTGTAGGAAAGATGTAAACCAAGAAAGATTGATAAACAGTCTAATCTATCTAAAAAGATATTTAGTACACATAGAATAGTTATGGAAATTGACTATATATGAGTTCACAATAAAAATCTCAGCAAGTTTCTATGAATCTGTATTATACAGACTGCGTTCTTTAACTGCCATGAAATTTAACTAGAAACCAACACTAAGAAGGTAGTTGAAAATACCCAGGCCCCTGTGTTTGGAGGCTGAAAGATAAACTTCTGAATAACCCATGAGTTAGAAGAGGAAATCACAGTGGAAATCGCAAAATATGTAGTTGTGAGAGACAATGGAAATAGTACAAATAAAAACTTGTGGCATGGGCCTTAAACTCTATTTAGAGGAATATGGTGGTGAATAAAACGCATGAGAGAATTAATCCCTAATGAGCTAGAGCTGAGAGACCTGTTAAAGAAAAAGATGAAAAAGGGCTGTAAAATAAATGAAATGATTAAAGAGACAGAAGAAGGAACAAAAACTCTAAGTGAAAAGGACCCTATGAAAAAAAGACCAGATTTCTCTTTCAAAGAACCAAATAGACTCATTGTACATTATTGGTGGTTTGGATTATTTAGTCACCAGATCCTAAAATTTAAGCTCACATATTTATGTTTCCATTGCCTAGGGAACCATTAGAATAATTATCAGAAAGCACTATTCTAATAATATAATCATTAGGAGAATCAGACTGTTTAAAGTTTTGAACTAGAAGGTAAGCAAATGTCAGCCACTCTAATCAGACTAAAATGCTGACATTTATAAAGCAAGAAGAAAAATTACACTCATGAGCCTGGGCCATTAAGATTTTTCTGTGAATCTTAGATGAAGAACCCTAAAACTGTGCCAGAAGGGGAAATATTCACATTGTAGGTTTTATATCTATACAGAACTGAGTACTTTATCTTTTAGCCCCAAGAAATCTCAAGGGTTAGCTTCAAGATACAGCTTCTAATTCCCTTTGTTTCACCGGTTTTAACTGGAACCTTCCTTCTGCAGATATGATTCACTTCCCAAGTAGAATATAAACAGATCAGCTTTTGTTTTTAATTCTTCCATGCTTTCAGAAGATAGCATATGATAAAGTTTTTAGTAGCTTCACAAAAATTTATTTGCTTTTTTAGGTCCCGGGGGAAAAAAAACACACACACATCCATATACCTGCATGAACACACACATCTGTAGCTACAGGCACAAGCAAGAGAGCATCAGGCTTCGCTCTTTTTGCAGATAGGTCAGTTGGGAATATCGACTTCCTAAGAGTACTCAGCTGCTTACTTTAAAGCAATGATGAATACGAATGGACAAGTTCAACAAAATGTCAGTGATAAATACAAGCTCTCTTTCTATCTGGCCTCAGCACGTGCTGCAGTTGAGTAAATGCAAGCCTTCAAACAAAATGGGAAAAGAATCCAGTCTAACTTAAGCTCAAGTGAAATTTTATTTTGATTACATTCTTCTATAGATTTGTCCCTCTTCATTAGAACTTATTTAGAATTTTTACAAAGAAGTAACATATACCTGTGTCTTATGGTTATACGTGTGTCTTATACCTATGTCTTCTTCTTATACCTATGTCTCTGTTAGCCTCTTTGTTTCTTAACGCAGGAGTTGAGATGGGACAGACAGTTCTTCTCATAGACAAATAAGGAAATTTGGATGCAGAGGGGCTTTGGGGAGGTCTCTTTGGAACCTGATCCCAAACCTCCTGGCTCCTTATCTCGGCCATTTCCCATATTCCAGATCCTGGTGCAAGGAGATACAATCTAACTCTGTTTCTCTTTAGCATAAAAATTCATGGGAGAGCCATTGTTTCCTTACCTGCTCACCCTTTAATCCCTGGCAGTTTGATTTTGTATTCTTTTTTTTTTTTTAATTTGAGAGAGAGAGAGAGAGAGGGAGGGAGACAGAGACGGAGAGGGAGAGGGACATGGAGAGAGAGAGAGAGAGAGAGGAGAGATAGAAAGAGAGAAAGAAAGAATCTTAAGCAGGCTCCACACCCAGTGCAGAGCCCGACCAGGGACTTGATCCCACGACCCTGGGATTATGACCTGAGCCGAAACCAAGAGTTGGATGCTGAACCACCTGAACTGACTGAACCACCCAGGTGCCCCATGATTTTGTATTATCTCTTAACCAAAACAGCTCCCTTAAAGTCACCAGCACTCTCCCATTAGTTTAGTCATTAGTTTCTGTACTCAAATTCACCTCCAGAAATGGTATTTTGCTGACCACCCCTTTCTCCTTGAAACTCTCTCCTCCTTTGGCTTTTGCCATCCTGTTTTCTTGCTATATGTAATATTTATACATAAGCATCTCAGCACTGTGTTTGCTGATTGCTTTTCTATTTCTCCATTATTTCTTTAATAGTGGAGCTTTTCGCTTGTACTTTGTCTTCTCATTACATATCCATATTATTATGCATCCGATTAATAGATTCAACAAATATTTATTGAAAGCCCATTCCATATCAGGTTCTATTCTAGCTGTGGGAGGGGGGTGGTTTAGGCATAAAAAAGGCAGACTGTCTCTATTAAGATAACTGTGGATTGTAGTATATGCTATGAAGATCAGAGGATGATATGGAAGGAGTAACTGTTTTATAGACTGTGGTCAAGGAAGAGATGGCACTTCGAGGTGCCTGGATGGCTCAGTCGGTTGAACATCCAACTCTTGGTTTCAGCTCAGGTCATCTTCTCACAGTTCATGAGTTCGAAACCCACTTCAGACTCTGTGCTGTCAGTAGAGCCTGCTTGGGATTCTTTCCCTCTCTGTGTCCCTACCGCACTCATGCATGCCCTCAAAATTAAATAAATGTTAAAAAAAGGAAGAGGTGATGTTTAAACTGGAACTTCTTGTTAAATGTGGAAAGTCAAATGGAGCACCTTCTAGGCACAGGGAACATCAAGTGCAAAGGCCCTGAGGCTGGAGAATGCTGAGGTGTTCGAGGAGAACCACGGGTAGCCACTCAGAGGTTAGAATGGGATTGAAGAGGTAGGCAAAGTAAATCATCTAGACTGACATCTAAACATTTAGAGCAAAATAAAATGTCTTCACTGAGTAGCTAGTACATCAAAAGAATTAAAAGGTGGTATGATAATTTTAACAGTAACAGTTAACTCTTAGTATGTTCCAGATACTTTCCTGAGTATTATCTCATTTGCTAACTATAAATACTTTATGGCCTAGGTCTTATTACTGCCTCTATTTTATAGGTAAGGAAACCAAGTGGTGGAATTAGGACTTGAACCTAGGCATTGTGACTCTTAGCCAGTAACTATACTGCCTCTCAGCAGAAACATGTGAGTCACTTTGTCCTTAGCTATCAAGTAAGCACTTACTAGCACACATGTACCAGAGACACCAGAAAGGATGATGCACCAACCACATCTCATCTTCACGTCTGACCTCTCCTCTGAGCTTTGGCCTCGTATTTCAAGTGACTTTTGGCCATTATGTCAAACTTCTATCTAAGATCAAATTCGTCGTCTGCCTTATTAATACTGCTCTTTTCCCTTTCTTTTCTATTTCTATTAATAACATAAAGAGTCATGCAGGTTTTAAAAAAATAAAACAAAACTCAGAACCATCCTTGATTCCTTCCTTGATCCCCACTCCCCTAATCCAGTCAGTTGCCAGTTGCTACTGAGTCTGCCTCCAAAGCATCAGCCATCATCTCCAGTCCTCCACTCACAACAGTTCCTCAACCTGAGTCATTATCAGAGCTCCTAAGTGCTCTCCCCACTTCCTACGTGTATGTCTGCCTCACCGATCGACTTGATGATCTGTTCTACGCACTGCCAACAGATTGATCTTGCTAAAACATGGCATGGTCAGAGTTACCCTTGCTCAGTAACCTTTGTGGGTCTTCACTGCTTAGGGGATCAAGGCCAAGCTCACTGGCCCTTCCATGATGTGACTTAACATCTACTCTCCCACTCCCATTCCCACTTCTCAGACCCTTTATCCAGACGGACTGAACTCCTACCCACTCCTTACTCCAGCCCTGTGCTTCGTCCCAGTGCCTTCATCACCTACATAGCACCAGGTGCCTTGTCTTAAATCAATATGTTGAATTGATGAAGTATTTAAAGGACAAAAATTCACTCAACTAGCAGAAGATAACACTTTTGGTTGATTTTTTTTTTTTTCATTTTTCCATCCACCCAGTCCATAATCAAATCTGTCATATTTTCTAATATAAACCTCATTAGCCACAAGATGTAGAGTGGATGCCCATTAGCAACAAGTAAACAGTCCTTGAAAATCTCTATATTCATGGGGCACAGCACAGTATTTTAAAGTCTAGAATGGTATAACACTAAACAGCATAGTATTACGATGTAGTACTAAATATATTATTACCATGTTCTCTACCCTTCTGGGCATTGACACTTTTATCAAGAATGTCTTAGCTGTTGCTAGGAGACAGCATACATAAAAGAACTTAAAGCCTCCTTTATAAATTGATGAATTTTTCATTTACTAGGGAGAGTATTTTCAAGAAAAATAAAATCCCGAAGTTTCGTAAGTCATATCTTCTATTGCTACAGAATGTTGGATAGCTCTCCACTTCCCAAAGGACATTCAGAGGCCTTCCACGGGCTGTCAGAAACTTTACATTCCTTCCCAGTGTCTATTACACTGCACCAGCTCTCCAGTTCCAACAGACTGGCTGATTTCTTCATTCTCCCTTAGACACCCTTTACTTTTCTGGACATTTTTTTCCATACATATCCATCTGTATGGGATGCTCTCCGTCTAGTTCAGTTCCTAACCAGATTTTCCTGATTTCTCAGGCCCAGATCAAGTCCCATCTCCCCAGAAAGCCTCTTATGCCCCGTCCAGCCATAAGTCACCGCTGCTTTTCTTCACTTCTGCAGCCCCCTGTGTTCGAATATGAATCACACACAGCTTAGTGGCGTTTTTTTATGTTGTTATCCACCATTCCGTAAATCTTCTATTATTTTTCATGTCATTATTTATTCAGCAAACAAATGGATGGATCTTTACAACCTGTCTTTATTGATTATATTAATATATTATATTATTGATATATTATTATACACACAAGCTTCCTGAGGGCAGGGATCGAACCTTATATTTCTGGGCATTCCCTCAAACAATACTTAGATAAGTGCTCTCCTCATAAGAAGTCTGAATATAATAATAAAGTCTTCAGTTAGAAGGATCTGTTAGTTAAGAGAAACTCCTTTTCTCTCCATGATAATTATTTTCCTAATAACACCAATCACTACGGAATCTTAAAAGAGGGGTTGTAGTAACCAGTATACGATCAGTGGTTTATTGAAGTATGGCCGATCTCCCAAAACCTCATTAAAGTCTAACATTACTGTTCCAGGGAGCATAGTCTCAAATAAATAAATTTGTGAAATGTAATACATGGAGTGATGAAAATCTCTAATATCATCAATCTTTTGCCCCATTAAAGATAGATCATCCACTGTGAGCAACAGGACCCAACAGGGCTTGACTTCCCATTTCCCTCTGGTAGGTTAGTCATCTCAAACAAGACATTTCCCAGGGAATGACATTCTCCCTTGCTCCCACTCATTCATTAAAGACCACAGGTAAAGTAGGTCTAAAGAACACGGGATCATAACTATGACTTTTAAAAGCTGACATCTGCAAGGACAAAAATCAGGGTTTCGTGTAACCAGTAAGAAAACGAGGAGCTTCATGTTTAAAACTAAACTCAGCTATGGGAAGTTGCGTAAGCACCGTAAAGGAGTGTGAAACAAAGAATCAGTGATTAGATAGTTGTGTGAGGGAAAGTGTTTAGAAATTATCTTTCAAGCCATGACTTTGATTTGGTGGGTGTGGAAGAGTCTTGGAGGGTCTAGAGAAGAGGAAGGCTGTGGTCAAGATCCAGTTTGCTCATTCCTAGTACCAGCCATGGCTTACATTAAGTCTTTTGTTTCCCTTCTCTGCTCCACACCCTTTCCTTCAATTAAGCGAGCTCCTTTTCTCAGCCCACTGTTTACATGTCTTGCTCCTGATTTTACATTGCCTGTTACATGCTCTCATATACCAGATAACCTCATTTCACTTCCCTGGTCAGCCTGTGTTTTCTTTCAAAACTTACCTTACATCTTAGTTCTTCCTGGAAACCTAGCTTGATTAGGTAGGTCAAGATGAAGGTCATTCATATATCATAATAAAATATAATCTCTCTACATATTGTGTAAGAGATGGCAATCTCTTATACTTATATATCTGTCTAGACATGTTTAAATATGTGAGTTTTGAGTCTTTTAGTTGTTTATTTAATATTTCCCGAGAGTCCAGCATTAATTTAAAGGTATTCAGAAGTAATCATTTAAAATTCTTTTTTTTTTTTATTAAAAATTGTTTATTTTAGAGAGAGAGAGACAGAGTGCGAGCAGGGAAGGGGCAGGGAGAGAGGGAGACACAGAATCTGAAGCAGGCTTCAGGCTCTAAGCTGTCAGCACAGAGCCCGATGTGTGGCTTGAACTAATGAACCGCGAGATCATAACCCGAACTGAAGTCATACACTTAACTGACCTAGCCATCCCATAAATTCTAATAAATGAACTGAAAAGGAACAGTGAAGAACATGAAACATGAAATCAGACAAAGAAAAGAAAAATGCCTAATTTTTATGTGAGCAATTCAACTATTGATTATTCATGCAACAGACTTTTTTAAGTTTTTACTTAAATTCCAGTTAACATACAGTGTATTATGAGGTTCAGGTACACAATATAGCGATTCAACACTTCCATACAACATCTGGTGCTCATCATCACAGGTGCACCCCTTCATCCCATCACCTGTTTAAGCCGTCCCCCCACCCACCTCCCCTCTGACAGCCATCAGTTTGTTCCCTGGTTAAGAGTCAGTTTCTTGGTTTGTCTGTCTCTCTTTTTCTTCCCTATGACTGTTTGCTTTCTTTCTTAACTTCCACATATGAGTGAAATCATATGGTATTTGTCTTTCTCTGACTTATTTGCTTAGCAGAACGCTCACTAGCTCCATCCACATCGCCTGCAACAAATTATTATCAATTATTCGTGCGATAAGTATTTATTAGGCAGTTATTATATTTCAGACACTGTTTGAGGCACCGGGGATACAGTATTGACCAATAAAACTCAGTTTGTTAAGTTGTAGTATAAAATATTCAGTAAGACAAAGTTTTGAAAACGTTATCAGAAACTGAGGAGAGACTGATAAGAAACAACGATCAAAGTCATCTATGCCAGTAGATGATCTGTCTGAAATATGGTACCCGGTGAACAAAATGTGGTTCTGAACCACTTAGGAGCATTCTGAAGATGAAGTGATCAAGGTAAGGGAGTTTATTAAAAAAAATGGTCAGGTTGGGTAACTCTTGGTATATTTGGAAGAGTCCAGATTATAGCATATTCATTTCATAGAAGGATTTAACAAACAGTTAACAAGAAAAAAGACTTTGAAAAACACTGTCAAGCTCCTTTGACATCTAAACCTATTTTTTTTTTTTTTGCCCCAACAACAACAGAAAAAGACTTTCCAAAGGAAGTGGTGGAAGAAACCCCATTGCTTGAGACATTAAAAACCAGATGGCCCAAGGCCCCAGAAAATATTCACGCGGGATCAATCCTTCACTGGGTGAAAAAGCAGAGAGAGGAACCAGTGTAATTTGTGTTTTGAATCTCTAGCTCAGCAATGCTCTGAAAATAGTTATTTACATTTCCTCGGACCTTTCCTTAGTTTCTTAGCTCCGCTTTGTGGTCTCAAAGCATTCTGTGTGGACTTCTCTGAGAGCCGGCCACACAGGATTTGCCTGTTTATTTGGGCATCTCTTGTGCTCGCTCTGCTCCATGTATTGTGAGCTTACCAGGTTTTCTCCCTGACCCTTGCGGGAGGGCTGTGCGCCCTGGGCCTGCTCAGCGGTTTCCCATTTGCTTCTGCCACCGCTGCAGGAGTTTCAGTTTTTAAGTTAAATTTCTTGGTTTGGGAAAAGCACATTTGAGGACAGTATAAATTTGGAACTCACATTGTACAGGCCTGGGGTTTTGATTTCTCACAGGAAACCCCTTCCCTCCCCCTCTGTCCACCACCGTCCAGAGCCCTAGAAAGACAAAAAGCTTCCTTGTGGTTTCCCTGGGTTGGCGGGGGTCTTGCTTCCAGCCCTCTGCTTCTCATGGGCCCAAGGCCACGTCTCCTGTATCTGTGAAGATATTAAAGCTCCAGCCTCACCCCCAGCCTGCAAATGGCTGGCATTCCCCTTTGAGCAACTGAGGAGAGAGACAGGTCTTTTCGGCTTGGTTCACCATATTGCTAGAGTCAGCAACTGCAGATACACAACGATAGAGACTTAGTTATAAGTCTTTGATTTATATACTTTAATTCAAGTCAAATAAACAAAAATTTGAGCATATACGAGGCAGACGTGAGGTGTCTAATATTTTTCTCATGAGCACCGATGGGCTTTGTACTCTTAATATTAATTACTCCTTGATATGAAAAAAAACTTTTTGTTGAATTTGTGATGGAAAAGATCCTAAATGGCTACTGATTATGATTTACAGGAAAAGTGACATTAGCATATACAAAGAATTGCTCAGAAGTTACATCAACATAGAGATCCATCCAGACCCAAGTGTACGCTCTGGTTTTATAACTGAAGAATAATATGTACTTGTATTGGAGGTCATGTCAGATAAGGTTAATGTGGTTACATGAGACTATATGGTAACAATGGGGTTGGCATTCCAATCAAATGAAGTTCTTCTAATTTAAATAACATATTTTATTCCCCGTGCTGATCAATCATTTTCTCTCCCAGCAAGTCAAACCAGTTTTTGCACTATTGATTTGCAAAACTTACATGGCATAAACAGAATGTGACAGAAGTTGTTTGTTATTAAGAGAGAGAATATCATCTCTAAGAAACTTGTCATCTGGAAATAGGAAAAATCACACAAAGTCATTTTATTTGTATCATGGCTTTTTCACTGTTGGCTACATTTGTGACAGCTGATTTCATATTAAATATGAACAGTATTTTATTTATGCTTGAACGTGCTATAGTAGGAAGTAGATTTTACTCAGAACCTTCCTGGCTAGAAAGTATATCATTCCAATTTAATGACACATTGCAGACCAGTTATGAAGAACATTTTCTATATCTAAGACAACTAAGCTACCACTTTGAGGTCAGAATTTTGAAGCTTTACTTCAGTGTCAGGAGGTTATTGTTTTTGGAGATCAGAAGTGGTAAAATATTGCAAATTTCATTTGGCTTATACTTATGTAAACAGGTACAGCTTTTAGGAAATCATGGATATTAATATACACTGTATGATTATAATGAATGAGCTATGGAAACAGTCCCATCTGTTGTTGGATTGTTGCTCTGGGAAGCAAATTCGAATTTAGTGTCTTTCCTTTTCAAGGAGACTAATACAATAAAAAACATTGAGGCATTCAATTTATTTCTGGTAGTGGTAGAACAAGTCTTATCAGTAAATTTTTACGTGAATTTCAGTGACATCTGCTTTAGAAAAGGCTAACTGAATTGTGTTGAAACTCTTGGGTTTGTGGAGCATGTCTGTGGTTTGTACTGTTTTGATACTACTTTTCAATATATGAAAATACCCATGGGGCAGCCTCCTGCTGAATTTCTGGTCACTATGTCATCAGTGCTACGAGTGCACGTTGTCAGTTGTTTAAACATTGTGAAATCCACTGTGGGCTGGCAAGAAGCATCTGGGAGCCAGACTTTTCCTGTGGACACACGCCAAGTAGTGGATTGAATTTCCTCACTAAAGCAAGCTATATTGAGAATCATTTTTCTTTTTGAGTTTTTTAAGCCAGGAATTATTTTCTGAAGCTAAGTAAGGATCACATAATAAAATTGTTTATAACTACCTGAAGTCTGGAATAACGAGTTGATAACTATCCTTAGGTAGCCACGGTAGGTGTGAATAAGTCATGCAACTAAACTACTTAGGGTAGCAAGCATTAGTCTCCCAATTAGACGGTTCAGAAAAGTTGATATGTCATTTCATATATTGTCTTCCAATGATTTATTCTAAGTATGGACAGTGAACATTGAATGACCCTTTAAATAAGTACTATAGTTGGGCATGTCATTAAATGTACATGTTTGGGGGCGCCTGGGTGGCTTAGTTGGTTAGGCGTCCGACTTTCGCTTAGGTCATGATCTCGCGGTTTGTGGGTTCGTGGGTTCGAGCCCCGCGTCGGGCTCTGTGCTGACTGCCAGCTCAGAGCCTGGAGCCTGCTTCAGAGTCTGTGTCTCCCTCTCTCTCTGACCCTCCCCTGTTCATGCTGTCTCTTTCTCTCTCTCCCACTCATGCTCTGCCTCTCTCCCACCTAGAAATAAATAAAACATTAAAAAAAAAATAAATGTACATGTTTGATTGCATTATTTAATCAGATATAAACCCTAAATTGCATGTTAATATACACAGATGCAGCATAACCTTTATTTTAACTCAAACTCCAGGAAAAGTTTGTAAAATGTCATATTTAGCTTAAAAAAATCTGAACAGTTGTGAGTCTGGGATGGGAAAACAAGAATGCTTTGTCATACCGGAAAAGAGGCCGGAGGTTAGCTTTCCAGCACTGATACTGCTTAGACTGTAGGTGCCTAAGGTGGCAGGGACTCGTGTTTCTAGAGTGGATATGTTTACTCCATGTGTTATCCTGGGCCACTGTTGGGTGAGACCTTAAAAAAGTAAAGATCTGGTTTGCCTGCCATGGACGTTAAACCCCCCTCCCCCCGTCCCAGCCCTTTTACATGAGGGCAGACATTTTGTTATGATGGCCTTATCGCTGGAACCTAAGTACAAGACACTTTGCAGATAAGAGTACAGCTTATCCCTGTAGAGTGTCAAAACGGAGCAGGTGTGGTTCCTCACCTCCCCTTTTTTAATTATATGAGTTTCAGGTATAAGCTTTATGATTCACAGTACAAAATGATCACCACTATAAGTCTAGTTACCATCCACGATATAGTTGACCCACTTCCCTTCAGTAACCACTAGTCTGTTCTCTGTATCCATGAGTTTGTTTCTGTTTTATTTTCTTTGTTCCTTTGTGGGTTTTTTTTTTTTTAGATTCCGCATATCAGTGAAATTGTGTGGTGTTTGTCTTTCCCTATCTGACTTATTTCACTTCCATTATATCCTCAAGGTCCTTCCATATGGTGGCAAATTGCAAGATTTTATTCTTACTTGTGGCTGAGTAGTATTCCACTGTAAAAATATACCACCTTTTCGTTATTCATTCATGTATCAGTGAGCACTTAGGTTATTTCCATATCTTGGTTATTGTAAAAAATGCTGCAGTGAACATGGGGTGCATATTTTGAATTAGTGTTTTTGTATTCTTTGGATAAATACCCAGAAGTAGAGTAACTGGGTCTATAGTAGTTCTGTAGGTTTAAACTTTTTTTTAATGTTTATTTACTTTTGAGAGAGACAGAGTGCAAGCAGGGGAGGGGCCAAGAGAGGAAGACACAGAATCTGAAGCAGGCTCCAGGCTCCGAGCTGTCAGCACAGAGCCCGATGCAGGACTCGAACTCACAAGCTGTGACAACATGATGACCTGAGCCAAAGTCAGGCACCTAACTGACTGAGCCACCCAGGCGCCTCTATAACTGTGCTGCTTTTTAAGCCCAAACCTTTATTTTTATGTACTTTGAAGAACATCAAATACTATTTCACAGGAATGAGCACCTAGACCTCCATCAGATGAGTACCGTGTGCCTAATCTCCCCTCTGCCCCCTGTAGGTCCTACCTTGCTTCTTCTGACAACTCCTCTCTACAGAAATAAACTAGTTCTAGAAGATCTTTCATTTCCTAGACACGCTAACATACTTTCTCGTAAATTTGTGTGTCAACAAATACCTCTTAACTTAGACTTGAAAATGCCTTAAATATGTAATTCTGAAAGTCCACACACACCCCCTCACAGGTGCATGGAAATTTTTATTTGCAGAGTGCCGTTCTTTCATATTATGTAAAGTGCTTTAATTTGCTGTATTTTTCATGTCTTGCTACAGTCAAATCTGGTGAGAAATGATCGCTGTCTCATTCAGGATTAATCAGTCTTCTCGGGCTCCTGGCTAGGACGGACACTCTGCTTGCTTCAGGGCTTGGCCTTCCTCTGTGTTTTCATCAGATTCAGCCTCGGAGAGGGAGGTGATGGGAGATGATTTTTCCATTTGCAAGCCGCCTTCCAACTGAAAGAAAAATGGAAGGGGCAAATGCCAAGCTTTTCACTTTTTGTGGCCATTACAAACATGACTCTTCTCCTGTTTTTCAGCAGGATACCCTATTTTTCAAGGGAGGTTTTTTTTTTCATACTGTCAGATGTAGCCAAGTTATTTTGTCATTGAAGAGTGTTTTTAAAAAAAGAATATATGTCACTATGAGATCATGAAAATAATATTTCTCATAAGTTACATGTTATGGCAGTAGGTTAAAGTGTTGTTTAATTAATTGACAAACACAAGAACAAGTGATCTAGGCAAGGTCCTACATCGAAAGGGAAGAAAAAGCATCAGAACTTGGAGGTAGACTGCCTGGATTTGATTCTGGCACTAATTCTTACTGCTGTGTTATGCTGAACAAGCTACTTAAGATTTTCTTTGCCTTCATTTCTTCATCCATAAAATGGGACTAACAGCCATGTCTTCCTCACAGGGTTTTGAGGACTGAATGAGATGTATGCATATGGTGGCTAGCATGGTGTTTGGTATATAGGCAATCCTCGGATTGTTACTTTAATCACTTGATTGTAAATCTTCACTGTCTTGGGCATGATATTGGCCACATTACCTCATTTCATTCTCACAGAAATTCTCCAAAGTAGATTTTGTGTTTCTGTTTTCCAGGTTGAACATTGAGATTCAGAGAGTTTAGTTAGCTCGCTAAGTGCACACAGCTAGTGAAAGAGGGTAATATGAACTCTGGAATACAGATTTTATTTGCATTTCTGTGGTCTCATTATATCTTTGGTGATTAATATGGAATTTCTGCTTTACCGGCTCAATTATAATTAATTTTATGTTAATATTATTTAGTAAGTTTTACCTATATTTTGAAGTTTAAAAGGCAAGTGACCCTTGAAGATACAATGCTCTAATGAACTTATATTCAAATTATGATAGAACACAAACCATTGAACTCTTATGTAAAAGAAAGCCTCAGAAGGTATGCCTCTATGTCAGTGGTTCTCAAAAATACGTTCCTAGGACCAGCAACATGGACTGGAAACTTTTTAGAATTGTACCTGCAAAATCTACTGAATCAGAAACTCTAGGGGTGGGGCCCAGCAACCTGGGTTTTAATAAGCCCTCTGAAGTTTGGAAATCACTATAGTAGTAGGTGAACCATACGTCATGGTGATATGCCAGAGATATTGATGTAGTTCATAATATCTAGTCCCAAACTAGAAGTTACATATCACAGAGGGAACATGTAGTGGTAATAGAAAAATACAAGTGGGGCTGTTATTTGATAATTGCCCTATAAATATTAAATATTCAATACTGTGTGTTCAGTCTCTTCCATTCCTTGGATTTAGGGCTTCTATGCAGGTGGTAACTATTGCTTTCCAAGCACAGCCCATTGAACACAAAGGACTGAGAGACTGAGAGTGACTTTCTCCCCACCCTCAGCCTCTTATGGCTGGGACACACAGAGCTATGGATTGGGATGGTTAAGTGTTTTGGGGAGGAGGGACATGAATAGGGGAAAGGCAGAGAGAGGGGGAGAGAGAGAATCCCAAGCAGATTACACGCTGTCAGCACAGAGCTCGACACAAGGCTCGAACTCAGGAACCATGAGATAATGACCTGAGCTGAAGTCAGAGTCGGACCCTTAACCAACTGAGCCCTCAAGCGCCCCATTTAGGATTTTTAGTATTTAGCAATGAAGAATCTTCAAGTATGAGGAACTGACACTAATATGGAGACGGAGGAAAAGCAATAAGAAATCATTGCCATTGCATCTTGTTCCTTCTTCAGGTATAGTTTGAATGTGGACTAGCATATGAAACAATGACAGGGGCCAAAGAATATAGGAAATAAATAGGGAAGCTGCTGCCATGTTCAGATTTAATTGTGAAAAAAATGAGACAAAAGCAGTTGTCACCTTAGCATCCAACAAGGGAAAAATTGGCCATCAGCCAGACATATTTGTAGACTTTAAGAAGGTAGATTTCAGAAAATTCAGAGAAGGAACAGGCACAAATGTATGGTATTAAAGATGAATGAGTATTTTAAAATATCATTTAATTCCAAATGATCCCAAAGAGGAAAATGGGGAGAGGAACTAAAATGTATCAGTATCTCTGTGCTATAATCTAGCCAATTAATACAGCTTTTACAGGGTCATATATTAAGCATTGAAATGGCCAGATAACCAAAGAAAATATGAAAAGAACTGACATTTGTGAATTATGCTAGGTGCGACAAAAGGTATATAATTGCTATGTGGTTTTGTTTGTTTTTAAAATTTGGGAGGTGCGTAGTAATTCTAACAAAACAATCGGTGTCTGTAACTATCCTCCAGCTGATAAGATTGGTAGGAGGTAACAGAAGCCGAGGATGGGCGAAGGGTGTCTGATAGGACACCCAGCTAACCAAAATCCATTTGATTTTCGTTCATCAAACATTCATGGAAATCATTTTTTGTTCCAGCCCCTCTGTTAGGCCTGGTTGGAGAGTTCACAGTTGGTGGAAAAGGAGACGAGTAGACAAATGTTTGTAGTGCTTTATGAGAGCAGTGATAATGGAGGCCTGTACTAAGTCTGGGAGATCACCAAGGGGGGAGTGCCCTGCTGCCTGGAGTGGTTTGGAGAAAGCACCCTATTTGGGGGACATATGAGCCATGTCTCCAACATGAATAGGAGTTAAGTTTGCCTCTCGTTTACTTAACTCTACATCAGAAAACAACATGTAAGTGAAATCATTGAATTACTGTAACTAATTTTAAAGGAAATATGCAGGAAGAGAGAGATGGCAGAAGTATGGAGTCTAGCAATTAAATGGTGAACTCTTCAAAATGAGTGGGAAGTTGCCATATCTGAAGTTGGGTTCCCAGAAACAGACAATGAGACAGTTGTACATACGAGATTTATTGGCAGGTTAGCTTGGGAGATACCCTCGTAGGAAAGCAAGGAAGGCAGAACCGGGCGGGAGAAACTGTCTGCAGCACAGCCGTGACTGAGGCCTCAGCTGAACCCTTGGGGAACTCTGGGTCTGGGATGTTTCTTCAAGGTTGTTGTTGAGGCAAAGGGGGCATGTCTTTATGTTCCCACATCAGCTAATCACTGGCTCGAGGCTGTCCTCTGAGAGGGGTGTAATCTTGAGTGAAGCAATTCCCTGTAGCTGAGGACAGTGCCTAGTGGGGGGGACTGCTAGTGAGCCAGCAGCAATGTGAGTCCCAGCAGTGGGAGGATGGCCCTGGAGAGGGCTTCTGGGAGGAGCGCCACGTTATCCACTCTGAGTGGATTCTGCAAACCCTAAACAGTTTAGGAACTTTGAAGTGGACTCCAAATAAGGCATCAAAGAGAGTCTTCTGTGCTATCTAGAAAGTGAAATAATAATTACTAGAACCTAGCATATGCTCAGGGAAATGATGGATGTATAACTAGACTCAAGTAAGGCATTTGGCCAAGATTCTCATGACATTTTTATGGGTATAAAGACCATTGGATAACTGACTGTAGTCAGCTGTGCCCAAATGGTGCTGATTAATTTATTTTGTGAATGTCTTAGAGCTTAATTCTCAATATTGTCATACCGTTGTATTCATTGATGCCTAGATGATGATATACAGGCTATACTCTCAATAGACTGAAATCATGGATCAAATCTAACAAGATGAAATATAATAGGAGATCACACTTGCTCCAAAAATCTTGTCGCACAAGTACGAGAAAGGAAAGACTTGGCTTCACTGCAAGTGTGAAAAACGCATGGGGATTTTGGTCATCAGCTCGTATGAGTCAACAGTGTAATGAGATTCAACCCTGAGATTGTGTGCTTTGGGAATATAAAATAATTATCAAATAGTGTTCTGGGTTACCAGACTATCAGTTTTTTTCATGTTGTAGATAACAATGTTTAGATATTTAACTAAAATGACATGGATGAAACTAGAGAGTGTCATGCTAAGTGAAATAAGTCAATCAGAGAAAGACAACTACCATATGATTTCACTCATAGGTGGAATTTAAGAAACAAAACAAATGAATAACGGAAAAACAGAGAGAGGCAAACCAAGAAATAGATTCTTAGTTAGTTATAGAGAACAAATTGATGGTTACCATAGTTGGCGGGGTAGGGGAGGAGGTGGGGAGTGGGTGAAATAAGGTGATGGGGATTAAGGAGTGCACTTGTTGTGATAAGCACCAGGTATAGTAAGGAAGTATTGATGGAAGTATTGAATCACTATATTGTACACTTGAAACTAATATCACATGGTTTGTTAACTGGAATTTGAGCAAAAACTGAAAAGGAAAGGAAAGGAGTAGAGAGGAGGGGAGGGGAGGAAGAAAAGAAGAGAGGAGAGGAGAGGAGACATAGGACACCGATTCCCAAACTTTTTGGTCTCAGGAACCCTTTACAATTTTAAAAATTATTGAGGACCCCCAAAAGCTTTATTTATGTCAGTTACATCTCTCAATATTTACTATGTTAGAAACTAAAACTGAGAAATATTAAAAATGTTTATCAAGGAGTTAAAAAATCTTAATGATAAACCCATTACCAGTGAACAGAAAATGTTTTTAGGAAAAATACCTATGTTTTCCCAAAATATCAGTGAAAAGAGCGACATGGTTTACATCTTGGCAGATCTCTTGAATGTCTTTTTAAAACAATACATGTAGACTCTCAGATCTGCTTCCGCATTCACTCTGTTGTTATATGTCGTTTTGATTTAAGTCTGGTTAGCATATTCAGAAACCCAGCCTCACACAGGTATATAGTAGGAAAAGGGAAGCGTTTTAATAATCCTTGGAGCTAATGGTAGATATTTTTCTTTGATACTGTACCCAAACTGGACAAGTTAAAGGTTAGTTGCAAGGTGGAATCCAAAACAGTATCAGTGAACTTTCTGTACTTTGTTACATCAACATTCATGAGTCTGTCTTGTACTTTAACTGGATCTCTTCCCATTCATGTTTTATAACATCATGCGTTGGTCATTTGGAAAGTATTGGTTCGCTGCATTATGGAGAACTTCCAAATATTGGTGAAATTATGATACAATTAAAAATTTACAGTTCATTAATTTCACCACCAATCTCATTAGAAAAGTCTTTCAATTCTAGGGAGTGGTCAAGCTCACAATGGCAGATCTAAGTTTCTATAATGCTAATTTTTGTTTGAAAGCTCAGTAGATGTCAGTTGTTTTCTTTGAAATAACAAGCTTACTTTGTTCATGTTTGAGAAAACATCTGCCAGATTCCCAAGTCTGAGTAACCGTAGTTCATCTGTCACTCATTCAAGTAAAAATGGTGTTCCGTGAAAAAAAGCAGCTCATTCAGCTTGCCACTCAGTCTTTTGCACATCTAGAGATGTGGCAGAACGCTTTGTGCGTTCTTCTGATTTTGTCAGACGGAATATGAAATAGACATGTTCTCGGGGTTGATATTACATGAAAATAATAATTTGGACTGCTTCCCCGTGGACATTCTTAGGTGAACCCGGCTTGTTTGTTTTTAATGCTAGTGCAAAGCAACGAAGATACAGTGACAGCTTGGTGCCAGCGCCTTGATGTATGCTGAAGAGTCAGCAGTTTACCCATCATGGCTCTGCAGCCTCAGTGCAAATGTTAACACAGTGAAAAAGGCAAATGTCTTCATTTTATTATGAAAATAGTTTTGACCTCATAGACTCTCCACCTCCCAGAAGGGGCTCGAAACCACTGCTGTTACAAAGGGTGTGGAACCGATCAGTGTAATGGGTGATGGTTCCTCTTCTGCTCCCATGCTTTTTCTTTCCTAGGTTCTTGAAAATAAGGTGAAGCTGCACCAACCGAGGAGAGGATGGGTGTGTTTGCATAAGCAAACAGAGGAAACAGAGCCAAAGCCTGTAACAGCTGAGCTCTGGTTCTGTCTGTCTGTTTTTTTCTAAGGTTGTAGTTGTAGATTCTAATAAAACAGTCAAGTTATAATGAAATGATCTCAACACCATCCTGTTTATCATTGGATAGTATTTTTTACAGAATAAACTTTAAACCACAATCTAAGTTGAGATGAAATATTTCACTTTCTAAAAAGGAACTCAAAATAGTCTATCATAAAATACAAATACATTTGGATAAGAATGGATAAGTCTCATATATATGTATGTATTTCATATGAAATAATGTATATATTCCCTAATAATGAAATATGTATATATCAGGATGTTCTTATTATTCAGAAACTGAGTAGAGGTGGCCTAAGAGAAGATGTTAATAGTAGTTATGGATTGGTTTTGGGTGATTTAAAAAAACAAAAACAGGGGCGCCTGGGTGGCTTAGTCGGTTAAGCGTCCGACTTTCGCTTAGGTCACAATATCGCGGTTCGTGGGTTCGAGCCCGGCGTCGGGCTCTGTGCTGACTGCCAGCTCAGAGCCTGGAGCCTGTTTCAGTCTGTGACTCCCTCTCTCTCTGACCCTCCCCTGCTCACGCTGTCTCTCTCTCTCTCTCCTAGAAATAAATAAAAATATTAAAAAAATAATAAAAAAAATAAAAAAACAAAAACAAAAACATATATATATAATATATATAACATATATAAAAACATATATAAATATATATATATATATTTGCTTATTTCTGTTGTCTGACTTCTAGCAATGGACAGATACTGCTTTTGTAGCAAGAAATAATAAAAAAGGTTAATTTAAATTAAAAACCATAACTATTATTAGCGGCAAACTAACTGTCCCAGAAATTCACAGCTAGATTGAGGTTACTGCACCTGAGAAACAATTTGACCTTCTTGGGTTAAAAGAATTTTAATATTGCAGAATTTATTGTACATGTTCATTACAAAGCTAAGAGTTTGAACTTTACGGAATGGTTAAGAGACTTTTCCGTCATGGCATGTATGAGAAGAATATGCACCGGGACACCTTTCGCGGTCCCCTTATGTCTGGTACCCTACTCTTTGGGAGTAGGGTCTTCTCTTGACTCACAGTCCCTTCTGACTGACAGATCTGGCCTGTTAAAACCTTATTGTTAACTGACGTACTTTCTTTGCTTACCATAGTTGCCTGTGGATGATCAAGTCTGTGTGAGACTGCTCCTGAATAGAGAAGGACCTTTGGAGCAGCAGAGACTTTTCCAGAAATGTCCACAGTGCAGGTTGTGTAGAAGGCAGTGCAGGAAGAGAAGAGCAGGTGCAAGTTTCATGACCTTGGCCCAGTCCTTCAGTACCCCATTTTGAAAGAAGGAAGTCTAACTAGGTTATAGCTAAGGTTTCTTTCCCTAAGATTTCCTCCAGATTCTGTCAAATGAAATTCTTGCTTGAATTTGAGGTTTTCCCCAACATCCTAACCTTGATGTTAGCAAGTTTAATGTCTGTGAAGATTTATTATTTTTGCATTTTCAGATTTGTGTATAAATTACTAACTTTAATATAGTACAGAAATGTACTATGATCTTATGGCGTTTATTTTTGCTCTTGATGTACAGCTATCAAACCCTGTAAGAATAAAATGTCAAGGTTGAAAATTAGATTGTATGATTGATAACTATTGCTTATTTTGTTGCCTTTTATATCATCTTAACCTTCTTGGTTGCCAAATTCATGAGTGGTTGCAAAACGCCTAGCTTCTAAGATAATGGCTCTGGTACTGCATGCTAATTGTGTATTTTTCCCCCCTGAGAAATTTGATTGCGTCATTGTCCTGCCCAAATCCTGTTCAGAGTGCTGAGGGGTAGACATTGTTCTTTGTACTTTATGGAGATGAGAATTACAGTCCCAAGGTCACATGAGTAACTAGAACCTTTTTAAAAAAAAAAAAACATTTTATTATATATATATTTTGAGAGAGAGAAAGAGAATGAGCAGGGGAGAGAGAGGGAGAGACTCTTAAGCAGGCCTCATGCTCAGTGCAGAGCCTGATGCAGGGCTCCGTCCCACAACCATGAGACCATGACCTGAGCTAAAATCAAGAGTCAAAGCCACCCAGGTACACATGAATAACTAGAACTGTAACATTAAGCCCCTGTTTGCCTAATTTCCAGGAGAGTAAGCATGACTCTCATTATACCACGTCAGCCATCTTTATCTTTCTGTTCATCTTGAAGTTCATATAATACTAAAAGGCACACGCTTCCATCTTTATAAAAGTATATAAGATGTGTGTCAGTCTATTAGATAGAAAAATCCGACAGAAGTGTCATATTCTAACTTACAGTATAGGCCCCTAGGGCACTCGCTTTTCCTCATTGTCTTGGTCTGAATTCCTTTGCCCGTAGCCCTTTGACCCTGCTTTTCCAGGTCGAAGCGCTACGCTTTGACCTTCTGCTGGCTTCTGAGCTTGGCCCAGGGTCCTGAAAGCGAAGGGGGGCTGAGGTGCCATTTGTGTGAATGCTTCCTGCATTTCTCCTGCTTTTACACTGTAGTGCGGGGACCCGCCAGGTGTCTTCATTCCCCTCATTACATCTGTCCCATCTTCTCCCAGCTGGAGACATATTGCTTGCAACGCCCTGGAGCCGAAACCCTTGGAGAAAATGTGCAAGATAGTGTGTTGCTCTGGAATGTAGGCAAACCTTTTTGTTTGTAAAAAGACTTACCATAGCCTGTCTACATTTGAACATGTTCCCCTTATGGAAATCCAGTGAGAAAGAAAAGCTGGCTGGCCTCGAAAGAATTATGAAATATTATTTCATAAGAAAATAATTGAAATATTTTTTCAATAATGAGTCACATTAGAGACCTTTACAAAGTCTGAAGTGGTGTGTGACGGCTTCAGGGCACTTGAGGGCGTGCAGTGAGGAAGGTGGGCTGTGAGGATAGAAAGGAGATGTGTGTTGGGGGTATCCCAGCCTGAAATCCTCCTTCTAAAATCATCACTGCAAGGATTGGCTAGCTTAAGATGTCCTTCGTGGGGCGCCTGAGACTTTGGCACAGGTCATGATCTCATGGTTTGAGAGTTCCAGCCCCGCGTTGGGCTCTGCGCTGACAGTGCAGAGCCTGCTTAGGATCCTCTGTCTCCCTCTCTCTCTGCCTTGCTCTCTTTATCTCTCAAAAAGAAATGTAAAAAAAAGAAATGTCCTTCGCGTAGAATGCTATGGTAGAACAGAATCTGTGCACTTATGTGGAAATGTTTTCCAAGTCCACAAACAGCTGAATAGAAGGTGAAAAGAAGTGGTGTGAGCTGCAGTTTTAACTGATTGCGTGTGTGAACCCAGACAAGTTATTTGAGCTTTGTAAATTTCATTTCTGCGTCCACAGAATGATGGTAAAAATACCGATTATTACCTTATAGAACTGTATGAGGCTTTAGTCACATAAAGGATTTAAATGCATACAGAATGAACATCCAAGCAATAAATATTAACTTCTCGAGACGAATATATAGTCTTGTAATCAAAGGAAGCCAGGACAGTAGAGATCTACACCCAATCTTTATTTCAGAGCATCACTTTTGATTCTGTGTTTTAAGGTCTTTAACATACATTATAGTTCAGCAGAGCCATTTTCTGAAAGTACTTAGTGAGAAAGGTAATCATTGTGTGTGAGTAGAAGGTTTTCTTATGTTGTCCTCTTCTCCCTGGAAGATGTGATAAGATCTGTTTTCAGCCCTGATGTGAACAGCACATACGCTGTTTCGGTGCTAACAAATCGTTCTCAACCTTTTTCAAGCGATGTCAGCTGTACATATCATTTGCTCATCGCGTTTTTCTTTTGGTTATTTTGTCCTTAAAACAAAGAACATTAGTAAGGAAGAAATAGCCAATTTGTAAAAACTGCAGAGCTAGACAGATTTGTGATTCTTAGTGGGGGTAATAATCCATCTGTTATGGAACTGGATCAATTTGTAAATTAAATGGATTAATCTAGCCGGGAACAAAAAAAGGTCTTGACTTGTCCCACATAAGCAAATTGTAGTCATCCTAAAAAGATTTGGAAAGACTGTTCTCTGCTCTTCTTCCTTTCTCTGCTCAACTCAAAAGGAAGACTCAGTATCTGCCAAAAAGGAGATATGGAGAGAATGGAGTTCCGGCTTTTGGGTTCTGATTGCTACTGGAACTTCCATATATATATATTAATGTTTATTCATTTTCACAAGAGAGACAGAACATGAACAGGGGTGGGGCAGATACAGAGAGGGAGATACAGAATCTGAAACAGGCTCCAGGCTCCGAGCTATCAGCATGGAGCTTGATGCGGGGCTTGAACTTGGGAACAGTGAGATCGTGACCTGAGCCTAAGTTGGACACTTAACCAACTAATTCACCCAGGTGCCCTAGAACTTCCATATTTTTGACTGGGTATAATGTTAAAACCTTCCAATGACTACCAGAACACATCTAATACTCACCGATTAGTTTAGTGAGTGTATGGCTGTGTTTGAATTATCTTCTGCAGTGAGTTTACTGTTATTTTCATCTTTTCTGATCAACAAAATCTTCTGATGGTCCTGCTAACAATGTGTGATTGGAATAATAGCGTCACATGTTGCAGAGTTTTGTGCTGCAGCTGAGAGGCATGTAAATACAAGCTGCTTATTTGCAAGAAGCTTCCAGATTTGCAATATGATTGCTATGGAAACCACATAATGAAAACCTTATAACCATCTGTGTGGTTTGATGGATTTTACCGCATAGCTGAGCTGTTTTTGTTTACTGTTATTAAAATGTTGAATGGAATATATTAACCCCAAACATTGACTCTTTGAGGTATTAATTAGTATTGTATAATGACACTGTGACTCAACACCAAAATAAAATGTGTTTAATAATAAACCTAAATAAAACAACATGTGTGTATATTTCTAATCTATTGAGGTGATTATTGCCTAGAATTTTCATTTGTCCTTGTATAGTTTTTGAGTGGTGTGGAGAATTTTTCTCTGTTAATAAATGAACATAGTAGGATTTATTTTCATGATTTTGAATCTCTCCACTCCATGTTTATTGAACATCTCCTTTGTACCAGATTCTGTTCAGGATTCAGTCTGAGTTTTGCTCCCTAAGATTAAAACACACACACACACCAAATTTGATTTCATTTTCTTTTGTATGGAAGCTGTTTGTATTGTTAGCCCAAGATAAAATGAGCTGTTTGAATATCATTAAGAAAAACTGATGTATGAAATGCAGAAGCTTTGACCTAAAAATATCATTACTACATTTAAAATGGAGAAAGGAAGTTTTTTTTTTTGATAAGTGTTTCCTCCTCTAAAATACTACTTGTTCAGCATCTCACATGGAATTTGGATACTTCCCAGTAAATATTGATACTTAAGTAAATATTTTAATGTAATTCTGATAATTTAAGAATACATTGTGTACATTATAGGCACGTAAATTTTAATAAAATAAGAATACATTTACAGTAATAAATTATTCTAAGTTCATTGTATACTTTTCCAAGAGCGGAGTTTTCCACTTAATTACTGTAATTGGTTTTTGTGATATCTTGACACTAACTTTGGGTGATGAGTCTGTATCCCATAATGTCTTCTTAAAAATTTTTTTAATATATATTTATTTTGAGAGAAAGAGACAGAGCATGAGCAGGGGAGGAGCAGAGAGAAGGAGACAGAACCTGAGGCAGGTTCCAGGCTCTGAGCCGTCAGCATAGAGCCCAACGTGGGGCTCGAGCGAGATCATGACTTGAGCCGAAGTTGGATGCTCAACTGACTGAGCCACCCAGGCGCCCCTCCCATGATGTCTTCTTAAGAGCCAGAAATCGTGCTTCCTCTTTTATTGTGCTCAAGGCTTCCGACTTGAGGGCAGGTGCCATTCACGAATTTTGAATTTACTCAACAGTTGGATTTGTGACCAGCTTGGAGGAGAAGGAGCGCTGGGGAAAGAGAAAGTATGACAACTAAGGAAAGTTTTCTCCTTCTCCTTTGAAAATAATTAACCATCTGTAAAATAAGTCGGTTAGACCAAATGACTGTAAATGTCTCTAACCTTTAAACCTTGTATGAAAACACCCTAATAAACCATTTACAATCACTAGGCCTTGAGGTTTGGCATAAGTAAGGTAACTGTTGTTGAAGAGAAAAGAGACAGGATTTGGCATTCGATTTTTTATTAGGTCTTCCATGTATTAATTCCTACTTGACTGAGCCATATTATTAAATTGCCAACATTGGGGTCAACTTAATGCGTAGAAAGTGCCAAATAGTTCCAGCTGTTCCTTTTTTGGGGGCTTTCCTTATTTTGTTTGAGTTGAGTTACACAAATTCAAAACAGTTGTATGTTTGTTTTAGAAATACAGTAACCCTCAAGCGTGAGTTAAATGGTGCATTTTATGAGTCACCACTTTCAAGTTTGCATGAGCCTTCTAAACTTTGCAACTATGCTCCTGTAGATGCAGACTTTTCAAGCTTTCCAGTTGTCTCTGGACATTTCCTCTGGGTTGCCCCACTGCCACGCTAAATCTCTCACACGGCTCCCATGTTCTTTCGGCAAAATAGCTCATCTTAGGTATTCTTTTCTTCAGAATGGTGTTCCCATTTCTCTGTCAACTAAGCTCAAAACTCCAGTCATCCTTGGTTGCTCTTCTTCCCTTAGCCCTCCACATCCAGGCAGGCACAAAGCTTATCGACTCGAGTTCCTTTTCCTCTCATAACCGGCTCCTTGTGTTTCCTCTGTCCTTCGGTTAGGACTTCCTTCCCCTTTAGCCAGACTCCAAGTGGTCTGTCTCCCCATGCCCTCCCTCAGGTTCTCTGGGACAATGGGATCCGATGACCATTCCACAAGCATAGAGTTAGTCCTGCCCTTTCTCTGCTCAGAAATCCTCGGGGGGCTCTTACTGCCTACCAAATCAAGGCCTAAACTCCATAGCCAATGTTCATAACCCTTCAACAGCTGGCCCAAACTACTAGCATTATCTCTCATCCTGTTCTTCCCCTTTGAGTACTGCATTCTTTAGCCAAATGGATACTACTGTGCTTTGTTGTTTTGCTTATGATTCTCCCTCTGCCTAGAAATTTCTTCCTCCCCATCTCTCTCTGTTCAGATTTTCTCCAGCCCTCAGAGCCTTCGCGATGTTCCCCACTTGGGTGGTTTCTAGTCTGCATTCATCAGCACCTCGTGTCTTGCATGTCAGGTTTTATGTCCCTCATCCCATTTTCCTTTAGAGACTACTGTCTTCTGTGCCTCGTAGGCTCTCGGCTTCCTGAGGGCAGAAGCTTCCTCCTTCTTCTCTTTGCCTCCCTGGTAGAAGCTGTCTCTTACAGGTAGTTAATACCCAATGAAGATTTATTGGTTGGATTATTTAAGAGCCTTCATGGCTATGTTTACGTATTTTGCATATTTTCCTTTAAAGGTTTTGTTTTTCCTGAAATTATGATTCTTTTTGAACACGGTTTTTCTTGGGCATGTCATTTTGTTCCTCTGTCTTGCCTTAAATATTTCTGAAGTGTATATAAATCCTAAGGTGAAGAAAGTAGTCATATAATAAATGTTTCTTTAATGTAAAATAATTAAAGTCATTGGACTCTGTTTACAACTCTTCTCATTTAGTCGTCTTCTATTTCTCCCTGTCCCGGGAGGAATGAATGTGATAGGAAAGCGTGGGAATAACAGAGGTCAGGCCCTGAATATATGCAAGATAAAGCACATGGACATTATGATCACAGGCCTGAGTTAGAATAGTAAAAAAGTGGAAGGTTCTTTACCTTTTCAAGCCTCAGTTTACTCCTCTGTAAAATGAGATTTTAAAACTATTGACCTGTGAAATCTTAATGTCTGCTATGGTATATGACACGTAGTAGATCCACAGTATAATTGGGGGGATTTGTCCTGAAGGGTGAAGATCTTTCTGGTATTCTCCCATGAAGATCAAGGGAGAAAGCATGAAGTATCTGATGCTCAATAAATGACTCTTAGGTTAACTGTGTCTTTTATCACACATTTTCCCTCTCCTCTACTGATTTTTTATGGACCATGGTTTTATCCTGCCTGGGTATAATACGGTCTGTCCATACAGTGCTGGATGTTACTTTATTGGATTTCAGGGCTGGCCTGGATCTAAGAGTGTTCCAGATGATTTTCTGTAAGTGTGCACAACGAAATATGTGAGGCATCAGTACATATCTTAAGTATTATCAAGCCAACTGGTAAGGTCACTATGTGGAAATAGCTAGAGGTTTGTTTGTTCAGCTTTAAATGATTGACAAAGGAATGTGAGTGTTGAGCGGAATATTTATGTGTCGTAAACTCAGTTTTGCTCATAAAACGGGGGGAGTAGTGTCCTGTTGTTTCTGAGGAAACCCTTCAGCGTGCCATTTCTGTTGTTTGTTTACAGAGGAGGAAGAGGACAGTGCTCCCGCACATGGGGAGGACCAAAGGAAGATGAGTCAGGACAGTGCTCTCCCCATCACAGGTACTGAATCACGAAGCTTCCTGGGAAACTCCTTTTGCTTTTGTTCCCTTTCCCTTAAGTCACTTTCTTGCTGCTCTAAAGATGTTTACACACCCCCACCCCACCCCCCGAAGTCGGTGGCTTCGATCTGGATATCTTATGGCGGATAAGCTGCTTAGTCCCATTTAGGATGCATGAAAACCACTTGAGAAGGATTTATAAAGTAAGCCAATTTATACAAGGTATTCCTTCCTGAATTACTTTGTAATGACTCAATTAGCTTTCATTTCTGCACAAAGGAGATTTAGTTGCATAAATTAGCTTATCATCATTGAGGAAGTGTCACTGCTAAAGGACAGTTTATAGATACAACATGCAGTCGCTGTCAAACCTATAAGAATGTAATATAGACATCTGTGTATACTTTGTGCTTGAGCAGAACAGACTTCTGCCATTCAGAGACTAACAGGGGACAACAAGTTGCCCAGGGGACTGGCAATGTAGACATCTCTGAAAAGGTCAACTTGACACAGGCTCTGACAATCGACCCACAGCTCTGTCTTCTTTGATAAAAATCAGATAAACTTAAGACCGCTAATTGATCTGCAGCCTGTTTAAATGTTGGCCATGCATATCTTCATTGCATATGATTAACACAGAAAGCAAATGAATTGGGTAAGAAATGCCAGAGTCCGGTGACAGCGGTTTAAAAATTGGAAAAGGACACTGATGGCCTAGAAGGCTAGGAAGGATATTCCCCTTATCCATTTCCACTTGGCACATGGCCCCAAGTACTAATTATGACTGAACCAGGAAAAATAGCCACACATGCCATGTACAAGATCACATGATATGGGCGACCTTTTTTTTTTTTTTTTTTTTTTGCGGTTGTTATTTCCAAACAGCAGGCGATAAACCATATCTGAAGTGCAAGCATGAGGTCAGCTTTGATAAACCAGCAATTATTGTACACGGAAAGAAGAGAGGGAATGCCTTCTTATCAGGACTTTTACACCTCTTCGTAGCCGCCATGTCAGCTGGCCGAGGCCTGCCGCATCATCCCGTGCCCTGCACGGGGCCATGGTTGAGGGTCACCTTCCCTTCTCCGATACGTTCAGACATCACTCTTCCCAGCTGTCAGAGGCAGGGTGGACAGGAAGCGTGTGTTCAGGAAGTAGCTTTCCCGAGTCCTTCCTACCGCGACATGCGGAAAGGAAACAGAGGCCTGACTTCCGGACCTGGACAGGAAAGCAGGAGCAGCTGCTGCAGAAGGTCCTGGTTTGCTTTTTTTTTTTTTTTTTTGTCAGAAAGGAAGTGAGGACAACGTCATTAGACGTTAGCACCCTGGTCTCGTGAGATCCTAAGACTGAGTGAAACCTTGAGGAGGACCCTCAGTAGTCATTTAAGTATATGCATTTTAGTGTGTATCACAAAGCTCTGGCTAAAAGCACAAAGCTTCTGTTTTGTTTTTTAATTTCAGCGCAGGTGTAGAAGTAGACCCATGTAGGTGTTCCTTCCACAAAATGAAGTATTCTGGATTGAAAGCAGTTGCATTTTTCAAAAATGCTTTTAAAGTAACTATCTCTCCCAAATGTTTGCCTTTGAGGGAAGGAAGAAAAAAGTCAAGTTCTTCTTCAAAGGAATGCAATAAGTCGATCTAGCTCTCCATGCAATCACTGCAAAGCGCGGTGCAATAATTCTTATCTTTAGTGACATGAAATTCTTTTCAAGCAACAGTTTTAATGCTTTTGCATAGCGGTGACCTTTGCTCTCTCTGGGCTGTCAAAGCTATAACACTAGAAGTTTGTTTGCTGTGCAGGGCAGTGAGTTGACAAGGGTATTACTATCTTGCCAAGCATCACATGACGTGAACTTCTAACCTTACTCAAGAATGTTATATATTTTTCACATTGACCGATTTTACTTAAAAAAAAGAAAAAAATTTCAAAGTAATGCAAAATACGTAAACAAAAACATAATCCTGTAGGTGTTATCATTTCTTTTATGTTCGAACTTACACGTTTTGCGTGTTTATTTCATGTATGTAGACAAAATAAAGATTGCATTTGACATTTTTGAAAAATGTTTAATGTTTATTTCTGAGAGAGAGAGGGAGACAGAGCATGAGCAGAGGAGGGGCAGAGAGAGAGGGAGGCACAGAATCTGAAGCAGGCTTCTGACTCGGAGCTGTCAGCACAGAACCCAATGTGGGGCTTGAACTCACCAACGGCGAGATC
This sequence comes from Proteles cristata cristata, assembly GCA_017311185.1. Lineage (NCBI taxonomy): Eukaryota > Metazoa > Chordata > Mammalia > Carnivora > Hyaenidae > Proteles > Proteles cristata. The sequence goes on from JAESUZ010001838.1 coordinate 1,505,848, forward strand.
AGGACCTGAGCCGAAGTCGGAGGCTTAACCGACTGAGTCACCCAGGTGCCCCTGATTTTTTTTGAACACTGTAGAATGTGCTTACCTTTCTGAAACAGTTTTTAAACCGGTGAGACTACTCAAGAAGAGATTCTTCATTATCTTAATTATTGTATGTTTCAGCCATTGTCATCATAGTTTTAAAGTCTTTTTTGTTTTTCTAAAAGTATCTCCAACGGTTAGCCTATTTTTTCTGACAAGTCAGTTATTGCCCAGTGATCTGCTTTTGAAAAAGCAGGAAAGAGTATATTGCTTAAATCCTTCACAGACTGGCTGATTTAGAATGTTTTTTCTTTCTTTACCTTCTGTTTTAACCATTCATGCCTCTCAGGACAAGAAACATAATGATGATGTGAGGTTTTTTGTAATTTTGAAAACATAGATCATGATGTGGGTGGATTAATCCATGTAGTGATAACAACTAGAGAGATTTATTTGTATTCAGAATGTGGACTTAATCTGTGGTATTACGTTTTTTAATTTTTAAAATTTTTAACATTTATTCGTTTTTTGAGAGGCAGAGGATGAGCAGGAAGGTGCAGAGAGAGAGAGAGGGAGACACAAAATCCAAAGCAGGCTCCAGGCTCTGAGCTGTCAGCACAGAGCCAGATGTGGGGCTCGAATCCACAAGCCGTGAAATTATGACCTGAACTGAAGTCGGACCCTTCAACCGACTGAGCCACCCAGGCGCCCTACAGTTTTGTTTTTTAAAAAACGTATTTTGCACGGATTATTTTTCATTGTATAGGTGAGCAGTGCTGTTGTGAGCTCACTGTGCCTCAGAGGCTATACCTGTGCCTAATTTTTTAAGGATGGTTAGCCACACTTAAAATTTCAAAACTTAAAACCGTGAAAAGTAAACCAGAGAAGTTGCTGTTCTCGAAGGAATAAGACAATTGCTAATTTTTATATCTAAAATTTTCATACCAAGAATTTTAACATTACTTTCCCGAGGCGACTAAGGCTAATAAATAAATATTGCCAGGTCTCCTCCTTAGCTGGAGTGGTTCTTCTGCTTTATACCTAGCATTGCATTCTGAACTAGATAGAATAGTAAATTGTATGTGCAGATAGCCGTGTGGCATAAACAACTTATTATTCTTTAACAGAGCTCACATATGGGACACAGAAATGAGGTTGGTCTTTGGGTAACATCATCATCAGGATGATCGGAAAGCAACGGTAGAAAATGCATCTTTCCCCCAGTGTTGCCAGGTCGCTAGCTCCGTTGCCTCTTTACAGCAGTGAGATTTAATGAAATGCTCCTGATGCACATCTAGGGAGAGATGCATCTTGCACACGGTGGGGGTCTCCTCCCTTCCCCTCGTGCGCTCCTGTAACTCCCATTAGTGTTAATGGGAGTTTCTCCAAGCGCATCGAGGGGAAGAGAGACCCCAAAGTGATACGGATTATGTGTTAGAAATCACCATATACTTTTCTTTTCCTTCTTTCTCCCCCCCACCTCTTGAAAATCCATTGCGTGAAAGACCGTCGTGTGAGAATCTGTGAACGGAGGAGCAGGCAGTAGGCTGGGCAGCTGGGGACGCACTGGGACGCCCTAGCTCGGCCAGAACTTCTCTAGTTTTAGCCCAAGTTTTGTTTCTTTAACCTTTTTGGATCAACCCTCAGGCTGAGCAGCATGGGGAACACACAGGAGCCTCAGCGGCTCCGGGGAAACCAGCTATTTACATCCTTTTACCTCCCGGCCAGCGACGGTGGGGGAGGGCCTTGCATGTGAAATGATGTCATCCTCTCTTTGCTCTAATTCCTTGACTTTTCCACTGACACTGACGGACTGCTTGGGGCGCAACATTTGACCCATTTAGCAGTTGATTTAATCGGACGAGAATGTCTCAACTTCTAAATCTCTATTTGTCTAAATAAGTGGTTTTTAAAGGAAATCAGTCACTTTATTATTAAGTAATTCTTTCTAAAAGAAAAAATTGACAATGTTCGGAGTGATCTGTCCAGCCGGAGTGCCCTCTAGTGTCCATTTATGGAATTCACTTAATACATGCTTTGGAGTTGGGGGGAATGTCATGAAGGGCGGCCACAAGCGGTGTTAGTTCTTGGTTGGGTCCCTGGGCTTGTATACCCTGCTGGTATCAGTGATGAGTGCTCAGATGCTGGCGTGGAGAGGTCAGTAAGGTGTCTGTCTCTCTCGGTTCCCCTCCCTCCCTCCCTCCTTCCTTTCACGCCTCCTCCCATTTTCTCTCCCTCCCTCCCCCACCTTGGAATTTTTAGAAAACAGGAGAAAAAAGCGGAATAGGATTTTGTGAGGTTGCGTATTCTAGCCACTGTTTATTTTCGTAAAGCAGAGTTGAAAAGTATCATCTTTCTAAATCATCACACTCCACGCTACTCAGATTTTCTTCTTGGCTCTAAAAAATGTTCCGGATATTAGAATTGTAAAGACTTCTAACAAACTCAGCACTTTGTGTAAACCACAAACTACGGGCCAGGAGCCGAGTACCCAGAAGACGTGCTCACGTGAGGAGTTGTGTCGGAATTGCCAAGGAGCCTGCTGTTTGAGAGCCATGTAACAAAACTAGGATGACAGCCTGACGCAGCACGCGTCCCCCAGTTATCCCCTCAGAATTCAGAGCTGACATTCCAATGATGGAAGCTGTCAACACGTGTATGTTCTGCCTGGTTAGTGAATACACGGACATCTTATTGATATCACTTGCATTCTTTTTGCGTTAACTCATCAAAACTCAATTATCATGAAATTAAAAACAGGAAACCGTTCTCTGTGTAACAAAAGCACCCAGTGTATTTAACTCTGTGCTGTGTTTCAAGAGACCCACATTGTATAAGTGACAAAGCATTTATTACCCGGTTTATTGTGGTATTACAGAGCGGAGAGCGCTAAATAATCAATCAGTTAATGGTCTGTATGGCAGTTTGAGCACATCACATCCATTGTGCTTATGCCGCTAGAAGGATGAGCTGATAACTTCAGTGTATGTTGCATGTTTATTCAGAGCGTAATGTCCTAAACGAGGGCTGACAGAAATCTTGAAAAATGCAGCTTCAGCATTGGCGATTTCAAAGTCACTAAAATATTTTAGAAATAGCTTCGAGAGGCTTTCGGTACAAAAGTCCCCAGAGATAAGAGCTGGAATTACCCTCTCTGTTATTTCCGCTTTTTCCTCTTCCTCTAACCAGCTTTAGGTTTTAGAATTAAAAAAGTCACCTAGCTTGGGTTATTTCTGTGGACTATCGGCTCCTTTATTAGTCTTTATTATTGTTTATGAAGGGTCCCAAATTTTCTTTCCCTCCCTCCCTCCCTCCATCTCTCTCTCTCTCTCTCTCTCTCTCTCTCCCTCTCTCTCTCTCTTTCTCTCTCCCTCTCTGTGTGTGTAATTTTTAGAAATTCTGTAAGGTGGTTATTTCACAGTGTGTCACCTGTCACAGATACTCGGTCATCATGCGTTGTGGCTGATTCACCTTCACAACATGTTGCAAGTGGGTTTAGGTCCATCATAAAAAAAAGTGGCAAAGAACTTTTAGGTGCTGGTCTGATGAGAACACATTGCATTTATAGGCTTTGGATGAAATAAGAAAGGGGGAGAAAGAAAAGAAGTGTTCAAAATGAGACCTTTTTTTCAAAAAGGTCCTTAATTATATAATTAGAAGACGTCGGATTTGTGTGTAAAGATAATCAAAGGTTCTTTGAACCAGGACGGAAGTTTTTTAGATTGTTTTGGTGGTTAGAGGCGGCCCTTTAATTTCTATCAGCTCCTGTTTAAGTAAGGACCCATTACACAAAAGCTCTAACTCATGTTTTCTCTCTTGTCTTCCTAGGAGATAAAAGCACCGATTATGCTAATTTTTACCAGGGTTTGTGGGACTGCACAGGAGCTCTTTCTGATGAATTGTCATTTAAACGTGGTGATGTGATTTACATTCTTAGCAAGGTAAGGAGATACCCCAGATGACAACCATAAAGGGTGAATACAAAGCTAGGTCTTTTCTGCATCTGGGTTTACAACGCCAGGGAGAAATGCCAATTGGAATTCCTCTAGGTCCTGGTTAACAATTGGGAGTTCACAATAATTAATTATTTTGTCAAGTGAAATATAATCAAATTTTAAACACAATCAGATAACAGGATTCAACTTAACAGTATGTTTACCTATCACTTCAGCCTCTGGCTCGCATCCACACCCTGCCTTCTCCAGAAACAATATACTTATGTGAAAGTTAACATTGTGAGGTATCGGGTTATTTATTATGTTTTTCTTTCCCCTTCCTTTTTATTCTTCTGTGTGCTTATTCTGACTTTGTCTGCCATTCACTACTGGAAACACTGTTTATGGTAGGAGGTTTTCATCTTTATGTAAATACATTGGTGTTCCGACAATTTAAAAGCAGTGTTTTCTCTGATCAGAAAGGTTAAGGTAGGTTTTTTTTTTTTTTTTTACAATTTAACATAGTTGTGTTTGTAAACATAATGGCAGAGTCTGTTGCTATGAACTCACCTCTCTCTCATATATATATATATATACACACACACACACAACCATATATATACATAACCAGTGTCTTAAGATACCGGATGATTCAAAATCTTTCTGTCCTTAGATCTAACAGTCACATTTCTTACTTCGATGACGTGTGTGAGCTGCCTTAGTTTTCATATGTAACTTTCCCTACTGTAATATAAGGATTAAAAAAACTCCCTCAGTCTACTTTATGAAGCTATTTTAGAAACAAATGATGTATGAAAACTAGTTAAATTTAAGTAGGGAGATGATCTATATATTATAAGTCTAGGAGTTTATTGTGGTTCCTTGATTAGAGAAATATCTTGTACTTTTCAGAAAGATAGTCTGACTTGCTAGATGCAGAAGAGAATTTGGAAATAAGGTCATTTATTGAATGTAACAAAAGATGACTGGTGGATGAAATCATAACCTAGGAAATCACAGAACAGTTGAATGAGGAATCTGCATGATGTTCAGCCATCTCTTCATGGTTTTGCAGATAAACTTCGGTTGAGAATGGGCCAGAGCCAATACGTAACCAGGCACCTTGACTCCCAGCTCAAGGCTATCTCCTTTTCTCTTGTGCTTGTATCTTCCTCCCTTTTTTCCTCCCTCGTGTGTAATTTGAAACTGTCATAAAGTATCTACAATGTGCGAGGGCCTGTGCCAAGCGGCAGGAATTCAAAAGGAATACTATAGAGCACTTGTAGATTGTTGGGAGAAAATAGTTAACAAGTAAATATAGCCAGCCATGATCATTGCTAGTTGAGGTACCCAGAGCTAAGACTTCTCATTTTTCTCTGTCCTCTGCTCCTTAGTATGTTTGTTTGTTTGTCTGTCTGTCTTTAAAGAAAGACAGGTTTAGTTTTTGGAAGCTGTAGAGAGCCAACTCTTGGATGAAGCATTATTGGATTATTGAGCATTTCACTGTCCTGAATTAAGATAACACTTTGTTTGAGTTAATTACTTAATATAGAAACCGAAGTGATTCATTTCAGTTCAAGAAAGTCTCTTGGAATTATTCCCCCAATGTACTTAGCTTGCAGTTTCTTTTGCCAGTTGGGCTGCAATTGTGTATCAAATAAAAGGTTCATTGGCTTCTACTTGGAATTCCAAATTATAGGGATAAGCAGCATGTAGTTATATTATTCTGGTAAAATGTGAAACTTCTAAAACCCACGTGGGTGTGTTCTTAAAGCCTTCTTTATGAATCATGCTGTCTTTGTTGCTGAAAACCTCAGAGTACCGACCTCCGACCTCCAGGGCAGGCTGTTGCCATCGCCTCAGAAAATTATTTTATGTTATTATGAAAGTAGAGGTACCATCATAGGTATATGTCACACCTCTGGGATCCCAGAGAAGGCAATTTCTGTTCTCCCAAACCTGTTTTGTGGAGATTGTACTTTTATGTGTGAAGCCTGATCATAGAGCTAAGGTTAGTGGTCTGCCTCAAAGGAAGAGTATACTGCCATCTAAAATTTCTAAATGCTGTTATTTGGGCGTGTGCTTACCAAATATAATTTGTCTATCAGCCCTTCACAAGGCGTGAAGTTCCATGATCAGCATAATTTCTGGGGGGCCTCCCGGAGCTCATTTTGGTTTTGGAAAGAAGAGGCTAGGCATTGTTAGCCGGCACATTATTCATGATTGGCCAAATGATTTAATACCCCTATTTATCCTCCCATGGAGCTGGTAGAATCAACTAGGTAAATCTTGGTGAGGGTGGAAATAAAGGACACTCAGCTCTCCCTTGATGGAATTTGGACAGATTTGGAGCCATGAGTGGACATCTTGGCTATTGGTTTTCAAATGGCTTTGGGAGTCGGTATAGTTTGTGAAGACCCTGACTTCCCAATTTGGGGGGAACAGTTTCAGAGAGGAATTTTTGGAGACTGTAATAATGTTTCATTGGCTTGGTCTTCCAGTTTTTATGAAAACTTTGGCCAAAATAGACCATAGAGTAGTATCATAAATTCATTTTAATGTGAATGACAGCAATTTGAATGTTTAAGACTACTGTAAATTCAGAACTCAAGACCCTTAGAAGAATGTGAAAAATTGCTCAAAAGAACTTGCTTCCAGATTAAGGTAGAATGATAGATCTGTATACTGTTTTATATATATATACATATGATGAAGAATTCCTCAGAAGGACTTGTTTCTAGATCAAGGTAGAGAGATAGGTTGTTTTAAAAGTACAGTCATTGTAGGAATCACCAGCATTTTGTATGTCTAGAAATGTGCTTCATGCTTCTCAGAGCTATATAGCAGGTTTTGTGGGGATAGAATGAAATTTCACCATTTTAATTTATTTTTTACACCATCTAGTGGCTCAGAATGAGTGGTGCAGGTAATTGCCGCTAATGTGCACAATCAAAATGATGTCATAAATTCAGCTTGAAATCTAGCTATGGATTATTACTTTCCTATGTCATGTCAATAAAGTGTTAACATTAATCATAAATTTTTTTCATCATTCTGAATTAAATGTAAACATTGTATTCATAAGGAAGGATACATTTTAAAAAAGTCTTAATGCAACATTTGTAGAGGCCTTAAAAAAATGTGTACTTCGTGAAGACATTAATGCCACAACTTTTCTACTAAATAATGCCATTTGCAAGATTTTAAAGAAATATGCCTTTTCAAAATTAACTTGATCTATATTTTGCAATATTTAATTATCACCGATCTGACTTACTTTCCAGAAGGTTGTCAGTTCTGAAAATGCTTTAAAAAAAAAGGCAACTCAAAACAGTTTAAGAAAAGATGTATCCTTTAAATGTAAGTGCAATTTAGATAAATCAAGGACTAGAAAACGGTGTGCATTATAATGAAGTGTTTTAGTTTTGTAAACGTAATGACAGAAAAAGACTGGACTCATTTGAATTGATGTTGGGCTGTCTTCATTAAAATTCACTGTAGGGATATTTTGGTTTTAAAATTCAGCTTTCTTTCTCTGTTTTTGCAAGGAAGCCGTGATAGGGCGTCAGCTGTGCTCAGTCAGCCTGAGGGTGATTTATTTATTTCGGGCCTCTCCTTTGAGGGTTATACGAATCTGAAATCTTAAAAAAAAATTTTTTTTTCTTTAGTGAAAATCAAGCGTTGCAATAAAGAAGGATAAGCAGCTCACCTGCCCTGCCCCCTTCCCTTTTGGACATTTTTCACTTGGCAGCTGTCATGTGACCCCTGGCTGAGTTAGCCTCTCTTTCAAAGTGTCTGGCATTTTCTAAGTTTAAACCTTTGAAGCTCACTAATATTAAATTTAAGTCCCGCTTACCTAAAAAGGCCAGCCAGTGACTCTTTGCTTACAGTTCTTTTCACAGAGGGTCACTGCTGTCTTTTATGTATTAGAAGAAAACACTGTTATATACTTCAGTAGTTCAGCAGAGATTTAGAAATCTTTTTATTCTCCCCTAAAAGCAGTGGGGCACATGTACAGGGGACCCATGAAAATGGGATTTGTAACTTTAATGACAGCTACATCACTAACGAATTAATTTCGAAACACACGGCTCGGTTTCTGATTCATGTGATGGGGAAAAAATCATATTTGAAGTAAAAAAAAAATGTTTTTAGTTTTTTAAAAAGGAATCGGGTTGTTTAAAATCATGCCAAATTCCATTATGAGACTGCATTTCATGTTTATTACCACCTTAAACAAGGACATAATATCCTAGTTAATAGTATTTTCCTAGACGTATGTTTGTGAGATTTTAGGATTTTACTAGCAGGATCCAGCTTCTATAGCTATAGGCATATTCCCTTGGCCTGCATACTTCTTTGGTTATGTGATTCTACTTTCTGTTCTGGATTTACATCCTCTATTAGTTTATCTTTCAATCTGTGCTCATCCATAAATTGCTAACCACATTCCTATTCTTTTAAAGCAATAAATTATTTTTAGAGACCTAACGACCGGGGAGTTATGCTCCAGTGGGAAAGAAACACACCACCTTGTCTGGTATTAACAGAAAAACAAGGGGATTAAGAGTCCTGGAATGTTTTATCTAGTCTAGGACACACGTGACTTGAGCACTGCAGCGTTTTGAGACATTTTTTATTGAGTCAAAACCAGGAAGTGTAGGTTGACAGTGTTCACTAATATGCCGTAAAGGGATGCGCGCGCGCATGTATGTGTGTGTGTGTGTGTGTGTGTGTTGATTGGAGGTTCAAGCATTGCCTCCCTTTATATCTGTTTGTGAATTCTGTTTTCAGCGATTGGTGAATTGTGACTGTCACTGACCATTTGCTTCTCATTGTAAAAATGTAAAGATTCCATGACTAGGATCTTTCTGGCTTTCAAACCTATCAGGAAAAGGAAATAAAAAGGAAGTCCTACTGAGCTCTGCTAGCAGAGCTACTTTTCAGGTGTCTCCGTTTTCCCTTCGTGACCATCTGCCCCCGTGTGCCACAAATAGCATAACCAACTGCTGAAGCCTAACTAGGGCATCTCAATGTAGGGCAGAGGCTGTTGGTGCTCAGCTAGCTCGCACAAGATGGTTAGGTCCAACAGCCTTTGGGGAAGGAGGAGGAGTGACTGTATTGTGACTTTATCTGTTTCGGTCTGATGGCATTTAGTTTCCATGCTGTCGACGCCGGAGTGTTGTGGGCACGCAGTGAGGCCAGGCAGACCTGCTCCGCTCAGCAGCCACCCCTCCCTCGGGAGATAGCCCGGTGCCACTCCAGGGACTCCTCTCCTTATCATCTGATCGCCTCGGAGTGCACTCCAACATACTCTTCTTGTTACTCGAGCATTTTGCCATACCCATTAGCGGCAAGAGAGAGAGAGGGAACAACAAAAAGGACTCATTACGTACCTGCAGGGGCCCGTTCTAGGCACTCCATATGCTTTCGCTCATCTGATCATAAGAGAACCCTGTGGTGTTATGGGGTGATCGTTTTCCAGAGCCAGAACCCGGTGCTCAGCAAGGTATTATGTGAATCACCCAAGGATACCAACTGGGAAGTACCTTCTCCTGTAATCAGTGCAGATCTGACCCTAGAGTTTTCACTCCTTTTACTTTGCTGCATCTAAGTGGGGACTAGGAAGTTTCCATTTCTCTCCCTCTCAACCCTTAACTCTTTGAGGTAGACACCGTGTCTTAAGTATTTTTATATCCCTGATCTCCAGTAGTGTGGCAGATACATGTTTATTTGTGTTTGTGAAAATATAGGTGAAAATAGGAAATAATCCCAACCCTCTTAAAATAATTGAGAATGATAGAATCCTAGAGTTAAGGGGACCTTAGTGCTGGTCCTTTGCTTTATAGGTAAGGAAATCTTAAGGCTCATTGTAATTGGGGAAAATAAATAAAAGACCCAAGGAAGAAAGGACTAACCCTGTGGAGACCTTCAAAGACTGGAGTTTAGGCCCTTGAACTTACAGCTTAGCCCGGAGCTTCTCAGCAACCGGACTGCAAAATGGAGAGACAAGGAGCTAATAACCCCTTTTAGTAAAAAAGGTAGGATCTTGGCTTTTCCCAGATCTGGCTACTTAAAAAAAAAAAGAAATCTCCACTAGAATTTCTAGGGTCTTCACTGATTATCTGACCTTAACAACTTTATATAACAAAGTACAACAGTGACAGATAATACCCTCAACAAAAAAATTTTATAGTAAGTAGAACAACACATTTCATAAAGGTAATTCTGTGAGTCCAAATGTGTCATAATTAGACTTATTGATTTGTGTTAAGTATGTAGCTGGGTTATTGCTGAGCCTCAAAGAGTGGTATAAATATAAGCCCGAAAAATCATCCCTAAAAACCTTGGGGATTGTCCAAGATTGCATATTCATAAAAGGATGAGACTCTGGAAATTCTGGGGAAATTGTCTCAAGGATAATAAGAAACTGAAACCCAGTAGATTTTCCTTTACACCTGCCACAGTGTTTCTGCCTTTACAGGGTTCTGTCTTAAACTCTTGTGTACATATAATAAATTCAACTCAAAGAACTGAACTTATCTTGTCCCAATTCTGCAGGGGACAGATCTCTTTCTTTCTACAGGTGGAATCTAAACTCTTTAGATAAGGTATCCTGCACAGCACATTGGAAAACATGGTGGGCAACATCTCACCACAAGTAAGAACAATGTACTTCAGACTGAGGAGCTAAACGCACTTCAGAACGAAAGTTTGTTCAGTCATTACTAAAATTCTTCAAGTAGACCTAATACACACAAAGGAAGAGAGACCTGTTGGAAATTACACTTCTTTTTTTTTTTTAATGTTTTTTATTTATTTCTAGGAGAGAGAGAGAGAGACAGCGTGAGCCGGGGAGGGTCAGAGAGAGAGGGAGTCACAGACTGAAACAGGCTCCAGGCTCTGAGCTGGCAGTCAGCACAGAGCCCGACGCGGGGCTCAAGCCCACGAACCGCGAGATCATGACCTAAGCGAAAGTCGGACGCTTAACCGACTAAGCCACCCAGGCGCCCCGGAAATTACACTTCTTAGGAAGATGTTTAGGGTTGTCACCTGGTGCATCATCCAAAATGAAGAGAGTATATTGCAACATCCAGTCTGTATTTATTGAACATCTTTTACACATGTGCTGTGTGGGGCAGACAGATGAAGTAAGATATTGCCATGATCTCAGTGAGCTCGTACTTTAGTTGAAGGAACAGAACTAAAGTACATAAAATGAGGAATAAATACTCAGCTTGGAATGAGAGATGTAAGTGTGGATTAAATACCTTGGAGAAGAAGTCACGACAGCTAGGTAACTCAAGTCAGGTCTTAGTTGCTGGTTAGGATTTGGGTGAGGGAGGGGAGACATTCCCTGGGGAGGAGAGCACCACGTGCAGAGGTGGGAACAGGGTGGAAGGCTGGACTGTGTGGACGCAGAGCAGTGAAAGAATGTTGGCAGCAGGGTAGGGGGGAGCCGAGCTGAGGAGTTTGCAGTTACTGCACCGGGGAGCTGGTGTGAGTTCCTGAGCAGTTCTTGAAACTGACAAAAGCAGTTTGTGGGAAGAACAGAGAGGCAGAGTTGATGCAGTAACCCAGGGGGAGGCAATGAAGGGCCGAACCAGAGCGGCGACAGTTGGAATAGAGACAGGCGGGTAAGGCAGAGGACAGTTAACGGAGTTGTGTACACGTCGGTGAAATACACCGGGTACCAAGGCTACTTTCTACCGAATACGATTTGATCTTTTCTTTGCCTACCAGTATCTTTGAATCATCAGTCTGAATAGCAGTTTTACTGTGTGGTATTGTAAACGTGGCCTGTGTAGAAACGTGAATTAAATGAGTCTTGACTCTGGAATATAAACTAAAATCTGTTGTAAGAATTGAATTCCTACTATCAACTCCTTTTGCTTGTCTCTCTCTCCTGCTTTAAAAAATGGAGTGCACAGTACACGGAGGAAAAAAATAGCACTTCTTCAAATTAGTGTAATTCAACGTCACACCTGCATAGTGAATTATAAAGTAATGAGGTTGATTTCCATAAGCTGCTGAGAGACTCGGTGTCTTAAAGCAGGTTCAGAGAGGGTGGTGTTCAGACACCCCGGAGGACCTTAGAGAGTGTTGGTGTCAATTTCCTCATTTATCAGCTTAGGAGATGAAAATTCAAGGAGTTCATGTATAGATCATAGTAGTAGAACACTGAGATTGTCAGATTCCTGTTGTGCATTTTAAAGGATGAAATGATGGATGTAGGAGAAATGAAGGGATTCTTATAAAGTTTTTAACTGGAGATAGTAAAAAGGAAAAGATTGAAGAGGTACCCTTGAAGAAAGTGATTCTGTGTTTTACATAGGTATCTGGTTTTCACACTACTACAATGTTTGTGAAAAACTGAGAGTATCACAGTGAATACTTGGAAATCAGTGGTGAAGTCCTCTGGTTCTGAAACTCAGTGCAGTTTACATTTTGTGAATCAAATTAATCCCATTTCTGCAAAAGGCTGGTATGTTCTGAAGCACAGATGTGTGTTCGGAGATAGGACGCACACATAGTCTTTCACCCATTCGACACCTGTTGCATCCCAACAGGTTGGTAACTATTTTCTGGAAAGGGGGGTGCATCATGGAATCTTATTAGTGACTCAGCTTCCTGTTAAGATGACATTCTTTGCAGAAGGTGGCTTAACATACTTGAGAAAGGAGAATCATGGTGCTGAGAAGGATTTAAGTGAATGCTGGGACCTGATTGAAGTATTTAAATGTGAGATAATCCATGGACAGAGAACGAAGATTTAGCGAATGAGGAAACATGGGCATATGTTGGCTGTCATGTCATGTACCATCAGTTTCACATGATCAAAACCAGTCCCCTCCCCTTGCTTCTTACATAATCGCTTTCGTTTGTTGCTTAATAACTATTAATGGAGGCCTAACATTTTACGACACAACAAAACAAATAAAAAACTGTTTCAACAGCATGAACATTGAAAACAGAGGGATGAGAGCCCAGCTGTGCAGGGCTGCTTTCCGATTATTTTTGGATTACCGGGCAAGTTTGGCTTCTTTTTGCTTCCTTGCCTGCCTCCACATTTCCTTTGCCTCCACGTTGCACTTTGCCTGGAGGCCTTCCATTTTGCAGATGCTGAATTCCTTCTGAGCACTATTTTTATACAGTAAGCATCACTACACCTCTGGATCTTGATCACATTACTACGGGCGGAGAAAGAAGCTCTGTGTTAGTAATTACCTAACATTGTCAGAAGCTGACTGCAGGCCTCTTTCTAGTGATAACAGAATAACCGCATAATGTAGCTTTATAGCACATGATTAATAGAAAATAATTACACGTCCTGCAAAGGGATGCAATATTTCTTATAAATTGACTGGAATGGTTTCCTGTAGATTAAAGGACTCTTCATTATTTTATCAGTCCTCCTGAAGCACAGCCACTTGCCTATGTTAGCATTTCAGTTGATGTTAAGAGCCGAGTAGGCTGAGGGATACCAGATGGCAGACCTTCTTGTACCTGAGATCTCGAATGCCATAAAGATGACAGTATGCTTCCTAACCTTTCAGAGATTTAGATGGCAGCCTGGTATGGTTTTGTCTCTTTCTTTTTTTTATTCTTCTTTTCTTTCTTTCTTTTTTTTTTTTTTGTTGGATAACAAGATAAGGTTTGAGGGTTATCTTTTTTTCTAATGACCCACCTGTGACTTTTAAGACACTACTATAATTAATAAGACAGTAAGACAACATTGTATGGATTCCATTCTTTCCACTGTAAGTAATATGCCATTTGTAGTCACGTTTGTTTGGGCGTGGCAAACAGGAGAGACAGAGAGGCACATCTGCTTCTTCCGAAAGAAATCTATACTGAATCTTGAGGCTCAAGTTTAGAACACCGTACTCCAGGAAGCATCCTCTTTCCAATTTATAGGCTGCAAATGGTTTAATTGGGATTCATGTTGCTCACGAGGCTCGTACGGAGGGCGGTAATGATAAAAGTAAAAGCTTCTGTGTGTGCAATCTTGTCAACATACTCTAATGGCCACAGTGTAAATCCATAAATTTGCCTACTAGATTTTCACCTCACTGTATTTGATCTTGCCTCTTAATTCCACACAGGAGTATTCTATGGAATCCTTTACAAATTACAAATATAAAGTACAGAACACCCTAGTTTTTATTTTATACCCTTTTCTGATGCAAACCTGTGATATTTTCGAGTACTTGTATGAGCAAATTTCATGTGCTTTGGAACTATTTTAAATGAAGTGAAGCATTTAAGAGAATTTGAGTGTGAAACTTTATTTTTTCCTAGAATGTTACTTTTAAGGGATTTGTTTGTAGCCGAAGAAGCCCCTCCCCCACCGCCGCCCCAATTTCCCAGTGTACTTTCTATTTAATGAATCTCACCAGTGACCATCAGGCAGAATTCTCTCAAGTGTGAAGTGTGTCATTGGTCCTTTGGTGAAATGATTTGTTGAAAATCAATTTTCTCAGCTTTGGACTGAGTGAGCTTTTTGAGAACAATAGCATGTCCTCAGTTGAGAGTACAGATTATAACCAAAGTGGAATATTATAAAATGATATGAGTATTCTTGTTTATATTTGAATTTAAACCTGGTAGCCCAGATTGAGTGCTTGTCTCTGAAAGCAGATTTGGGTCTTAATATGCCTTCTCACTGAGTATGTTCTCTGCCTGTTGGGGGCGCTAGTTCCCTTACTCTTTACAAATAATTTTTAAAAAATCTTACATTGACATTGGGTAGAGCTTTCATACTCAGACAGCGCCTGTTAACCATCTACTTTGAAATCTTACAATGTAGGCCTTTTGCATCTCGAAGGTTAAATACATTTGTTTTATTAAGCATTAGGCTCTAATTGTATTCATTGCCTTAAAAATTGAAAAGGGCAGTTTTATTAGGTACCTATTAAGATATAATGGTTGCTAATCATAGCTTTCAGCAAGTTGGTGTTTTCTTCTGATAAATATATCCTACGCAGATTCTAGTCGTTATCACTAGGTTCGGATATCAGACTATTTTCATTGCTTTTAGACAGTTTTATCCATTAAATTCACACCATCGTTGAACTTTTAAACTTAAAACCTTGAGTCCCCTGTCTTAATAAGCCAGAGCTGTGCCCTCATAATAAGTACAGGGTTAGCCTTAACCGCCCCCCCCCTCACCTTTTCCTCCCAATAAACTGAATTCTGGTACAACCCACTGTTTAAAAAGCACATATAGATTTTAATCCTGCATTCTCTCTATTGATAGACTACATTATCAATGCACATATGCTAATGTTTTTGCTACATTTGTATTGAAGAATTATATGATTTTCCTTTCTGATGGTCAATAGCATACTAATCAATACAAATGTTATTAGGTCTGTGCTAGTCTGAATATTCCCTCCCCACCTGTAACTCAATATGCAGATGCACATTTATCTAGGACTCAGATGTTGGAAAATCATAGCCTATTGAATTACTTTTGGGATTGATTTTAAAAATTTATCTTCTATGAAAAATTAAATTTGGGTCCTACAAATGCTTTTGCCGAGTATTGCTTTTGGAAGATATTATTCTTGAAACTTGTAATTCATTTTACTTTGTTTGTATCTCACTAAACATAAATAAATTTGAGATAAAAATACATTAGTCAATCTGGCAGACATATGAGGCCGGTTACAGAGTGTTCATGATGCCTAAAGCGGTGTTGGATCTGTCAGTGGAGGCAAAGGGGAGAAACACAGGTATAGGTTTATCTCACGTTGCAAAGTAAATGCAAAAGCAGCTCATCGATCACTCTTTTTTACAGCTAGATTAATATTTTGCCATTATAACTTGAGATACTTTATTCCTTATTGATCTTCTCCCATAAGGGTGAATCTAACACCACCTTTACATTCCTACCACCCATCCTTTATCTAATATAGTTTGTGATTAGTTGAAAGCAACAATAAAAGCTTTTCAACTAAATGCCGTAGGGAAGCTATTTTAAAGGGAGCCTTTAAAAATTATTTTATAAAACAAACATTTGTGGATATTAGTAGCGTTTTCTTATTCTTTCATTTATCTGTTTAAAATGTCTATACTCACATACTAGATTTTTCTTAAGAAGGGGCCTAGCCCACCAATCTAAATAATTTTCAGTCATATGAGTTCAGCTAGGAATTCGTTTACTGTGAAAAAGTAATTCTTTCCTTGCTAGATGATAAGCTTCTTGAAGGCATAGATAGTATCCTAAGCATCTTGGCTGTACCCCTAGCATCTAGCACTGGTGTTTGCATAGAAAAGGTATCTCCCAGGCTAAGCAGGTGCTTGCCGGGGTGGGGCCGGGGGAGAAGGAGAAGGGAAATAGGCCCAGGGAGCTGACTTCCTCGTGTCGTTTCATTTGCTGAGTTCTTATCCCAAGTGACTGTTTCTGTGTTCTCTACAGAGTAATGAGCAGGCTTTGTCTTATATGTTAATTTAAATCTTTGCCTAACAGCATTTTTAAGTGTCCAGAAGCAAACAAAAAAAGATTAAAATGTTTCAGTTTGCTGCTCAAGCTCTTGTAACTTTATAAAAAGAAATAACATTTTGAAGAAGTTGCATATAAACGACATTGTACTTATACCAGTCTAAAGGTTAATATTGCATATTGTTTTCAATTAGGAATACAATAGATATGGCTGGTGGGTAGGAGAAATGAAGGGAGCCATTGGCTTGGTGCCGAAAGCCTACATAATGGAGATGTATGATATTTGAGAGTCCTGGGTAAGTACATTTTAATCCAATATTCTGTAATAGCTCATATGTTCTCTTGGTCTCTGCATTATGAGTCCCTGCCTTTTAAAAAGTCTTTGTAGTTTTCTGAGAGCATGAAGACCGTGCTCTCCCAGCGTCTTCTTCTCCTTTTTTTTTTCTTTTTAGAAAACCTGGTTTAATTTTTAAATCTCATAGAATTTACTTTGAAAATAGATTTATTTCAAGAAAGTCCCTTTGCTGGTGACTGGATGTTTTCCCACACCTTCTCCTCTTGAGTAAAACATCACTTTTTATGGTCTTTCTGAAGACCAAGATGTTGAGTAAACACTCATCTTTCCTGGGCTAAAAATGTAACTTTTGTTTCTAAGTAGGAAAAATCAACATTTCATCTGAAGACAGAACTTAAGATGCAACTCTCCCTTTCTGCCTGCAGCAAAGGAAGATTCTTCTGCTAGTCAGTTAAATGCTTCGGATTTAGAATCATTTCGAAAGCCTGCGTGGCAGCTCATAACCTTTTTGTGTTTTATTGAACATTTGTCTTGTAGTGTTATTTTTATGCATTCCTTATAATATTCCTCTGATGTGAAATTAAATAAAGAATATTAATGTAAACTAGATGCAGGTAGGAAACTTGTGCTTGTTGCTACTTCGCTAAGAAATAAATGTACTTATTTACTCATTTGATTTGTGTGAAGAACTCAGCACAATTTGATGTGTACCCCACAGTCACTGCTACTTTCATTATGAGTTGTAGTAATTTCTCTTCACGTTGGATGTCAATTATATTTTAGAATGTAATATGCAATTTCATAGAAATCTTAATTGAATATATCATGCGAACTTTGGGTAGGTAGACGTTTTCTCAAGAATGTAGCTTTGTTAACACTTTGGAGGTGATCTATCTTAGTGCTTATCTTTCACACAGAAGTAACATATTTTCATGAGAGAATTTGACTGATTGGAAAGTTTCCTTCATGTTAAATACAGCCACAAGAAAGAAAAAAGGATAGAGCTGCTGATGTTCGTGTGCGAATGCCTGCGACACTTGAGCAGCCCAGAACCGTGGCCCATGCAAAGCCCTTTCTCAAGAGCAAACGTCCTTTAGAGGATGGACTTGCCAACGTTTTCCACCACGGTTCTGTTTAAACTTAATAAAATTTTTAAAAATTCATAAGAAAGCCCTTTCTGCGTAACACAAGGGCGTAAAGAGTCTCTGTGTATTTTCAGCATTAAGAAGACCTAACAGAGCACTGCCTTATCCTGCCTGATCATTGCTGTGCTGCTGAAATCCCAGCACAGAGCAGGAGAGCCCCAGGTCCGAGTCTCCTCTACACTTCTCAGAGGAGTCAGAAGAAAAGGAAGGGCTCAGAGAGGACAGCATAGCAATCATGGCGGGAACATGTATCAACAGGTGAATGGAGAGGGAGTGTTAGCCGACGCTGGAGGTATATGTTGTGCTGCCGGAGTAAGATCTGTGGAATGATTACATTACCTTTCCGTATATATTTGAAATCACGGGTATTTTAAATGCCGATAAGGTACTTGCAGCGTGGCCTTGATATATATCAAAATGTACTGCTGATTGGTTAATTATTTGATGTAAATAGACTCATCTAATTTCGAAGCATCGATTAGGGGGTACTACCTTTGTTGAACTTTTCAGACGTTTGTTTTATAAAGATTCTAACCATGAATGAACTAATACTATGTAACCCCCCACTTTATTTACAGAAAACTGTTTATAAACAACATTTCAGAACTTAAGTTTAACGTTTTCTTCTCAATACTGTGATCATCAGATTTCAAATGTGATGAATACATATTTCAGATTGTGGGTCGACTCTAACTTACACAAATTAGACATTGTCAAAGTTAAAGCTTTCAGAAATGAATGTGTGCACTCGCTGACCTGTTCCTAATAGAGGTCTGTCGGAGCAGGTTGAAATCATCTCGGCAAAAACGAGACAACCGGAGCCAAATTTAGTGGTCTGATTTTCAAAGCCTGCGAGGTGGGAAGCAAAAGCAGTTGTGGGTTTCCCCTGAAAAATGCAATCTTGGTTCTGGATACAGGTTTCATGCTTCTGGGTGAAGGGAAGATTTCCGTGCTCGGCCAGTAGGTGGCAGCAGCTTTTCATCGCATCCCAAAGCGCTAGGAAGCCCCTCCCCCACTCAGGCACCAACTGGAGCTGAATGTAAAGCGTGTTAAGAGTTTTGCCTCCTTTTACAGTTAAACCAGGAGAGGGAGTCCTTTGCCAACTGATGACCGACAATTCCAAGCCAGATAGTCTCTCTGTGAAGGGGGACAATTCAGATTGAAATAAAGTGTTAACTTCTGTCCAGAGCTCCTGTGGCCTTTGTTCTTGTTTAACTTGAATATAGGTGGGAGATAGGAAAGGAAACCAAAGATTTAAAATTAGAGTGACAAGAAAAATAATCATTACTTTCAGTGCGTGACTGAAATTCATGTATTCATGTGGCGAAATCATTTGTAAACTACCAGGGAGAAACTTTTCTTTGCACCCTTGACAGTATATCACACTCTCTTCAAGATCATAATAATATCATTAATGTGAATTTAAACAACATGGCTTGTTAGAAAATATGCTAATTGCTATGTTCTCATTATGTTTGCTTAGCTTTTATTTGTTTTTCTATGAACAGTTAGAGAGCTAATTCTTTTCAAAGGTGATTGTAAGTCATATTTTATATAGCATTTTGCTTGATTATTTGCTCTGTACTGAATTTGTACTCTATTGCCATTAGATCTTACAATAATGTTCCACTCTGCAAATTTTTAAGGTTCAAATAAAGTTTAATTGTTTGCAAACTGTTATGATGCTAATAATTCAACAGCCTGCTGTGTTACTAATGAAATTACTTTGTTATGATTAATTTGGAAAATAGTGTGTTGATTGTAGTAATTAAGCACAACAAGGTGAAGTAAATGATTCTAATGCCATCTGGCCTCCAAACTGAATGAAGAAATGAAATAGAGCTGTCATCTGAATTTATTCAAAGAAGTAAGGATAATACAAATGACTTTCATTGCTATAGGATTTACACTTAACCACAGCTCACTCCATTCTGGTTGTGCCACTTTGTAGCATGTGACACCTTCCCTTATGAAAAACAACATTGCTTAGCCTCGTAATTGTTCCGAATACTTTATATTATATTCAGTTGACTATTTTTACCTTGTGTTAATTTAATTACAGATAATTACATAAAGTATCACAGGATCATAGAAAATGGCTTTCCAACCATCTGTAAGTGAAATCTATACATGTGGGGGGTGGGTTGCTATTAGTGGTACA
Organism: Proteles cristata cristata; assembly: GCA_017311185.1. Taxonomy (NCBI): domain Eukaryota; kingdom Metazoa; phylum Chordata; class Mammalia; order Carnivora; family Hyaenidae; genus Proteles; species Proteles cristata. The sequence goes on from JAESUZ010001838.1 coordinate 1,525,853, forward strand.
AACAGGATGAAGAGTAGTGATTTCATTCAGTTGTTTCTCAAATGTTTTCCAGTTAAGATTCCCTCATCAGTCTTATGATTTCTACTTTTCCTGTAATTTCTCCCATCGAAACTATTGCGGTTCACGTCATAGAGGCTGGTACCTTCCAGGGTCATGATTAAACGCAGAACCCAGAACTGAGTTCTTTATCAGAGATCCAAATGTGCCGTTCAGCCACTATAAGAAAATGGACCTGAGCATACGTGCAGTTTAAAAGTTTGAACTTCACCAGTGAGACCGAGTGAAGTATGGCGAGAATTTCTAAATCAAGAAAAGTACCGCTAAATTGTGAATAGATCGATTGTCTGTATTTCAGTTGAATAGAATTATAGACACAGTCTGTATAGAAATCACTTTTACCTCTCGAGTTCAAGAGAGTCATGAGTATTGAAAAGCAGTCTACATGGTAAAGGAGGTGTTGGAGATTAAAACGTGATGAAGCCGTAGAAAACACAACTTGACTCAGGCTGAAGGAATATAATTAATATTCATAACACAGCATTTGTTAAAATGGCTTAGTTTGTGAGTCAAATCCTGAGCATTCCAAAATACAGAGAAACAAATAAGTGATATATTATTAAAGTATCTTTCTAGGAACTTAACCTACACTCAAATGCATAATTTAAACACTTTATTCCCTGGTGTGGCAACCGGGAATGTCTAGATGTCCTCAGTTTGAGCCAACATATACTGGTTACCACCTTCTAGTTGAGTTCTAGAATATCTGTTAGAACCCCTGCCTGTATAACATTTTGCTGTGATGAGATAAGTACTCACGAAATTATATTATCACAGTAACATGGGATGACATTTCATTAACGCTGGATTTGAAGGGCTTTTTCTTTTTTTCCCTAGTAGAATCTGCTCTATTGTTACTTGGACACAAACACAAGATTTATCGCCAGCATGGTACTTCAGAGTATATGGTGTGTGTCCAGTAAATGTTAATTAACCGATTTGGCACCCTACCATTCTCTTAAGACTTGAGATTTAAGAAGAGTCTAACTTCTATACCTAGTAGAGAAAAATGCCTCTATCCGTTAATACGTCCGCTTTCTGACTGCCAATATTCTCTTAGTCAAAAGATCAGTCCCTTTTGAGTCTTTATTTTTATTATTATTTTTTTTTACGAATAGTTTATTGTCAAATTGGTTTCCATATAACACCCAGTGATTTTTGAGTCTTTAAAAGTAGCTTCATTGTCCCCATAACACTATCAACAAGTGGACTGGATTTGATCGGTGGCAACGGAATTGAAGGAGATGGTGCAAAACGAAGTTGAGTGCGGCAGCTCACCTTCCGAGGTTTCCTGCCTTCCTTTGCTATTTAGTGCTGTCACTCTTTTAAAGAAGACACAAGCGACCCAGGCAGCCCGGGGCAGGGGATCTAGTTTCACTTTCTATTACATTCCGAATCACACACCTGGCCAACGTCAGAAAGGCCATCGGATCTTGGAAGCTGCAGCCTTGAATGAATCAAAAAGGAATTTCTGAAAGTGGGAAGTTTCACAGTGGTTGCCAAATCCAACCGTAATTCATTTTCTCGGTCTTTTTTTTTTTTTTAACCTTAATTCTCTATTTCTTCAAAGTTGTATTATTATGTCAACTGGAATGCTTTGACTCCCTGTGATGAAAGGAACCCTAAATGTGGAAAGTAGCCTTAGTCATACCAGTGGCCAGCTTAGGTCTGTGATGGCGGGAAGGAGGTGATAAGCTCAGCAAGTCAGCTTGTGAATATTTGCAAAGGTGAGAAAACAGAAATGGCCTCAAATGCCCACGTCTTTTTTAAAAATATATTTATTTTAAGAGCGAGCGAGCGAGCGAGCGAGAGAATCCCAAGCAGGGTCCGCACAGTCAGCACAGAGCCCGATGTGGGGCTTGAACCTGTGAGAGCATGACCTGAGCCCAAACCAACTGAACCACTCAGGCGCCTCTTAAACTCCCATGTCTTAAGCGCTTTTCTCGACATTGTAATATTAGAAGGTGTTTTCCTAGGTTACTCTCTTCTCCATTTTCACTGTTCTTTATTGTCCATTACTCAGAGAGGTAACGTAGAACAGCGCTTGTCTACCTTCTGTTATTGGCCTCAACTTCATAATATAAAAATATCACTCCTGTTAGAGGAAAAGCAGGTGCCATTTGGTAGCTTGAGCAGCAGTTTGCCTCTGTTTGCACAAAGTGTCACATTGGTACTCTCCACGGAGAAAATTCATGACACCAACAGATGCCAATTAAAAATGACTGTTTTAGGGGCGCCTGGGGGTCTCAGTTGGTTAAGCATCCGACTTCCGTTCAGGTCATGATCTCACAGTTCCTCGGGTTTGAGCTCCGCATCATCAGGCTCTGTGCTGACAGCTCGGAGCCTGGAGCCTGCTACGGAGTCTGTGTCTCCCTCTCTCTTTGCCCTGCCCCTGCTCATGCTCTGTCTCTCTCTCTCAAAAATAAACATTAAAAAAATTTTTTTAATGACTGCTTTAGAGAATGAGAATGTTCCAACAAATGAGCAGATTCCCACACACTGCCCCCACTTCCCAGCCCTCTGGAATCCATTTAGCAAACCTCGAGCTCTTTAACTATTATGTCGAAGTGATAACAATTTGACGAGCAAGAACAATAGCCGACATTAACTGTTTACTATTTGTCTTGCTCCATACTTTTCATTGATCCTTTCTAACAACCCTGTGAGGTAAGGTCTGCTGTTTATTCCCATTTTCCTGATTAGGAAACTGAAGGTAAGTAATTTGTCCCAAAGTCCAGAGTAGGGAGTTACCCGGCCTCCCTCCCTTAAGTGCAGCAACATTCTACTTCCCGGTACTGTGACAAATTCAAACCAAATGCATAATTCTATTGTTTGCATATAGTAGGCACTCAATAAAAGCATCTTGACTACTGATGATGGCACCATTCTTATGAAATAATCCGGAGCATATGAAAAGTTCCAGAGTTCATCATTGGACGGCTGAATTTGCCTCATTCAGTAGTTAAAGTAGCCCATGGTAACTGTATCAAATCTGAAGTGGCTAATCCACAGTGAAGGAGAAATTTAACACAGGAATGTTTCCATCGGTGAATTTCCAGTCTGGCTGAAAATAGTGAAGGCACCAGAGAGCTGAGAGAGGACAGCAGTCCAAAGGGATACTCCCCTAACGACCTTTTCTCATCCTGTCCCCCTCCCCAAAAGAAACGCCCAAGGCAATTGACCAGCCAGGAAAGCCTTAGAAAAGTCTTCAAAGTGGCTGCTTCTGTCTCAAATAGTTAAATAGTTTCAACTAGTTGTGTTGGGGGGGAGGGGCAAGGGGAAGAATGGTAAATTGATCTTTAAGTTTTCCAGTTTAAAGGATTATTATTAACAAACTGTTTAGACCTTTTACAATCCATAAGCAAGCTTCATTATAAAATGTGTAAAATTTTGTAGCTTTTATGGGTCTTTCTGGCTCTTTAAGTAGGAGATCTTATTTCTTGGGCCTCATACAGGGCTCCATAAAGTCTTCTGTTTTTTGAACACATGCTTAAAAACTTTTCGTATGTCAGGGATTGGAAGTTAGCAGGCGTGGGGGAATAGGAGATGAGTAAAGACTGACATCCGTTATAGGGCTCTGCAGTTTCGCCAGACGAGGGGAAGATCGAGCCCTTTCATAATCAAGTACACCCTGCACCATTCATTGGCTGTCCCATTGCCCAAAAGAAGAAGGTGAACCAAAGTCCATTTTCCAAGGGGTATTTCATTGTACAGGCTACTCTGAAATGTTTCTGTGCCTGGTACTCAGAACATCGTGCTTCTAAACAACAGGGAGCAAATGACTTTGCATTGTCTTGCTCACCGGATGCCCTCCAGGTAGATTCAGTTGGTATAATAGAACCTGTCCCATCCAGGTGGATAAGTGAGTCTTCATTCCCAGCTCAAACATAGGTGGTCTGCCCTGGGTCCGTCTTTCTCCACATCCCTCCTCTTCCTCAGACTTTCCCAAGGAGCTAAGTCGTTTGAGGCACAATGTGTAGAATTCTTACCACTCTATGGACTTATTAAGATCAGTTGTGTTCTCTGCTTTCTGTGAACCCTGCGAAAGCAACGTGTGTAACTGTGTGACTGTCCCGTTAATGTACATCCAGCGTTGAGAGATGGAAACCTAGTTGCCTTGTGAGTGTGTGTTGCAATCTATCTGTTGCTTTGCTTCGGTAGGTCAGCATATTTCCTTTATTCTTTACTATCATCTCAAGACCTGCTATTTCCCTTCCTATCTCATGAAATGATTCCATTTTGAATAATTACGTTTACGTGCCAACAGTGTGCTAGGGGCATTTCAAACGTGGCGTTGTCGCAGCCTTGACCAAGAAGACTCAGAGTCCAAATAAAACAGATAGACATAAACTCAGGGAAGGAGAACAGCGCCAGGTAGCCTTACCTTTGTGCAGTTCTTAGCAGTTCAAATTATTAGCAGTGGCCTGAGTCATTAAAAAAAATAAAAATAAAAAAATAAAAGGCCCTCTGATTTTGTTAAATCTGAACCTAGGAGACTATCTTGAAAAAAAACAGAATAACACACACACACACCACACACACACACACTGGGAATGAATCTATATCTACCTATCATCTATCTATCTATCTATCTATCTATCTATCTATCTATCTATCTATCATCTATCATCTATCTATCTAATTAAAGTGTATAGTTGGGAAGGTAGGTGTGAGGGCTTCAGCATTGGTTCAGAGGGAAAGATTGATATCTAGAGAATTTCTGGAATGTTTGTACCTATGGAATGAAGTGTGAGGGGGACCGAACCCAAAGAATTCGGTGTGTGAATGATGTGACTATCTTTTAGAGCTGCTGCCAGTTATGGTAAAACATCATTCAGCAAGCCGAGCGACCCCCAACCCCTTTAGGAAAAGAAACTCTTTGGGGCACCTGCGTGCTTGGTTGGGTAAGTGTCCAACTTCCACTCAGGTCATGATCTTAGGTCTGTGAGCTTGAGCCCCACGTCAGGCTCTGGGCTGACACCTTGGAGCCTGGTGCCTGCTTCGGATTCTGTGTCTTCCTCTCTCTTTCTGCCCCTCCCCTGATCTCTCTCTCTCTCTTAAAAACAAAGAAGCATTTAAAAAATTAAAGAAAAAAGAAAAAAGACCCTTTTCTTTCAGTTGTGGACAGAGTTGTACCAGCAGAGCATGGGTAGTAGGAAGACCATTAGAATTGGGGTCAAAATTCTAGTTTCAGTTCTCGAATGCACTGTGTCCTAGAATAAGTTTCCTTGTCTGCAAATACCAGCAGCACCGTTCTTTTCTTCCTCCCAGGATGTAGCTGGGCTCAAGTGAGGTTATATTTGGAGGTGACTTGACAGACCAATGATAGCGTTAACTAGGGCTTTCCTGTGTTGAAGGTATGAGAACTGAAATGAAGCAATGGGTCAAAATAAAAATGTCTCCTTCACACCAAAAGCAAGCGAGGGGAAACAGTTTTAGCACTCGGCCCTGGGATAATGTTATTGGCAGTCACTTTTATTATTTCATGGAGAGAATTATTGTGAACCATCCTCAAGGAGCTTGGGATTATATTCTCCTGTAACTCTAAGTACATTTTTGAATCAAGTCACTGTTTTACAAGCTACGATTACTTTCTGTTACTCGGGGTTTCAATAACAGAGATGCTACTTCTTTCTGGAAAAATTCAAACCAAACTTTTCTTTTGATATTACAAACCGTCGATCTGACTAATGGGTTTTAGGTGTATGTGGTTCACGGTTGGACTTAGCCTTTGGATACTGTTTTGTAACAGATACTCTGAGGAACATTTTGGTACAGGTTCCTTTTGACCAATATCTACTCTCTTTATGAACTGTGTCTTCCAGATTGGGTAGCTGTGATTGTTCACATGTGAAAATGCACTTCGTAGTTAAACATTTTCTTCAGGTGCACATCTAGGAATAAGACCATCCTGTTTGATCAAATTAGGCTTGTAATACAGCACCAGTCTCGGTGTGTAGTTTGTGAAAATATGGGACTGGAGATCGGGGCAAACCAGAACCTCATTACATGTAACCTTAATGCTTTAATGTTATAACTTTAGGCAAAGCTAATAAAAAATGCAAAGGACTCTTAAATAATTTAAATTATCTAAAAAATTGAGCATATTCCTTCAAATAATAATGGCTTTCATGATCTGATTTTTTAAAAATTCATTTCTCTTATCTTGAATTACTTAGAAGTGTAGATATCGAAGTAAGTTTGAGTTTATTTAAGATTATTAAATATATTTGTTATCATATAGCATCACAGAAGATTCCATTTCTTAGCCTAGCGGTGATAATGTATAATGTTAAGCAGTATAGAATCCGAGCAACATATTCAATAATGCCATTATAATATAGAATTAATTTTTAGCACCTCTCTTTAAAATAGTGCTCTGTAATGTGATTGATTCCCTGATTACTCTGAACCATTATTCAATTCTAGTAACTTTAAAAAGAGTCATGTTGTATACTTGTTATTATCAGCTTTCTAGAATAAACATTTATCATCATAAGCTTGACTGGGAAAGTATTACTTTCATAACATATTTTTTATGACTATTTTGGTCAAGAAAAGTGTTGGGAGTACAATAAACTGTGGTAACTGTGATTAAAATAAATCAGCTCATTCTGGATACTTTTCCTCCTCATCCTAAATAATTATAGTAGAGAATTTTTACCCGCTAGCACGCCATCCTTTGCTGCTTCTGGTGCTGTGGTGGATAGCAATAAATACTGTATATTGATTACTACTTAATTCTAATGGAAGTAGACTAAGGCTGGACACGCATTATAGCTTAGCATTTAGTGCCTTAAGTTTTTAAACAGTTTTTAAAATTTAAAAATTGATAGAATTGCCCCAAAGATGCTTTGGTTATTGGATTCATATCATGCTATAAGATTATTCTCATTTCATAGCTTTTCTAAAGATTATTTGGTTCACAATGTATTTTCCTGGCACTTCATTGCTATTTTTGCATAGCTGAAAATCTGTCATTTCCATTTTAGCTCCGTTTGAAATACAAGCACCGTACTAGAGTAACACGTTAAAGATTAGTATAGAAGCACAAAAAATTAACGGACGAGAGCCATGTAGAGATTTTAAATTTAGTAAAATTATTCAAGTGTGCAATTTTGAGCCATTAATCGGACCTGAGACTCCTTTTAAAAGAAATATTTCTCCCTACACGAGGTTTTCTTGTTGAAAACATATTGAGGGGAGAAGCCTCTCGCCTAAAACAAATACTGGGTTTTGTTTTGTTTCGTTTTGTTTTTGTGAGGAAAACGGCGAAGCGAGAGCTTCCCGAGTACTGGGCTATAATTTATTCTTAGTCAAAACCAGATTGCCATTTACACACCAGGTATTAAAAGCTAGTTACAGTCATTAAAGGTGGTCTCTCTAATGCTTTGCATTAAGATATTCAATCCGAGATTTATTTTCAAGCTATTTCAGGGCCATGAGGAAGTTGTTTTCTTTATGAAGGGAATTCTGTATTTTACTTCATTATTTGTAGCCTTTTTTTTTTTTTTTTTTTTTGGTAAATATAAAACAGAGAAGGGGAGAAGGGGAGGCGGTGGTTACTTTGAATCTGAATACAGTCTGTCTTCTTAATGAACCTGCTGCAGTACTCAGAAAACAACTCCGTGCAAATAAACATGCTGGAAGTGATTTAGCCACAATGTCCAGACTGTGTAAACATCTAATTATTACAATAAAATTGTCAATAAATTTACATTACTGCTCCCTTTTCAAACGTTAACCAACTTTTTCTTCGCTTGATAAAAGAGCATAAATTGTATTTTTATGTGTCGGTGTTTTTGTTTTCATTACACTTCTTGCTGCACTCTAGACAAAAGACTGCAAACCTTAATGCCCTGAGTTATATCTGGGTGAAGAAAACTCCTACAGTTGTTTATTAATGTAATGTGCTGTGTTTCCTTTCACAGGGACGGGGCCTCAGAGGCTTCGCAATCTGATCTTTAGTCACGGCATTTAAAAAAAAAAAAAAGCCATAAAGCTGGTATTGTAGTCGCTGCAGCTTTAAGAGAGACACAAAGAATTAAGGCCTCTTATAATCCACTATTAGAATGGGAATTTAAGTTACATTAGAAGCAAAAGATAAAATGGTAAAATGCAATAATTTCCTTTAACAAAGATTACGTCCAGTTTTCAGAATTATGATATCATGTTGAACATAATTGTGGAAGGGCCCCCCCCCATGCCCCGTATTTCTTATATAACTGGTACATTAACATTAGAAAAGCAGAGTGATATTGAATTCTAATGAGGTCTGGCCTATATGCTCTGCTAGGAGAAGAATGAGGATAATTCATTTGTATTCTACAAAGCGCTCGGAAATCCACGCGCATCCCTGTGGCTTCAGCGCGTGGTGCTGATCATCTGTTCCTCCCGGGGAGGGGGTGGGATTCATTGCTCCGAACAGCATCTGAGCTGGGAACGATAGTTAACCACTTTCCTGCTAGCTGTTTGTTTCCTAATGACTATTTAATATGGTTGCTCTGTATCTGCATTTGCTTTACCTGTTCTCTTCGAGGATCTTAAAAATTGCCACGCTTATTCTGTTGGTGACAATGCACCTCCGCAAAAGCCAGACAAAGAAAATGGAGTGAAATTCAGCAGGGGTAAATGTGACTTCCCCATCCTCGGTAAACATGTCGCTTTTAAGTAAACAATGAGATGACAGTGAGGTATTTGTTCATTAAAAAAAAAAAATCTGAAAAATGCTCCATTTGATCTGATATTGGCCGTTCAGGAAAAACCGCATTCATTTGTGAGTCTTGCTGACATTCTGAGAAAACAGCCCATTTTGGGAAGTTATATTTAGCAAAACCAAGGAATGAAAGATTTTAGCAAATTGCCACGTAAAATGATCTGCACAAAAAGGCATTGGGGAAGTGAGCGAAGGCCTGTGCCAAACAGATGGTACCCCCTGCTGTGTTTTTGATTGAAAAAGAAAGGTAACATTTGCAGCCACGTCAAAGAGACAGTGATCAGCTGAACAAATTGGTCTCCGAAGTACCCCATCGCTGGAGCAAACCTCGCTGCAGGGGACAAGCGAGGCTGTATTTCAAAATAATGCTATGTT